>OX243821.1:32934107-32961607 GCA_945859605.1 Lumbricus rubellus
AACGACTTGAAAGACCACGAGCATTTCTGGGAACGAAGTCCAGGTTCGTCTACCCCGTACCCCTATCCCATATTAAGCATTTCGATTGGAACTAGTACTGTTGCAAATACACAATTTAGGGCCTACACCAATGCAGGACACTAGCATAGGTCTATATGCGCAGTTTAACTGAAGATAGAGGTATTGATATCCGCAACGGAGTTACGCGGACCGCCACTCATTGGAGGATAATAATTTACCCAGCAACACATGTTCTTCAATTGGTGCTACAGAAATACTTAAAATGGATGTTTTTCCTAAACGTCACTCAACTGAGACGTTGCTATGATACGTACGGTTGCTATGGCCATAAACAATGACATTTATGTTTTCCACTTCTATTATGATGTCATATTTTCTATTTTGTATCCGTGACTTTGACTATAGCTAGCCTAGTCGATATTGAAAGCTATACAAACTGCGCATTAGACACCTACGTGCTTTCAGCCCATGGATCACGATGATACAAAATTCATTTAATGAATGAATTGCGGGTGAATAGCTAGGCCAAATGCGCAGCGAAGGCTATGAATTTTTTTAAATATACCTTAAACAATAATTGCAATAATTATTATTACATTGTAAAAAGTGACGTCATTCTTATTGTTGATGCCGTAGGGGCCATCTCTTATTGTGACATCAAAATAATGTTGGTCCTCTTCCTATTCAGTTTATACAATTCTCATAGGCTACTGTACAGGCATAGGTGCAATCACGTCCTAAAAGTTGGGGGGTGGCATAATGAATCACGTCCTAAAAGTTGGGGAGACCATAATAATAAAGTTAGGGGACCACACAAAAGTTTGGGGGGACGCGTCCCGTGGGTCCCATAAGGAGGTTGCGCCTATGTGTACATGGTGAGAATTGCCTGGTGTTGAGAGAGGGGGGTCAACCCTCTTGTCTATCTTAGAACACCGTGGTAAAGTCTTAATTGCACAAACCAACTTCACGTATTAAATCAACTTCTGATCAGCAGTTATTTATATACAATTCTCACATATGGCTAATCATACAAGTAAATGCTATGGGTAAAATTGTGGGGCACGGTGGTGTAGTGGATATGTTTGTTGCCTTGCAGGTTCAAATCCACCTCAAGCCGCCACGTAAGACACCTTGGGCAAGTCCTTCACTCACAATTGCTGAGCGCTTCGGCGTGAAACTCTGATGCAGTGTAAGCACTGTAGTCGGGAGCGCCTGTCTAGAAATCTTGAAGGGACTATGTAACAAGTGCACTTACAAACAATGCTGGCCATGTAACTTGGAATGTAGGTAACGTGCTCAACTCAGTTCAAGTCTTCTATCCTGGTATGTTTACTGTGTGGGACCTGGTGCATAAATGAAGAAATTATTATATACAATGTCTAGTTATTTTTCGACAACTCTGCAAACCTATGTTTCAACGGGATATTTTTTACTAAGTCTTTGAATAGAAAGATTCAACATATTAATACACACAGCACAAAAATCATTCAAGTACGCTTACAACAGCACAACAATTACCACAGCTACCGAATTTCAAGTGTACCCTATAGAATGAAACGAGCAACGTAAAAACTAAACTTTCTACACTAATCTACAAATACATTATGTCCACTTCACTTATTATTTAGCCTTTTAGGTGTACGCATTTGCTGTTCTGTGTACGTTAGAAACCAGGAAATAAATCTGAGCAACCTCGGAGTCAAGTTAGTCAACCCGAATCACTTAAACACGATCCCTCAAAGGTTGAAAAATACAAAAAACTGTTTTACACAAAGCGGTCGAAATTCCGAAAACTATATTAAATACACCACATAATGGGCCGATTCGTTGCTAAATTACATACACTTACAACATGGCCTTTGTTGAATTTCAAGAAAATATCGGCTCTGCTTACAATGCGTGTTTTGACACTCAGCTGAAAGCTAAGTTCAACACATCATCGAATTGCCTATTACTTTCAACTCCATAGTTTTCCCCATGTAAAAGCAAGTTACACACCATACAATCGTGCATATAATATGCCGACTTTCAAGAAATAAAATCCGCATTTCCACAACAAGTGATCAGAAATTTTCTGGAATTTGGGTCACACGTGGGACTATTGTAACAGTAGTAAGTCTCAGGTCACACTTAGAAAAAGCGATAGGATCCGGCCGATAAATGAATTGGGGTTTTAGGCTGCACCAGAGCGAGAATTATACCCCCTAGACTTTCCTATGACCCACAGAAAGTCTTCTTTGCAAACACCCAAAACCACACATGCATCTAAATACGACACCACAATCACTTTCTACAATTCTAATCCTAGGTAGCACCTGAGCAAATTAGCGATAACTTTATTAAAAATTTACCAGTGGCAGATTTCAAATCTAAACAACTACTGGAACGCTGGCACACCGGGAATCTTCTAACATCACAATGCAATAATTATAATTCCAATTCTACAAAGCGAGGTTGTCACGCATTACGTGATTAAATAGATTAAAGTACCAAATTTTCATCGCAACACAAGTCCTTTTAACTTGACAAGCCTATAATAATTGAAAGCACCAATACATAACAAGTTTGTTCACGGAAATTCATATATCTAAACTCAAGATTATAATTACACGTTTCATCACTACGTATTCAGAATTAAATTTCCTTGGACTCTTTCTTTGGTAGAATGTTGTCAGCGTGTGGCAAGCCTTTCAGCGTTTTGTGTTCTCATGTGGAACACCTGTTGAACAAGTTGAAAGAAAAGCCCACATTGTAATTGCATTGTAGCAGATCTATAGATTTTAAAATGTCCCTCGCAGAGTGACTATGAAAACTATTTGGGGAAAATTCTTTAAAGAATGTGAGACTGATGAGGAAAACGAGTAATTGGTTTATAGCGTGGGAGGAAGGTCATTTCCAAATTATTATTATTATTAAATGAATTTGTAACGCGCGCAAGGTCACACCGAAATGTGAATCTAAGGCGCGGATAGTCAGCCGCCAGAGGAAGCTGCAGTAAGAGATCCATGTGCTTGAAAACCAAGAAGAAGTAGTGAGTTTTGAATGGAGGAACCAGCCAGCGACAGCATTACAAGGCAAACACCATCTAAAAAGAATGCTTTATAAACAACCCCTTTTATGGATACAATACAATCAGCTTTGTTAGAAAATTCCACAATTTACTAGCAACATACAAATAAATCCACCAATTCTCCCAGAAATCATTTGCCAAACTAAATTTAGACTTACTTAGATGTTTGGTGGGACGACATAATCTTCCTTCACCTCGCTCAGAGTTTTCGCTGCAAGTAAACAATCATTTCGGAGTTAAATCTTAACGTAAAATAGTAATCTTGAAGAGGCGCTCAAAAAATACATGTACATTTTTTACTTATAATTTTTTCATACAATACATAAAAATAATAATAACATAAACAAGAAAAAATTGCAAATATTTCTAATCATATATCTGTGACAGAAACAGTTTTTGCTGCGAGAAGCGCTTTACAAGAACGTGTCAGATACTATACAATACAATATATCTATAATAATAATATTTTTTAAATGAAACGCCTGCAAGACGCACTGCGCTTTACATTTACAAGTTATGCAGTAATCTTAATTAAACTTAACTACCAACTGAGCAGACAGCTTTGCAATTACATGGCGCTAATAGCAGCCTACAAATCAAATTCGCCCAACAGGGGCTCGAAACTGCTACCTCTCGCACTCAACGCCAGCGTGTTATCCATTGCACTACAGGGCCCCAGTTTATTAATAGGGAGACAGTTGTTCAATTCGCTGCTGGTATTAATCAGATCAGTAAAACTAATTGTAAATATTAATTGAATAAATGAAAGATCTGGAATTGAACATAATATGAACGACCTACCGATGGAGTTAATGTGGTTGACTGCTTTAACGACATCATTACAATGAAGATTGTATTGATCAATCGTGATCGAATACGGTTGAATGACTTCGAGAAATTGATCCAGAGATAACAATGATTGTTTGTAATCTTTCAAAACCATCTCCTGTAAAAAACATACACACACAGGTACTTTGCATGACCAACCGTGATGACAATAATAATAATAATAATAATAATAATAATAATGACAATAATAATGACAATACTAATAATAGCAACAGATAGGAAAAACACCAAATACGTTGCTCTTCTAAACCCACATTTCTTTGTTCCTCTAGCCCTTAGGTCCAATTTGCTATAACGGCAAAAACTTATTGTCTTCTGGTGATCTGAGAGAAACCTGTTTTCTGTTGCAACGCCTCTCTATAACCGGTCAGCGTTTCAATTCGGTGGCCTTTCGAGGCACTTCGGCCGAGCCGAATCCAGAGGAGATATATGTGGCGCCGCACACCGTATTCAGCATTAAGGTGATTTTCAAAGATCATGAGTTTGACACATCATTTCAAAGGCATTGTCTTAATTAATTAATTAATTATTTAGTAAAAAGTAATATGCATATTAGGAGCATTAAAGTAGTTTAAGCAACTTGTCTTTTGAAATAGATGTTACCGATCACAATCAAAACTTTTCCATATGAAATCTTCCCAGAACTTAAAGACCAACAACATTCGACCACTGTCCCTGACCTTTCCGCAGTACTTGACCTTGACCCACGGTTGTCCAGCGTTGTCTTCGTACAACTCGATGGCAACGTCAGCAGCGTACGGAGGCCACTCGTTGTCGAAACAACCCATCGCAAGCAACAACGGAGCGACGCTTGAATCGTGGCAAGAGTAGAGCAACAACTTTGGCCTGAAAGAGCAACAATAGAGAGACAATAACAAAAAATATCCATATAACAATAGCAGTATTACAATTATTACATTTAGCAGTAATAGAGGTCATTTTCTGGTTGCAATAAAGTGAATTGAATTGAATTTTTTTTTCGCCTCAGGATTTATAAAAATAATTTATTGAGGAAAAATTGTTGTTCAAACTATTATTATTAAATAAATTAGTGATGCATGTAAGGTCACACCGAAATGTGAATCGTTATTATCATTATTATTATTACCAATTTTACTATCAATGTCATCATCATAAACATCACATCATTATTCATCATCACTACATCATAATCATCATAAAACATCATCCTTATCATCATCATCAACACCATCACCATCACCATCATCATCATCATCATCATCATCATCATCATCACCATCATCATCATCACAAATTATCTCCACCATCACCACCACCATTACCAACCATTTACCATCATCATCACATTATCACCACCACCATCATCATCATCATTCTCATTATTAAGCAGTTAATACCCTTTAGGATCACCGACTTTCCGTGCGGCCGATGTCGTCAGATCATCTTTGATCTTCGTGAGAAGTCGACCGATCGCAAACGAAAGACCGAGAGTCGGATTGCTGCGATACAGAAAGAAAACAAACACTAAGCCTGTGACATAATTATTTCGATAACTGCATAAATATTCAAACTACCAATAATAATTTTATGAATTAAGATCATAGATGAAGAAAGTCTGCAAACGAGGAAAGATCGCAAACATATTTGCTTTACCTCGGCCGGGAGTGCCTCTGATTGATTGATCACAAACGAGGAAAACAATCGCAGTCTCCATAAATGAACTTCTTTGCTAATCTTTCGCAAGCGTTTGAAAACCATTCTCTGTGTTTTGGTGCCGTCAGTTGAGGAGTTTGTCTTCAAGTGGTGCAATGTAAATTCACGATTAAAAATGAAGATCATAAATCATGAATGAAGAAAGTTTGCAAATGAAGAAAACGACTGTACAATTTCTATGCAACTATGATTTTATTCAGGTGTATCAAAGGACAGGTCCACAATAACATAACCAGTGCAAAACAAGGTTTTGCCAAAAAGCTAAAGAGACCCAGTCAAAAACAAAGGCAATCCTGCAGGGCTTTCTTTAACGTGCAGTTGTACACAAAATGTGCAGTTCCAAATGGATTTGTGCAGTTGTAGAATCACTTCTGTACAGTTAAAACTAGCAAAAAAGATTATTGTCCTCCGATTGAAAGTAATTTACCATGCAGGATGGGAAGAAAAAGGAGTTGTGCAGTTCCAAAAATTCCTTAAAAACAGCCCTGCAATCCGGAAATATAAAAATAGACATTGGATAGAACTAAAACCCATCACCATACTTACTCTTTGTTGTTGCCACATACTGTGCTGATTAGAACATTAACAGCAGCTGCGTCTATCTCCGGGTAAAGTTCATCCAAGAAACCAGGAACTGGAAGACCATGCGCCTAATGAAAGAAACACCACATTTAAACACCGATGAAGAAACAGAGGAGATCCTTTAAAAAAATTAATATAAGGATTCCATTTTATTTATTTATTTATTAGAGGAATTTGATGAAGTCACTGCAAGAATTCAGAAACAGTATTTGTTGTCAATGGCCAGATTTTATTATTGTCATTTCTTGTGCTCAAATTTTTTATTTATTTATTAAAGTAATTTTATATGGCGCACCTTCAAGTTTGCGCGCTTCAAAGCGTTCAGTATATTAAATTCAGAGTTTGTATGTGCACTTGTTATAGCACTCTTTAAATATATCTACTCAAAAATGCTCCCGACTCAAACGCGGATACTGAGCCCCACATAGTTGAGTGAATCTCAGGTCAATTAGTCACAGGCAGAAAACGACAAACATACAAAGAGACTGACAGATAAAAAGACAGACACGCAGACAGAAAGACAGAGATACATACACAAATACAGACAGACAAGACAGACAGTTAGACAGACAGATAACACAGACAGGCAGAAAAATAGACACAAACACCATATACAGACGGAAAGACAGACAGACAACAGGACAGACTTACGCGTCGAGCCACAATGTGGTCTCTCATCTGCATCATGTCTACCTCCGCCACATCCAACTTCACGCCTACAACAACAAATGCAAATAAAATACTTCATTTAAAGACATTAAAATATTAATATCACCCAAATAAATGCAATTTAAATTGATTCATATACATCATCCACGTATAAATTCATGTCAAGTTTACACTGATTTACGGTAATTTATTTACACTAGCTATGCATAACATCCAATGACAAATGTGGGGTGCGGTGGTCTAGTGGTGGCGTCGTTGCCTTGGAGCCGGAAGGTTCGAGGTTAGAATCCACCTCAAGTCGCCGCGTAAGGACCTTGGGCAAGTCCTACACTCACAATTGCTCGGCGCTTCGGCATGAAACTCCGTTGCAGTGTCCACTCTGCATTCGGGAGCGCCTCTGAGTACAGAGAGCTTGTAGAGGCGCTATAACAAGTGCACATGCAAACAAATTTAAATGTTAATGTAACCCAAATAAATGCAATTTAAATTGATTAAGGGCCCACATATATTATGCACGCATAAATTCACGTAAAGTTTACATCAATTTACAGTAATTTATTTACACTAGCTACACGTAACATCAAATTGCAACTTGCAAACTTGTGGCGCTCTGCTGTTGTGTTGTTTGATCTGCTGAAAAATAAGATAGCCCTTCTCACTTCTGGTTTGGTCGAACCAAAAGTGATCCAGCACTTAGGCCATTAGTGTTAAGCTGCCACTGCTGTAAAGTCGACCTGCGTGTCGTGCTACAGTGGGCCGTATTTCGTAAAACCTGTAATCATTCTGCAGTTTGTCAGATTGAAAATTAAACAAAGATTATTAATTAACCGACCGGTATGACTTTGAATTCTGTCGATGAGATGTAGGAAGTCCGGGTTTTCTTCAAGCGACTTTTGAGAGTTTCGGACTAAATGACGGAAACTCGGACAGTGATGTGAGTTTGGAATGAGCATCTCGTTCGCAAGACGATCGACGGAAACAACGACCGGATCTGGAAAAATGGAAAAGGAAAATAACGTGTTGGAAAAAGGAGAAATAGATTAACGTTAAAAATAGATTAACGCTAAAAATAAATTAATGTTAAACATAAAGTTAACGTTGAATATAAAACATTAAAAATAGATTAACGTCAAAGATAGATTAACGCTAAAAATAAACTTAAATTACATCGGACTGTAGTTATCATTATAAATATTATCATCGTAATTTTTTCAAATACAAATACAAAATTATGTCAGATCAGTCTAGATGAAAACTTTAGGCATTGTGTTCTGCTGATCATATTGATCTTTTTCACTCCAAGAATTAGGACTGCTCTTGCATAACAGTCCTTCTTCTTTGCTTCTCTTTCTCCTTCTGTTCACCTTACACTTCTGTCTGACAGTCTCTCCGCTGCTTTGCCTCTTCTTAAAACCTGTTCCTTCTCACAGGGCCTTGCACACTGGGAGCACTTCTGAATGGTTCACATTACTAGAAGCGCTTTACAAATGCTTTTAATACAATACACCATCATCATCCTCATTATTAAGTACTATCAGATACAGAACAATAGGATTCGATAAGAAAAGAACGGCATCTCAATTTCCACGACCTTTGTTTTCGAATGACAGGTGACCATAGAGACCCGCTAAGACGCACTGCAGCGACTGAATGCACCGATCTATGTTCGTCGACCGCAGGCTGGAAAAGCAAATATCACGTGTATTCGTTTATTTGCCGAAAACAACGTGAAAATGCAGCAGATGCACTGCATAAAACTGACAGAATGGATACTTATGGTTGAGTTTTATCCAAGGCATTCATTCATTATGACGAGTTATATAAGATAAGAATATTCTTTAATTGCCCAAATTATGCAATCCGCATTTTGGTGAACAGAAATGAAATGATAAACATACATCATCTGTAGAGTCAATCAACGTCAAATGTTTATAAATAATATAGCACCCCTTCAAGGCGACCACTCAGAAGCACTCCAGACTCCATTGCATCTAGAAAGTAGTTTAAATGCTCCACTAGTGTGGCAAGATTTTGCAGCGAAGGGGATCACGCAGAACGAAAATCTCGAAACAATTTCCCTTTCAGGGTGTTCAAAAGTCCAGGCGAAAAACCGTTTCGCCAACGTCCGAACACTTACGAAACGTCTTTGGAATTGAATTCTTTTCCGACGAATTGACCGTATCTTTCGGCCAATCGCCTGCCGAGCATGTACATCTGATCTTTGCCAATCGTCGTTAGAACTCCCGCTTCCACTCCACCCTGGAAGAAGAAAACATCGGCAAAGTCAAAATTATTATTATTGTGATTATTATTACTGTTATTATCATTATTATTATTAGTAGTATTATTACTATAAATATTTTTATTACTGTTATTAGATAGATAGGTGGATGAATAAATGGGCAAAAATATGGAAGAACTAGCAAATTCATTTGCTCATGCGCTTCTGAATGAAACTCTGATGCAGTGTCCGCGCTGCAGTCGGGAACGCCTCCGAGTAGAAAACTGGAAAGTATGCACATACAAACAAATTATTATCACCAATATTATGATTATTAACTCTTTCCCGCCGGATCGGGTAGCGGGTGACCCGATTAACCCAATAGGTATCGGAACAATTCCCGCGGGAATGAGTTAAGTAAGTATTTTCTTTATTACTCCACTTGCAAACACACAATGCGACAGAGAACATCAAAATAATACATCGAAGTAATAATAAATTGGCAAAAAAACCTACGAATTAAATCACAAGCTGAATAAAACAACATGTTATGAAGCTCCAGCTTCTTTAAGTTATCTGCCAAGCGGCAAGTCCAAACGTCCAATGTCTCCACGTTTCTCGCTGTTGTGCCATGTCCTTCATTTCTCTGTATCCATCTTCCATCATCCCGTCCAGCAGTTTTTGTCTAGGCCTTCCTCTGCACCTCTTTCCCTCCAATCTTCCTTCAATTTAGAAACGTAACAAACATAAACCTTGCCACAGGGTGACGCTTACCTTAAACCGGACCCTGGCGTAGTGAACCTGCATCTCAGAAAACGGTCTTGGTCCACCGTTGAGATCTCGTATATCGAGTGGAACCTCCGTGTAGGGGACGGTGGCTACTAAGAACTTCTTGTCGTATACCACCTGTGAAATTTTTACAGGAATAGTTTCTATAGATTGTTAGTTTGCATTGTGCATCATGACAGTTGTAGCATAACAGAAAGAGTTGTTCTATTGTGCATTAGTGACAATGGGTAAAATTAAAAATTCATCATCCTATACTACATACTGACTTTTAGATCTAAGCATGGTGTCCACTATAAAAACTCTAAGGTTATTCGTACAAAAAAGCTATAGTGCTACACGAGAGTTCACATAAATCTAAACTGCCGATTCCATGTAGAGTTGTACACATTTGATAATGGACCTCTATGCCTAAGAATAGTTATTTTAAACCTGGAATGTATAGTTGAAAGATAAAAGAATAAACCTACACCTAAGTCAACCGAAAGAAATTTATATACAGAATACAGAAAGTAGGACCTAATGCGCAAGGTATCAGGCAATGATGATGATGATGATGATGATGATGATGACAGTGGTTTCAAGTGAATGATCAGTTATTAAAAGCCCTAATCTGTCAAATTTCGACCGGGGGTCAATATGTGGGTCATGGTCAAACAAGTTCCGGCAGAGATTCTCTCCGTGTTTTACCTCCGTCAGACCAGGAATATGCTTCAGAGGCGTTCTAGCGCCGTGCCGAAAGAAGACCAGGACAGTTTTAAGCGACATCGACTCAACATTAGGGTCGATCTCCCCCTTTTCCACCGGCAAGTCGGTGGTGTGGGCGAGATGGACCTGCTGCCCTTCGTTCAACCCAAAACGCCGCTTGAAATAAAACAATCCGCCCAAACTACCGACAGTGATGGCTGTCGCTTGGGCAAACCGCTTCGTGTAGTTCATTTTTCTAATGGAATAAAATAATAATTAAATTAATGTCCTAGTTTTAAAACATTCGTTAACTCATCGGTGGAATATCGCTCATCAAATGAATGACTCGTACGCATGGAGACGTTGTTGTAGCGCAAGCATTTATTTCGAGTGCTGCCTGTTTTATATCAACGAAACATTATTTAAATATATTTTTTTCGATTTAAGATTCCCAATTTAAATCTTAAAATATAATATTATGGTCCAGGCACCACTGCAAATCGTATGTTTTCTCAAGTATGGTGGGGCTTCACCAGTTTGCAGTTAGACTTCTGAAATGTTCTCTTATTGCGTGGTCTGCAGGTTTGTACACCATGACATAGCCTAGGCCTAATACCAAATTTTCACTTTTCCCTTGATAGTCATGATAGACTTTGTAAAAAATCTAACGAAGAACCTCTGATCCTACCTAAACTCGACCCAAACCACCCCATGGACTACTCCAACGGACAACCCAATTGACTATGCCACACGCATGGCTTTTTAAAGGCGCTTTAGAAATTAGGAGTTTACGATTATGATTACCTTAAGAAACATCCTTTAAAATTCTTTGTCATATCTTCGACGACATTGTTCTAGCTGTTGAACACAGTAGGCCTACGTGACCTGCTGTTCCAGTTTTAAAATAATAAAATTGCAAGTATAGATTACAGGTTGGTCAAAATGAATACATCTAGCATGCTAAACAAGCGATAAAAATCTTTGCACGCACTTTAGTGCAGGATTAGTAGGTGGACGATTTTTTTTTCGAGTTAAGTTTTCCTTACGTAAGTAGACCTGGGCTATAAAAATCTCCAAATACCGTTATTCTAGCGTGATGAAAGCGACGAATTCGAAACTAGGTCAGTTCGTGACCAACCTAATTAATTTCAAAATGGCGTTCTCCCTTGGAGATGATGTACACAATAATTTACGTTTTGTAAATATGAAAATTAACGGCTTAACGATGATCTAGGATCCGTTTCTGTTTCGTTTCTACACGCAGAAGTTGTCTTTAGAGCTGGAAAGTAGAGTTTAGAATCGTTTTGCGACTTGAAATGTAGCGAACTTTGCGTTGATCTTGCGAACGAATTTACCCGACATATCGATTACAAACGTGGTATGTTTCTTTTTGACATACATAAAATAATTTGAATTTATTTAAATTATTCTTTCGTTTTATTACGGAAACGCCAGTCAGCGTTTCGCTTAGCTTTAACACTGATGTATATAAATTATAACTATAAACTGTGTGTGAACTTTATCGCAAGAACGTTATTTAAAAACATGTATAGGGCCTATAGTAACGAACTCAAGGTCCACAAGCACTACCAGTAGTAGCCATTTAGCGAATTTCTTTACTGTACAAACACAGCGTCTTGCCTGTTGTTTGTTGTTGTTGAAATAAACGAACATACATAACACATATAATAAAATTGTCATTATTAGACTGACAAAATTGTTACAGGCAAATGGAGTGTAAAAAGGACTAAAAAGGAGAAATCGGTTATTGGAAAATTATAATTGAATCGACCTATTTTTCTCTCGGGGGTTCTCGCACTGGGAGTGATACTGAATATCCATGGTTGTGAATGGTGCTAGAGAAATTGGTAATACATAACACTACATTATACATTGATGGTATATAATGATAATGATAATCATTACAATGATAATGATTACAATGATAATGATAATGGTAAAGTAACATTGATAATAATAATAACAACAACAATAATAATTTAGTAATAATTTAGTAAAGGTAATAGTAAGAGTAATAGTAATTTAAAGAAATAACTAACATGATTTTAAAAATAAATAACAATAATAATAACAAATAATAAAAAACATAAATCATAATAACTATAAAATAACAATAATTCTTGTCTGCATCCAACAGGTTTCCCTAAATCCACACGATGTCCAACGTAGCAACCGAACCATCTCCATCCACCTTCCCTCCACTCCCATCCTCCACCACCACCATCAACCACTCCCAACATCCTCCTCCACCGCAAACCAACTCCGAGGACGGTCTTGGCTACAGCCGCCACTACGCCCAACGCATCCGCGACCTCGGAAAATCAAGCAAGGAAAGCTGGATCAAGCGTCTCTGGAACCACATGTTCGGAGGCACAAAGGACGAACTGGAAAGAGCAAGTGGCGACTCAAGCTTCCAAGACGGGCCCTCCCCAACGCGTGTTTCCAGCGGGGAGCGCAGGAACCCCGCGAAAATCTCCCCGGATTACCCCGCCCCGAAGGAAGTCCGGTTTCGTGAACCCGAAAGCGCCGGCGGCACGAAACCCCGTGACGGTTCCACCCGAGATGACTCCCACAGCGCCCCTTCGAAATCCACCTCGCGGCCATACTCCGCGCACGATAAGGCCCTCGAGGGTCTACCAGCCCAGCTGCTGAACAGTCCGTACCTACCACCAAAGGACCGGATGGTCTTCTACCATTCACTCAAGTCGAAGGACTCGGGTGGTGGCGGGGTGAAGTCCAGGTACATGAACCCGCTTTCGAAGTCCATGACCGCGTTGGGTGGGTCGGGTGTGAACGCTCCCCGGTCGGAGGGTGTTACGTGGAACCCGCATCGTCAGTCGCATCCGTATTTGTCGCATCTCGCGAGGGAGGGGACGAGCGTTGGTGGGGCGCAGCAGAGGGCGAAGTTGACGAGAGATGCGAGTGTTATTCAACTGGAGAAGAGGGCAAAGATGACGTCAGATAAAGCGATCAAGGTATCTGTCTCTCTCGTCTGATTATTAATATTATCATTAATTTATTATTATTATATTAATTTAAAATGCTTTTATTGATTATTATTATTATTATTATTATTATTATTATTATTATTAAATAAATTTATAACGCGCGTAAGGTCACACTGATTATGGTATTCATTCATTCATTCATTCGGACATTTTTTATCGCTCCTTCAAGTAAAAAAAATACTCAGAGGTGCTCCTGACTCCATTCGGACATTTTTTATCGCTCCTTCAAGTAAAAAAAATACTCAGAGGTGCTCCTGACTCCAGCAAAAAGAACAGTTTTTAAAAGTTTAGTAAGTTTATAATAGTTATGCTATTCCTATTAATATTATAATTGTTAATTGTTATAATTATATAATTATATTTTATTATTGTTATGTATGAGTGTGAGCACATGGTTATAGCGCCCCTTCGAGATTTCCACTCAACCCCTTCTTTCCTTTGCCATCATCCGTGGTAAATTACTTCCAATAAGAGGACAATGACCTTTTTTGCTAGTGTTTAACTGTACAGAAGTGCTTCTACAACTCTGCACATTTTGTGTACAACTGCACGTTAAAAACAGCCCTGAGAGACGCTTCCAACTACAGCGCGGACACTGGATCGGAGTTCGAGTAATGAATTTGCTCAAGGTTCCTACGCTTTCAGATTGATGTGGATTCGAACCCGCAACTTTCTGACTCCAAAC
The DNA here is from genome assembly GCA_945859605.1 of Lumbricus rubellus. Classification (NCBI taxonomy): domain Eukaryota; kingdom Metazoa; phylum Annelida; class Clitellata; order Crassiclitellata; family Lumbricidae; genus Lumbricus; species Lumbricus rubellus. The sequence continues at coordinate 32,948,402 of OX243821.1, forward strand.
ATATCTCTACACCACCACGCCCTATATATATATATATATATATATATATATATATATATATATATATATATATATATATATATATATATAATATAAAAGTTACTGTATTTCTGTTGTAGTTGTTTTTATTGTTATTATTTCTTTAATACTGATCTGCTTTCTTCATTTGACTGATCAGTAAACAAAACATTTTGAAATTTGACACTTGTTTGATAGTTTGAAATTTGAAAGATGATACCACAGAGAAGCCATTTAATTGTATCAAAGTTGTATTTGTACAGATATTACAAGTAATTGAAACACACTGAAATATAATAACTGGTGTAATATTATTAGTAGTAAATAATGTAATGAAATTCCTATAATGGAACATTTTCCGTGGTGTGTCTAGAGTGATCTGGAATGGGATCCCACAGGGACTACATCTGCTTCGTGGGGCTCATATACTAAAGCATTTGTTTTATTTTACACTCAAAACTGTCTCTTTTGCCGTGCTAGAGACAGTAGCGCTTCTGAGTAGCCCCCTTGAAGTCTAAGCAATTTATAAATTTTGAAATGAATGAATGATCCATTCATTCATTTCAAAATGCATAATAATTATATAATAATTATCAGTTCATCATTTATGTAGTACAAAATGTAAACATCAACTAGAAAAGCTATTATATTCTAATTATGTCCCATCATATGAGTTTAAGAGCAATATATAACGGTTTCCTATTGGTTCAACACACTGTATAATTTTACAAGTTGAATTACCGGTTAAGGGACGCTAGTATATATACAGTATTTTAAGTATGATACCAATATTATACGGTATCTGTTATATAATGGTTTGTTGTTAATGCAATATAAATTTAAACAGATTATTTATAACACCAATGCCCATAAAAATGTACAAATAAACTATTAAGAGGCTCAATCTAAGGCTAAGCCTATAGCCATCTCTTACGCCTCTATTTAGGCAATTCAATTGGCCTAATTAAACTGTCTTGTGTGAGAAAGGGGAGTGGGGGCTCAATTTCAACGCTTGAAAGACCTCGTTAATCAACTCGGATTTAAACTCGAGTACTCGGTATTATTATTACTCGGATAGTTTTATCTGTAGTTGACAACGCGGATAAATAAGCCGGGTTGTTTGTTTGGTGGTTGCTGTTTGGCAGACAATTCTTGTAGCGCATTTTGAGTGTTTGTGCGGCTGATTAAGGATTATGAAGTGGTTAAGAAAAGATTGATAAGGATTTGGTGATAGAGTCGTTGGGTCTGTGATGGCTGGAGAGGTTGCCGCCACTGGTGAATGCTCGCACACACGTATGACCCAATTGATTTGTTGTAGGTGTAGTCGGTCAGTTAGTTAGTCAGTTAATTGGCCAGTCAATCAGTCATTGATTGATTGATTGATTGATTGATTGATTGATTGATTGATTGATTAATGTTTGCACTTTTTCATCCATCCATCCAGCTATCTGTATATCTAATATTATCTATATGTCTGTATCTGTGTCTCGGTGTCTGTCTGTCTGTCTTTCTCTCTGTATCTCTCTCTGTATATGTCTGTCTTTCTGTAAATCTGTCTCTCTGTGTGTCTATATGTCTGTTTGGCCATGTATAGTCTATCAATATATTTTCTGCCCATTTAAATGCCCATATGTTGGTCAATAAATCAGTCAATCAATCAATCAACCAGTCAATCATTCAATCAAACAAACAATCAACAAACAATCAACCAACCATTCAACCAATCAACCAATCAATCAACCAACTCAACCAATTCAACCAACCAATCAACTTACATATCTCTAACCATATTAATTTCTCTGATAATATTACAAAGAAACTGACCGAATTCCTCCATCGTCCATCCTCTGGCCATTCTTCACCACGCGGTCAATACAGTCCACTCTACGCTGCTGGTCAGTGTTACGACTGGCCGGCGTCGGTCATGGACGACCCCCTCGAGGTGTCCTTTGAGATACCCGGTCGGGTGGTGGTCACCCCGGTCAACCCAGAGGAGGTGATGGTGGCACAGATGGTAGAGGAGGCAGCGGAGGTATACATTTACCCTGAAGTTGGGGGTTAATGTTGATGTTGATGTTGGTGTTGCCTAACCAGGAGATTGATTGACACTAACACTGTTGGATAAGGTTTGAAGTTCAGATAAAATGTTTGATCAGATTGTTGTTGTTATAGACATCTATTATAAGTTGAAGTTGTGTTGAAATCGTTTGAAAATAACTAATTAAAGCTTTTGTTTTGTTTGTAATTAAGTTTTTCGTGTTTTTTTGTTGATTTTGTGGTTTTTTGTTGAAACTGAAAACGTCATTATAAATCACAGTCATCATCATCATCATCATATCATTATCGTCAACAACATCATTTTCAGCGTGACCATCATTGTCATTATCATCATCATCATCAGTCGTCGTCGTCATCCTCCTTATAACCACTTATTACCACAACCACTACAACACCATCCTTATCATTATCGTCATCTGAATTAAACCACCACACCACACCGTCGTCATTATCATCATCATCATCATCATCGTCGTCGTCGCCATCATCACCATCATTATCATCACCATCATCATCGTCACCAATTATCATCATCATCAACAACAACAATTTTCGTCATCATCATCATCATCATCATCATCATCATCATCATCATCATTTATTATCATTTTTATTGTTGTAATTCTTATAGTCATCGAAGATCTTCACGTGTGACGCTCCCTATCCAGTCGATGCGTTCGTTCGTATGAGTCTTCGCAAGAGAGGTTGGGTCGAGAAGTTTGGTCCGAAAGTAACGAACGCTGCTACAACCGTCAACACATCACCAGTCAAAATGGAGGTCAACACCGACGAAGGTTGGTCGATATATTGGCGGGCGCTATATAAATGCTCTAATTCCGCCACTGGTTGTGCTCTGCCAGTGCCAGTCCCAAGCCTGGATAAGGGAGGAGGGCGACACTAATCATCTTTGATATGGCAGTGTCGTTTGTTTGTTTGTATGTGCACTTGTTATAGCACCCCTTCAAGGTAACTAATCAGAGGCGCTCCCTAATGCAGAGCGGACACTGCATCGGAGTTTCACGCTGAAACGCTGAACAATTGTTAGGCCTAGTGAAGGACTCGCCCAAGACCTTTACGCGGCGAGGTGGATTCGAACCTCGGACCTTCCGGCTCCAAGGAAACGACGCCACCACTACGCCTCACACAATGCTCTATCGTATCGACTACTGTGTGAGGATGAATGAAAGTTAGTACGTATGTGCAATTATTGTGCATGGCTACATTCACAGGGAGGCCATTCTGAATTTTGGGAAAAAAGGTAAGATGCGGTCGGAAAAAAGGCCAGAAAAGGCTAGATTGACAAAATTTTTGGAAAATGCATGGATTTTTATATTTTTCCGGCTTGAAATTTCTGTCGACTTTTTTTTAGTCATCCGATGATTAAAATTTGCTCTCCTTTCTTTCCCGATAAAATTTAGGATGACCTTTTTTTAGTTTTTTGCTCCAAAATTTACAATTTTGAGTCTAATTTCATAACATTTTCGACTTTTTCACGTGTTTTGTTCATTTTCACCTAAATATGTCTATTTTTATGTGTAAAATGTCGGAAAAACCACCATGAGAAAAAAGGCTAGATCCTGACAGAAAAAATCTAGAAACCTAGACAAGACCGAAAACACCTAGATCTAGGTAGAAAAAGCTATGAGTGGTATCCCTGTTGTAACATTCATGACTGGGTACCAATTCACCTCCATCTACACCTTTAGTGTAGGAGCCTTGGGCAAGTCATTCACTTGCAATTCGTTATATTCATGACATTGTGGGCTTGCATGCTTGCATCAACTTAAGACCAGTGCGTAATGTATAAAAAAGGTGTTTTAGGACGACTTTCACATTTTTAGGTCTACAGCCAAATAAATGGCATATAGATTTCAAAATAAGTGCCTGGACGCCGTCCATGACCGTCCTGCTTAGGCTACAGTAGAACGATATTGGAAAGCTACCGAAGAGACTGGAGGTCAACCTTAGAGGATTGAAGGGGTTGACATTTGGTGCAGCACGGTGGGATACGACATACCTTGGGATTGAGTTAAACATTCTAATGTTCGTGTGTAATAAAACTCTAGCATATTGGTTTTTCTTGGGGAGCTTTGTTTGTATGTACACTTGTTATAGCGCCCGATTCAAGCTCTCTCTACTCAGAGGCGCTCCCAAATGCAGAGCGGACACTGCATCGGAGTAATTGTGAGTGAAAGACTTGTCCAAGTCCTTACGTGTGCCTGTGCTCTCCATTCCAGGCCTTAGATTCCTTCGCTCTGCATCGCATGGTGACCTGGTTGTTCCTAGGGCTCGATCTTCCACAGTGCTGCATAGAAGTTTTGCTATGGTCGGTCCGTCTTTCTGGAATAAGTTACCTATTAGTCTCCGTAATGAACTTCTTTGTCTTTCTTTGCCCCTTTTCTGCAAGCGTTTGAAAACCATTCTCTTTGATTATGGTTTGGTGTCGATCGGGTTGGGAGCGCCTCTGAGGAGTTCTCTTGAAGTGACGCTTTTTAAGTTCACGGTTGTGGTTATGGTTAGGTTTATACAGTCCTTAGTGTGCTGTTTTTTTTACCATGGTCGTGCACCTTTTGTAAAGCCAGCCAACTACATGTGTGCATATAATTATCATGAACTTTTGTTTCGTTCTTATTTTTTTTATTCAGACTACCAGACGATATGTGACGTCGGTTTTCCGAAGCCATGGGAAGAGGACAATGGACTATACGCTGTCATGGTAACATGATTTACCTACATACCTGCTCTACTACCCCTTCCTACCCCTAGAGCCTACCTACATGCATATCTGCCTGCCTACCTGCCTACTATCTGCACACTTACCTAGTGATTACTTACCTGCATGCATATCTGCCTACCTGCCTACCTATCTACCTACATGTACATGCATGCCTACTGGGCAGTCTACCTAATGACTAACTACCTACCCACATGCTTACCTATCTTTGACCTGCGTACCTCACTACGTGCATAGTAGGCCCTACTTATCTACCACTTTTTACTTGTCTGCTTACCTAGTATTTATCTACCAATAGCTTATAGTACCTACCTACCTAGTTACCTGCCTACTTACCTTCCTACAATTATTAGTTATCCATATTAATTACTATATTAATTACTATATTAATTATCCTTTTTAACTATATTAATTATATCTATTATAATTTTACTATTTATGTGTTTTGACTCTGTCAATTATTTCAACGTTACTCAAAGTTCTCTATATATTTTTTATAATTACATAACATTATTTTTCCTCTGCTGTTTTAGTCTCGATTCGTCCAGCGCTGTCCCGCTAAGTTCATCTGGGGAGGCAAGAGCGTCAACAATCTAGTGCTCAAGAGTGACGTCATCGTCAACCACTTTCCCAAGGCAAAGTACTTCAGCTCGAAGGTGAGCTGGGCAGTTTTTTTGCTGATTATTTTTTTTTGTATTGTACTGTATAGTTTTTTGTGTGTTTTGTGATTAGATTTTACATTATTCATGCTATTGTTTTAGTACTGTCATGGGTTAGGTTGGATAGTACAGAATATGGTAATGGGTGGGTAGGTTACGGTTTGGTAGAGTGGAGTAGGGAGGGTATGGCCCGTATGGGTAGGATAGGGGACGAAAACAGAAAATCCCTGAGAAATGCCTCTTGTACTCCATTCACACAAACACGCTTACCACTTAGGAACAATTTCTCTGAGACTCTGATATATACCCGTTGTTCAAGACCTCGATCTTTCTAGCCGTGGCTGGGTTGGGACTCGGGAGGCAGTGGGAGGCCTCTGAGTAGCCTTCTTGACAGTTCTTGTTACATGTTTAACGACACTGCCATATCAATGATGACAAGTGTCGCCCTCCTCCTTTATTCAGACTTGATACTGGCACTGGCAGCAGGACTTTCTTTAGCGTGCAGTTGTACACAAAATGTGCAGCTCTAAATAGATGTGTGCAGTTGTAGAAGCATTTCTGTGCCGTCAAAGCTAGTTTAAAAAGGCCATTTTCGTCCGATTGTGAGTAATTTACCATGGACGATGGGAAAAGAAAGAATGGGTTGTGCAGTTCTAAAAATTCCTTAAAAATAGCCCTGACTGGCAGAGAACAACCAGTGGCAGAGTAGCCTTCTGAAAGGAGTTGTATAATATAAATTTTCGGAATGAATGAATGACTGACAATTTGACAGGTTAATTAGTGCACTGTATACTGCATCCCATTCAATATTTGGTCGGCTGCTCAATGCGTGCGAAATCGACCCAATAACCAGCGCATCCGACCACCCAACACCCTCCCTCTACAGGGGAGCGGCGGTAGGAGGGAGGGTGGGCTGTGGACTAAGGGATCGATAATGGGGGTGGGGGCTGGGGGGAGGGTTGTTCCCTGGGGAGGGGGAGATGTGGCGTTGAGGTGGGGTGGTGGGGGGTCGGGGGGGGGGGGCGATCTCTCTGCAGCCTGGCTTATCATTGATGCACGCTATGTTTACGATTGGTAACAACGGATAGCACACATGGCAACTCGCACTGATGAGGTGTGTGTGTGTGCGCGTGTGTGTGTGAGTGTGTATGTGTGTGTGTGTGTGTGCGTCTCTCTGCCTTTCTCTACTTTTTTCATTGTCTGTCTGTATGGGTTTGTCTGTCTGTCTCTGTCTGTATATCTGTCTTAATATCTGTTCCTGTCTATCTGTCTCTGTCTCTACATGTGCGTATTTCTGCATTTCTCTACGTGTTTCTCTATCTGTCTCTCTGTCTGTGTCTTTGAATAATATACACGTACGTATATCTATGTCTTTGTGTTTTACTCTCTCGCTGTGTACGCATCTATATTTTGTGGTTATGCGTGTGTGTGTGTGTGTCTGTTTGTCTGTCTCTGTCTGTATGTTTGTCTCTGGCTACTTTTCTCATTGTCTATTTGTATGTTTGTGTCTGTCTGTGTCTGTCTCTGTGTGTCTGTGTGTCTGTCTGTATGTCTGTGTCTGTCTGTGTCTATCTGACTCTGTCTGTGTCTATCTGTCTGTGTATGTCTGTGTCTGTCTGTCTGTCTCTGTCTGTATGTTTGTATCTGTCTCTGTATCTAATTGTGTGTCTCTGCATTTTTCTGTCTGTCTGTGTCTATGATTATATAAACGTATCTATGTCTTTCTGTTTGACCCTCGGTATGCATCTATTTTGTGGTTATGCGTGCATGCATGCGTGCATGCGCGTGTGTGTGCGTGTCTATGAATATTATTATCTAAGAAGCAAACGTTTCTGGCCTTTTGATCGCTGAGATAAGTCGTCGGTGTCGTTTGATCAAAGAACGTAAATAGACTTCAACTGTATGGACCACTCTGTCTCTCTAATCGCCGTGAACTCTGGGGACCACCTGTCTGTCTGTCTGTCTGTCTGTCTGTCTCTGTCTCTGGTTGCCTCATGCATTTCGGTCCTCTGAGATAATCATTGTCATGGTAATGTTAGACGTCACGGATGGACGATGACCTATCAGAGTAATCGTAATCTCTAGACTTCTACATCGCCCACAGAAGCGAAGTCGCGGGAACCAGCTTATTCACAGGCGCTAATTCAAAACAAGATCGATAGGCGCTATATAAATTTAGAGTTGCGATTACTATAGTACGATATTATGTAATATACTTTTAATATATTCTGTATTTATATTATCTATGTAATAATATGATATTGAAGTATTATTATATGCTTATAATACAAAACCTTTCAAGACAACATTGGTGTAGTGGTGGCGTCGTTGCCTTGAAGCCGGAAGGTTCGAGGTTCGAATCCACCTCGCCGTGTAAGGACCTTGGACAAGTCTTTCACTCACAATTGCTCAGCGGTTCGGCGTGAAACTCCGATGCAGTGTCCGCTCTGCATCGGGAGCGCCTCTGAGTAGAGAGAGCTTGAAGGGGCGCTATAACAAGTGCACATACAAACAAACAAACAAACAAACAAACAAACAAACAAACAAACAAACAATACAATATCTTTCAATACAATAGTAGGCACTGCTACTAATTACGTTAAAATCTCACTCACCATGATACATCTCATTAACGTACCTTGACTTACCTGTATTACTTGCACCTGGTCAGGTGTTACTGGCGACGAGTCTACGTGACCTTGCTTGGCACAACAACACCGATTCACTGACTTTCTTTCCGCGATGTTACCTTCTCAACGATGACGATAAACAGGATATCATCGGTCAGAATTAATTGATTTTTGATTGATTGATCGATTTTTGATTGATTGATTGATTTTGATTGATTGATGGATTTCGATTGATCGATTGGTTAAATTAATGATTGCTTGATCAAAGAAACATTTGAGTGGGAGTGCCTCTGAGTATCACCTGAAAGGCGTTGTATATAAATTTTCGGAAGGAATAAATGCCTGACAGGTTAATTAGTGCATCACTGTATTATACTGCATCCCATTCAATATTAGACCAGGCAACATGGAATTCCACGTTTTAAGTAAGGTACGCGATGATAAGATGAACATCTTTTCTTTCACCAAAGTTTAACGTCGTCGTTTGGCGTCAAAGGCCGTTGACGACAAATTTACATCTTATACAGTACAGTAACAATAAATTCATAACGTCCGAGATATAGCCTACTATATAACATTGTCATAACAATATTATTGTTCGTTGTTTAACAGCAAACTTAGCCATGATATAATGTTATTGTTCAATGTCTTTTGTGACCATTGCTTAACAGCAAATGGTTAACTGATAATAACATCAACAATACAAGTTATGTTAAATCTTTTGCTTTGGCAAATTCATTAATATTTTGCAGTAATATTGTCACGTGCATCACGGTGCATGAAATGTCACAAACTTTTCTTGATTACTATTCTTATTACACATTTAATTCGTAACTGATACATATAGAAATTTTTAAACATGCTAATATGAGATATGATTTTTTCCTCATAAAAGAGTAAAGACGACAAACAATATTCCAGCTCAATCATAGTACAATGGCATGACATAACAACAGCAAGACACACATTGATGATTTTGTGAACATTTTTTAGCAAGTTGATTCATATACAATGTATAAACTTCCTACACAGTCTTATAAACGACAGTAATTACACAATTTTTCCTTTGGTTATTTGGTTTATGAGCCTATAAACAACACTTTGCATGTAACCGTTATCAAGTAAATTCTTAGTATTGAAGTCTAATTTAAAAGAAACACATGCATTTCTTAGTATGTCAGATATATTTTCTTTTTTACAAGTTAATAATAAATGATCTATGTTCTCTGTAACTTTACATAAATTACAAAGACCACTGTCATGTTTCTTCATAAGATAAAGTCTTTCATTTAGATTAACTTTTCCTAATCTTAATCTTGAAATTTGAACCTCTTTTTTCCTATTAAGGTCAGTGAACTTCAGGTTTGTGTTCACTACTGGACATATAAATTTATAGTGATGACCCTTATGATCACTGTCATAGTATCTCTGCCAACTGTCAATTACATACAATTTTATAATTGAAAACACTTCTTGCAATTCCAGATAATTTGTTGAGTTAACAATTGGCATACTCAGTGATTGCTTTGCTAAAGCATCCGCTCTTTCGTTACCAGATATATTTACATGACTCGGGATCCAGATCAAATGCACTTTACTTATTTTAATTTCATTAAAGGCTCTTATTGTTTCTTGCAATAAGTGTGATCGGGACTTTGTAAAGGAATTCTTAATAGCAGTAAGAACACTTAAAGAGTCGGAAAAAATAGCAAAATCTTTAAGGTCTTGCTTTTCATTTTCTGATATCCAGGAGAATACTTCTTTAATAGCAGTTAGTTCCGCAGCAAATATGCTAGAATAGTCACAAATACGAATTTGTTTATCTAAATTTAGGGCAGGGATTGTATAAGCAGCAGCGACTAAATTATCAGCTTTTGAACCATCTGTATATATGTGCGTGTAAGTAGGATATTTGTTTATATGTTCTAATGAAATAAGACGTAAAAGTTCGGGATTGTCGTATTTCTTACTCATTTCTTTGTGAAGAGTTATATCAACATCAATGTCTTTATTTAGCCAAGGGGGATTCGTTGGAAAGGTAGGGGATTGAAAAGGGACATTAAGAGAGGAGAAAAAACTATGTGTCCTAATGTAAGTGGATTGATATTTTTGACCATATGTTCTGAACTCATCCGTCCAATGCGGTTGATAAGCAGATCCGAGTGGATGATTTGGACCACCCAATATTTTAGCACCCAATTTTATGGAATTTTGCAATCTTCTCATATGCAAAGGCATTTCACCACATTCATTTTGAAGAGCTAAGATGAACATCTTTCTCTTTGTCTTATTAATATAGGAAATTGTTCCATCATCAAAAAGGTGTCTAAATCACATTATTATGCCTTTTCGATTTTTGATTGATTTTTCGATTAGTTGGTGATTTTTTACTGAATAATTGAGTTCTTTGCTTCTGTCGTTCATTCTTTTAATCTCTAGGTGTCTAAATAACATATTATGCCCGATCGATTTTTGATTGATTGCTGATTTTTTTACAGAATAATCTATGTGTTGTTTTTGAAAACGTTAATGTTGAGACAACGTAAAAATGCAGGGATTCCAAGGGTTGCATTTTGAAGCGATAAATTCCTCTGCAAGAGGAATTTATCGCTTTAAAATGCAACCCATTAGATGTGATACCCGGCGTTGCCCGGGGAATTTAGGGCTTTCGCCTCCCTTCCACGCCACCCTTTAAAATACAACCCATTAACGTTTTAAAATACAACACATAGATTCGGTTGCACCACTGTATCCTCATGTTGTCTCTTCCAACATATGATTTTAACGTTATAAAATACAACACATAGATTCCGTTGCAACTTTGCATCTTTACGTTGTCCCGACGTTCCCCTTCTAACATATGATTTTAATGTTATAAAATACAACACATAGATTCGGTTGCATCACAAAATCCTCATGTTTTCTCATTTTTCTTCTTCATCTTCTCCCAAAACAGAGGACTTCCACATGACAGCGTGCATGTCCCTTCTAAAGCTCGCTCTCGACATGTACAACCCTGCCAGGGAAGACCCCCTCCAACCGTCCGAAAGTCACGACCCTAGCAACCCCGCATCGGACGAACCCACTCGTGACGACCATGACGCCGACGTCAGCGTCACGCCGGAGTCAGCGTCAATGTCAGATGACGCGCGTCAACGTCACGACCATGACGAATTGGGAACCGGTGTGGCGAGGAGCGGATCTGTGGATTGCGATGGGCGTGGTGTGGAGCTGAGGACGGTGGACGGGAGGGATGTTGTGGAGGAGAATGGTGGGACGCAGTGTGCCGCTGATATCAACGATGTTGATGACAGGGTGGCGACGGCGAAAATGGGTCAGGTCAAAGGTGAGTGTGCATTGGAGTTTGTGGGTCAAGGTCAGATTTTGGGTCGATTTAAGGTTGGCGCTATTGTTTTTTTGTCATTTTGTGTGTGTTATTTGGTACGCGTACTTGTTGTAGCGCCCCTTTAAAGTTCACTACTCAGAGGTGCTCCAGACTACAGTGCTGTATACACTCGCTATATTCACTCACTTCGGGCCTTCGGCGTGAAACTCCGATGCAGTGTCCGCTCTGCTTTCGGGAGCGCCTCTGAGTAGTGAGAGAGAGCGTGAAGGGGGGGTTATGACAAGTGCACATACAAACAAACAAATAATTATAATAATTTGTCATTAATATTACATCATCGTATTTGCATTGCTCTCTTTCCTTCTCACAACCAATTGTGGGCGTAACTACAGGGTGGCTCAAAAAAAAATACCCCACCGGATAAAATGCAATATCTTCGCAACCCATTGATATTTTGCTACGAAAATTTCCCAATTTGTAGGGGAATGAATTTCCAACAATCCCTAAAAGTTTCAATTTAAAATTTTCGTGTTTGCAAAAGTTACAGCTGTTTAAACTTTCAATTCGGTTTTTTCGAATTTCCGCGGAAAAGTTAGCGTCACTTGTAGATTTCCATGTCAAATGATATCACTTTCACCACGACCGCACAAATCCGTTTTACAGTTTATCGTAAAGTATGATGGGAGTGTCCACTCCCTGCTTTAACTCGAGATCAAATTATTTTTGTGAAGCTCAGTATGGCCTTTTTGATCGAGTCCTACGGCAACTGATCCCACATTAGCAGCAAGTCAGTTAGCCAATGTTCTCCAACTTGAGATGAAATGTCTTGCATCGTTCCAGCATAGGTTGCCACTCGTAATAAACAAAAGAGTTAAGGTCTGGCGAGTTTGATGGTCATTCACCTGTGCCAATAAATTTACCGCAGTTGATGGCAATAAGATGGCATCATCATAGTCAACCCTGCCGTGTGAGCAAGCATGCGCACCGTCCTGCTGGAAAATAAAACCAAATGTTAGAACATACCTGCAGTCCTCAATGAGTCTGGGTAAAAGAGTTCAACGGTAAGTTTGACATCTAGCCTACTGAATGGAATGAAGTGCAGTCTTCCCTTGCAGTCGTAACACACGCCAGCAGATTTGACGCCGAAACCATGACGTGCTTTGCAAACTTCACCTTTGCGACTACCAAGCGAATTTCGTGAACATCGCGCTTTTTTCCGTCAGATCAAACGACCACTGTCTTCCTGCTTGCTCACACGGCAAGGTTAGTTATGATGACGCTACCTTATTGCCATCAACTGCAGAATTTTTTCCACAAACATGAATGACCAACAAACTCAATATACCTTAACCCTCTTGATTATCACATATGTGAAGCTCTGCTGGACATTTCATCCCAACTTGGAGAACATTGGCTGGCTGAAGGAAGTCTTGCTGGTAATGTGGGATCAGTTGCCGAAGGAGTCGATCAACAAGCCTATACCGAGTTTCACAAAAAGAATTCGAGCTCGTATTAAAGCAGGGAATGTACTCTCCCATCATACCTTACGATAAACTGTAAAACGGATTCCTGAGGTGGCAGTGAAAGGTGATATTATTTGACATGGAAATCAACAAATGACGTTAATTTTTCCGCGGAAATTCGAAAAAACCAAATTGAAAGTTTAAACAGCTGTAACTTTTGCAAACATGCAAATTTTAAAGTGAAATTTTCAGGGATTGTTGAAAATTCATTCCCCCTACCAATTGGAAAATTTTCGTA
>OX243821.1:32966607-33166607 GCA_945859605.1 Lumbricus rubellus
TGGTTGCGGAGTTTTCGGCCGCTGTAATATAATTATAGGCCTGGTAGGTTCGATAAAAGGGTTTATAATTTCAACCGCAAAATTGTGGTTGTATAAAGTGGCTTGTAGGAAAACATTTAAAGGGTGGTGTGTAGAATAGTATTTCTGACAGTAAATTCGTAGTTGCCTTTTAATTAGTTATTACTTTTCCCCAATGTATAGTCTGGCTCCCATGTGCTGTCCCGTCCTCCAAAAGGCTCTTGGCTCATCGCTGTCGATCTGCTATAATGTACAGTGGATGGTCTTAGAACCTGGAATGGGTTCCCTGTTGCACACCACTATGTTCCTTTCTGCTTAAAACTGCTTTTATTTAGCCGTTGTTGTTGGATTGGGAGTGGTTCCGAGTAGGTTATCATTATCTTGAAAGTGTGCTCACCAAAAGCTCAATAATAATGATAATAAAAATAATTCGAAAAGTTTTTTCTATCTACTTTAATTATGACTATTTTAAAAATTATTCATAGGAATATCGTTTTGCGACAATCTCGAAGAAATTCTTCAGACGATGAAGAATCAAGGAACGCAGGAATACATCATTCAGAAATACATCGGTCAGTAATTGATTGATAATTAGATAATTGATAATTTGAAAGATGTACTTCTATATAAATGTACGATTGCCCTATTACTAGTCTGAACTGAACATGCGCTTGAACGCATATGCCTTTATATTTTTGGTGAATCTCATTAAAAAGGTGTTTAATACTCTTCTTCTCTTTAAACATGAATATTGTGTATAGCGATAATTGGTTTATATAGCTCGGTCATAAAGCGTTTTAAAGGTGTCCAATTTAATCTTCGTATCATCGAGCGTTCAATCAATCAATCAATCAATCAATCGTTTATTTTATTTTTGCAACCAATCATTTTTACAGTTATAAATTTAAAGTCACGTATTCGAAGAGAAGTGGCCATATGGATATGCCTCGAAAACATGTAAACAAAGATATGCAATGGCCGACAATTGCCATTAAATAAGTCGTGAATGATTACAATTACTTAAGATGTCTTAACTAAATAAGAAAGCATAAAAATAATAATTGGTGCATGAAGAGGCTTAATGGACAAATCATTCATTCATTCATTCGAACAATTATATAGCGCTCCTTAAAGTAAAACACTACTCAGCGGCGCTCATAACATCATAACATATTATTGGTATTACCGACTATGTGAGAGCTTAATTTTTCTTAATACAATGATAATGATGGAGATTGCGTATTTATGTATTGTAATTTGGTATTTTGGCATTTATAACTTCTTGAGGGATTTTATTCGGTACTAGCGTACCCGGCCACGCGTTCCTGTGGCTGAAAAGAGCATCCTGCCATCCCTCCCAACCTCCATTCCACCTCCCCTCTCCCTCCCCTCCCCTCCCCTCCCCTCCCCCCCTCCCCTGCCTCTCCCCATCCTCCGTCCCCACTTCTCGCCTTCTTCTTGATCTCGCTCTCGCTCTCCCCCTGCCCTATAATATAGATTGAAGGACCAGTGGCTGTAATAGATAAATAAACAATTATAAATTTATAGATACAATACATTACAATACAATAATAATTAGTGCAAGCTGTAGTGTGTCGAGTTACTTGTTGAATGATGGATCTGTGAAGCTTTACTGAAGAAAAGTTATTTCAAGATTGCAATATTTGGTTATTATAGCATCGATCAGTTACGTTTTAAAGGTGTCTAAATGGATCTTTAATTTTGTATTGTTGAGTTTGTTACTGTACTTTCTTTTTTGCAGATTATAATTTATTTATTTATTATTATTCAACAGTTTAACGGCATCTTATAACAACAAAGGCTGTTAACGTCCTTAAATTTATCAACGTATTTAAGTTCATTTTCGCTTAAATGCTCTGCAGTTTCTGTCTTTATTGTCTCTCTTTTTTTTCTGTTCTTTTTCTTCTGGAGTTTGTTTTATATATTTTCATGGCGGCAATGTTCATAAGGTGGTTGCTAGTTACCACACAGTAACATTAAACTAGGATCGACGTGAATGGCACTAAAACTGTTTTTAAATTTATTTATTTCACCATGGAGATAAATACTAGCTTTCTGCTGCAATGCCATTAGTCTCGTTGTTCGCAATTAATTTATATAATGTAATTTGGAAGCGATTTAAAGGTGAACGCTATGGCATCATTGCAGTTATTTATATAACTTTTTGGAAAGACGTTTTAAAGGTGTCTAAATTGATCATTTGTATCGTTGAGTTGGTTACCGTACGTTCTTTTGTGCAGAACGACCTCTGTTAATTTACCGATGTAAGTTCGATATTCGTCAGTGGTTCCTTGTTACTGATTGGTCGCCACTCACTGTCTGGTTCTACAAAGTCTCCTACCTTCGAATCTGTTCGCAGGAATTCAGCTATGACTCCATGCACGAGTGAGCTACACAGCCTAATTCAATTAATTTTAAAGACAAGTTTGCTTTAGCCTTATACACCTTTTAAACGATTTGTCTTTATAATATATAAGTACGGGATGCGGAAACACAGTATTACGTGCTAACTGAAGATTGGACAAAACGGCAGCCTTATTAGAGACCTTTAAAGTATTTTCAACTGATGCTATATAAGGATGGGACTCTGCAGCTCTACTAGTTAATGGGTATTCAACGAGGTTACCACGAAAATAGTTATTAAAAACAATAACATCAATAAAAAAATGATAAAATATTTAATATATTTAATATATGAATAATATATATAAGTTAAAACATTTTTTTGAATTGCATGTACCTCAGTTAAAAAATCAAATAATAACAATAATAAGACAGCGTCTCTCAATTTGTACCCAAAGATATAACACTGTTGCTCTGTGATGAGGACCGCTAACTATACAGAACAAAAAACTTTTTGTGCTGTTTCTGGTGAAAATGTTATTTTTAATAAATGATGAATAATAATATATAAAATAATAATAATAGAAGTAATAATTAAATGCAATTAAAAATGTCTTCTAATCGCTTTTCGCTTTAATACTTCAAAAACTCAAATTATCTGGAGCTTGATCTCATTATGACCTCTGAAAAATTATGTTTTCCTTCTCTTCGAGTTTGCGGGATCTGATTCTCCCATTGCGTAGCGCTAGTAAAATATATATCCATCCATCCAGCTTTAGTAGATGTTACAACAAAGGTTATCGATGTTTCCACCCTTCTTAATGCATTCTTTTGACTAGCAGTGATAAGTTGGAGTTTATTAAACTACGATTGGTTTAGTTGGCGTTTGAAGCTTAGAAGTTAAGAATTAAGTTTATCTTGTTAAACATAGTGGTCTCTTTTTGCTTGTTAATCTTGTGAACCCTCTCTCTGTATATTTCTCTGTCTCTGTCTCTGTATGTCTGTCTGTCTGTCTGTCTGTCTGTCTGTCTGTCTGTCTCTCTCTCTCTCTCTCTCTCTCTCTCTCTCTATGTCTTTCTATCTGTCTCTGTAGGTCTGTTCATTTGTCGAATGTGGCCGTTCAGGAGAATTATCTGAACGGAAGTCGATCGGAGAAGTTACCAGAGAACAATTTCATGACGAGCGAGGAGTTTAGAGAATACCTCAGGTATAATTATGTTACCTGTTTTAAGGGAATTAACGTTCTTTTTAAACACCTTTAAAACGTTTATAACCGAAATTATATATATTTTTATTGTGTACGTTTTGTTTCAGTATGATCGTGGATACCTTTAAAACATTTAATACAGATTTCATATATTTACATGACATACCTTGCTATTAATTGTGATCAGTAGTTATTCCAGAAGGCTCCATAAAGTCTGGTTGCTCATTATAATTCAAAGCCATTCCCTTTGTGGAGTGTGGTGGTGTAGTGGTGGCGTCGTTGCCTTGGAGCCGAAAAATTTGAGGTTCGAATCCACCCTCAAGCCACCGCGTAAGGACCTTGGGCAAGTCCTTCACTCACAAATGCTCAGCGCTTCGGCGTGAAACTCCGATGCAGTGTCCGCTCTGCATTCGGGACCACCTCTGTGTAGAGAGAGCAAGAATGGGCGCTATAACAAGTGCATATACAAACTTTGATATTAATTTTCTCCCCACACGTCTTTAATTCTTGAAGCTAAACAGGTATGTACGACGTACGTATGAACACTTGAAACTCCCGACTACAGTGCAGATTCTTTAACGTAGTTTCACGCCTAAGCGGACCTCGAACCCTCCGACTCCAAGGCAACGAACCAAGGCACTACATGACTACAGTGTAACAGTAACACCACCGAGCCCCTCAATGTTACTAGGACAAAATATAAATAGAGTAATAAGCCATTGTTTTTAGGTGATCAACCGCACTGTGGTTAATCTGCCATGAGTATAACTATTACTAACATGACTTTTGAACTAAAGTAATAAGTTAATTAATCTGTCATGAGTATAATAATAATTATTATTACTAACATGACGTTTTGAACTGTGTATATAGTGAGGTCGGTGGTGATGGTATGTGGGAGGAGAGGATATATCCTGGAATGAAGGAAGCCGTCATCAATACACTCGTTGCCACGCAGGAGGTTACAGATCATAGAAAGGTAATTAATTAATTAACTAATTAATTAATTGATTAAATTATTAATTAAATTATTAACTAATTTATACTTATTTATAATTAATTGACTAATTAACTAATTAATTGATTAATTTATTAGTTAATTAAATAACGGAACAATGGATGAATTGACTACAATTATTGTTATAATGCCTCTTCAATGGGAATCTCTCCTGAAAGTACACTGACTAATTCTTTGCGCTGGGATCTTATTAATGCAGTAATTGTCAGAAAAAGGTGTTTGTTAGTTTATTATTTTGGCAGGGAAATCTGGTATATTCTGATAAAATTTCGACCAGACGTCTAAAAAATGGTCATCAGCTATTTTCCCGCGCGAAGATCCCAAAAAATTCCACACAGGCCCCCAAATTTCTTAATCCGATTCTGCCTTTCATGTAACAAAATGATAAAATGCAGAAAGAGGATAGCGATATATTTCAGGGGATGACCTATTTTTAATTACTCGTTTATTTATTTACTGAAAATTTGATATAGCGCTCCTTCAAGGTTACTACTCAGGAGCGCTCCCGGTCCAACCCCGGTCGAATAAGACAGTCTTGAGAAGAGAATGAAATGAAGTTGAAGTAGAAAGGCCAATAATTAGTGTGTATACCAAAGGGATGACTTTACATTGGCTGCGGGAAGCAGCTTAACCCCTTAATGCCGAGATGGTCGTGTGGGAAACTCTATACCCTCCGGCATTAAATGGTTAAATAATCGTTCGTTGAAATTGAATGATGATTATTTTTATATAATTATGATATTTAGGGACAGACAAAAGACCGCGCGGTCTATATATTATTATACGGCATTTAGCGGATGAATTCTTATATAAATTGGTTACTACGTAAAAGAGGTGTGTAAGTGTTGCGAAAGACTGGTTGTTCTTTGATGTCGCATTGTCGTTACAAAGTTTATTATTCCATTTACTCGTAATTGTATAGGCTTCCGGTATTAAAGTTATTATAGGCCCCTAGTTTTGGCTGAGTAATTTTAACTGAATTCATTATTTAATTCTTTTTTAATATTCAATTGATTAATAAGCATCTTCAATCAGCATTAAATTATTCGATTAGAATCAGAATAATTTAGATATTTATTGTTTGATTCAATGCTTACTAAAACTGTCAGTTGAATTAAATCATCTCGATAGATGTCAGTAGCATCTCTGTTAGAATGAATAAAGATGCCTTAGAAGTCTTAGAAGTCTTTTCAATTCTTACAGAGAACTGATCAATAATTAAATTTTGATGCTTCATCAAAACTTTATATAACTTTAGTTGATTCCCAATTAAAGGTGTGTAAGTGGAAGTCATTGCGATTGTCCGAACGATCAAGAACTATACCAGCGGTTTCCAACCCGTGACCTATCTGAAACTTGTGTACCAATGCGATGACTTTATATTGATATAATTCTGAGAGTAGTTATTGTTATTTGGGAATTAAGGCGATCATTTAACAGAGCAGCAGAATTTAAGAACAGACTGAATGGCGCAAAAGGCCCCGTAGGACATTATACGGAATTCAGTGGATGAATTCTTATAAAAATTGAAGAATGCTTAAAAGAGGTGTGTAAGTTTTGCAAGAGAATACAGCTGCTGTTTAATGTTGCATTGCTACAAAGTATATTAATCGTCATTGTATAGACTTCGGTTTGGTACCACACGAGCTAAATAAACTAAATATAGGCTACACGCATACAAGCGATTATATACTATTATAGGCCCATAGTTTTGGCTGAGTAATATCAACTTCATTATTTAATTATTTTTAATATTCAATTGATTAATAAGCATCTTCAATCAGCATTAAATTATTCGATTAGATGCAGAAGTGAGTTATTTATTGTTTGAGTCTATGTGTACTAAAATTGTCAGTTGAATTAAATCATCTCGATAGAAGTCAGTAGCTCCTCTGTTAGAATGAATTGAATAAATGTCTGTCAGATGCCTTAGAAGTCTTTGCAATTCTCACAGAGAACGGATCAAATAAATTCTGGTGCTTCATCAAACCTTATATAAATTTAGTGGACTACCAATTAAAGGTGTATAATTGGAAGTCGTTGCGATTGTCCGAACGAGCAAGAATAATCAGTGGTTCCCAACCCGTGGCCCGCGGGCCAACAGTGGCCAGCCAGGCCTAAAAAAATGGCCCTCATCGCTCAAAGACTAAACAAAACTATTTGAAAAAATTGACAATTTTGGGCAGGATAGAACACATAATTATTTTCTATTACAAATTATTTTATTTTGACGTTTATAAATAGCACAAAACATTCTATTTTGATTCAAATTATAACAATTTTATATGCTTCTAATTAATTAGATTTCAGCCTTGTGGGAGTTTTCGTTCAACTAAGAAAAAGTGACCCTTAAGTCAAGAAAGGTTGAGATCTATTGATCGAAATTAATTAAATTATGGTGCTTTGTCAAAGGTTTATATAGCTTCAGTTGAGTACCAATTAAAGGTGTAGTGAAGACAATAATGACAACGTTTCATACGCATGCGCCAAGTCCACAGTCGGAACAAGGATTTAGTACTTCAGTTTTATAGCGCAATTTCGTCGTTGTTGCAGAGCGCATTTGAGCTGTACGGAGCTGACTTTATGATGTCAGAGGACTATACTCCGTGGTTGTTGGAGGTGAATTCATCTCCTGGAATGTTGCCCAGCTCAGTTGATAAGGCAAAACTCTGTGCATCGGTCATTGAAGACACGATCAAAGGTATGACAACGTAGTAATTAAGAGATGTGTTTTTGCACACCTTTTAAACAGTTTTACAAGATGCTATATATGTTGTGAATGCGTTGTTTTTGAGTCAGTGTCTCTGATTTTACGCACCCTCTAAATGTTGTTTACTGATGCTATATAAACAGCGAACACAATAATTTTGTTAAGTATTTTCAGCAAAATGTGTTGTAAACTTGTAGCGTAATTAAAACTTTTATGATGGCAATAATAATGACGACAATTTCTATGGCGCCGTAACACAGGCACCGTTACAAAGGTGCCTCTACAAAACACAAACGCAATCAGTCAAAAGTAGGTCTATGCCTTAGAAAACATATATTTCTTCAGTTGAGATTTGAAAGCCTCAACTGAATTGACCGAACGAACAAAAGTAGGCAGACTGTTCCAGCAGCGGGGGTCAGCCTTTGAAAAAGCGTGCTCCCCGAAGCGTGTATAGAGCGCCTCAATGGGTGCATGAGAAAAGGAGAAAACTTGTGAGGCGAGAGGATGAGAGGAATAGTCCGGACAAAATTTAGTTCGTAGAAGAGGGTTGAAGTTAATTTTATGTGGACAACCTATTACAGCAATTAGACACCTGTTTTAGAGAGTTCATTGATGCTATAAATAATGAGCTTCGCGTCCAATCCCAGAATGATGTTTCTGAGCCGTAGCCTATGTCTATCTATCAATTGAACTTATATAGCACCCGGTAAATAACAGAGGCGACCAAAGAGGAAAGCCTAGAGTAGTTTCTAGAAAGAGCGAGGCAAGTCCCGCGTGCGTGATGAAAAGCATGCCAAAGGGAAGGCTATTTCAAACAGAGGGACCCACAACCGAGAAGCCCTATATATACTGTCTGATGGCGGTGCGGGCATGTGCAACCACAAAGAGGTCGAGCGCAGAGAGCAGCGACCAGAGCCGATGTAAGATTATAGAGCAGTTGAATTAATTTAAAACGATGACAAATATTACTACAATATTTTAGTAATGCTGTTCCTATATATGGAAAGCTATAAAAAAAGGTGTTTAATGAAGTTTCACTTTTCTTGACATTACCACTCTGTACTGTAAAGTCTACGCAGTAGCCTAAAGCTCTTAAGGACTTTTTTCACCAAAGTTTTACGTCGTCGTATGGCACCAAAAGCCGTTGACGACAAATTTATAGCTTAAAGAATAGCAATGCATCTATAACGTCCGAAATGCACTGTATAACATTGTCATAACATTATCACTGTTCGTTGTTTAACAGCAAACTTGGTCATGATATAATGTTATTGTTCAATGTCTTTTGTGACCATTGCTTAACAGCAAATGGTTAACTAATAATAACACCAACAATATAAGTTATGTTAAATCTTTTGCTTTGGCAAATTCATTAATATTTTGCAGTAATTGTCATGTGCAAGAAATGTCACAAACTTTCCTCGATTACTATTATTAATACACATTTGATTCATAACTTTTACATACAGAAATTCTTAAACAGGTTAATATGAGATATTTTGTTTTATTTTTATTTTTTATACCGTGTAGACTGTACAGTGCATCATGGTAATGTAAAGAAAATTTTAATTATTATTATTCAGCAGTTTAACGACATTTTATAGCAACACGTTTACGTCTTTAAAGTTATCAATGTATTTCAGTTCACTTTTGTTTAAATTTTCCGCAATTTCTGTTTTTATTGTCTCTCTTGATTTCTTTTCTTTTTTCTTCTGGAATTTGTAGAAAAATTTTAACTTTATTAGAAACTTTTTATAGCTTTCAAATTACCGTATATAGAAAGAGCAGTCCGAAAACAGCGTTGCCACACTGAAAAATAAAAAACCCAAGTTGGTCGGTCGAAAAAACCCAAGAAAACCCAAGTTGCCCAAATCTTCCAAAATTTTTTAAATTTTCGTCCGAAAAATTTCTGACGACCTTTTTTTCTCTTTTTTTTTTTAGTCATCCGCCAAAATTTTTTCCGAAATTTCCCAAAAAAATTCCATTTTACCGTCCAAAAATTCTGACGACCTTTTTTTTTTAGTCATTTCGCTCAAATCTTCAGGAAATGTCGAAAATTTTTCGGTTCACAAGCAAAAAACCCAAGATTTGCCCGAAAAACCCAAGTTTTTCACGGAAAAAAACCCTATTTCCCAAATTCAAAAAAAACCCAAGATTTTTTGCGCCGAAAAAAAAACCAAGAAAAAAACCCAAGTTCCTCGCAAAAAAACCCCATTTCCCAAGTTCGGATCAAAAAACCCAAGATCTTGTGAAAAAACCAAAGGAGTGGCAACGCTGTCCGAAAATACTAAAATAACATGTGGACTCCTATTCTGCAATTCCTTTATATAATACAATTGTATATGCCAATAAAAAGGTTTCTAAGTGACCACCTCCTCTCTTAGTGTTATAACTAGTCGTTCTAGACTACCGTGGTTGCGACACTGGACGAAGAGCAAGCAGTCGCAATTTTTTTCTGTGAATATATATATAATTAAATGGAATCATTCAATACCACCGCGCCCCAATATTATAGGCAGAGAAAAGGGTTGCAATATTGCCCCTGCATGTTAGCCCACAATTACAGGCAGAAATAATGGTTGTGAGCTCAAACTAAGGAGAAAGCAGTAGTCTGTTTATATAGATTTAAGGCGAAAGCATGAATCAAGATGGCAGCGGAAGACGAGGAGGGGAAGTGAGACTACCAGAAGACCTCACTAACGGAAAAGATAGTAATATGCTCCAGAATGACTGGGACAGATTGGTAGAAGACGTTTTAACATGAGCTAGTGTAGAATGCTTATTGAGAATTTTTGACTTGATTCTCTGTTTGGATAAATAAGGCAAATGTAATACGTTAAAAAGGTGTTTACTAATGGCATTGAAACTATATGGGCCCATAGTCTTCACCTTCTGTTACCGGTCGTTATATTTTTCATTTTGTCACGACGTGTATTAAGACGAGTACAAAGATACTCCGCCACTGGTTGCACTCTGCCAGTGCCAGTCTCAAGCCTGGATAAAGGAGGAGGGCGTCGCTAATATCCTTTGTTACCACACAGTGACGTTAAACTGCAATTGCCACCACCATAAGAACAAACCTGCAATATAGTTGTAGCTTTCAAGGAACGTTTTATATATATATATATGGTAATTGGTAAGATAGAAAAAGGTGTTTATGATTGTCTTTTTGTTACATAACCTTGATATTACTGAAACCTGTCATTAGTCAGACATAGCTCTGTTTTACACTGAAAACAAATGTTGTTTGATTTAATTGCTTTTATTTTGTATAGAACTAGCCAGTTGCTATATATTATTATGTTTTGTACTTATCTCTTCATAATTGTATATGAGGCAATTCGAAGGGTTAAGGTTAGGGTTAGGTCAAATCTGGATTCACTTTAATTTCTTTCTATTACCACAATGCACTCTCAACAGTTGAATTCTAAAGGATTCTATTTCTGCAATTCATATTATGTGGCATGTGAAAGCTATAAAAAGGTGTATAATAGATAATTTTTCTCTGAGAGATCCTGAGTGGGTTGTAGCCCGCTCGCCACGCCGGCGGCCCGGGTTCGATTCCCGGTCGGTCGGTTTATCAGAGATTAATTTCTCGGATCTTTACTGCGGGTGGCTCGGTTGCAATATAAACGTGGAGTGAGAGGTTGTACTCTGCCTCCGACACTAATCATCTTCGATATGAAAAAGTGTCGTTAAGCCCGAAGTACACACACACACATAATTGTTCTCTTCCATTCCTTTTACCAGTCGTTCTTTTTTATCATTTTGTCACGACGTGTATGTTACTATATAAGTCGGTTGTAACTGTAGTTTTTCAAAGATTCCTCTATTTATAAAAGTCATAGAAAACTAGAAAATATGTCTAGTTTTCTTTTATCTTTATGTTACCAGTCATTCTATTTTTATATTTTTGTCATGATAATTATGTATGTTACTATAAAATTATAATTCGGTTATAAATGTAGTTTTTTCAAAGTTTCCTGTATTTATAACGGTAATTGACAGGACTGGGGAAGGTGATAACTCTATCTTCTCTTTCCTGTACCAGTCGTTCTATTTCATCGGATTTTTTCAGGACGTGTATGTTATTGCATGAGTGGCAATGTAGTTTTTTTTTAGAGATTCCTGTATTAACCCTCAGGCTACCAAGCTTTTTTTGTAACACTGACTACCAAGGGGGGGGGTGGTTACCACCCCCCCTGGATTTTGGGTTTGGTTTGAGATATCATAACTTGTAATACACCTATGGATTCAGCATTTATTTCTGCACAAAATGGTATATTTAGGTTTAAAATATATGAAAGCACCCCAAAGTTATGAATTTTTTACCGTAGGCACCCGTCGATTCCACAAAATGTATACTTTCGCATAAGCAAAATATTAGATTCTGTGTGTTTTTAACATAATTTATTTATTTTAAAATAGGTTACATATAATAAAGTCCAATATTCAACTATAAAAACTAGTAATAAGTTAGTTTTAGTTACAATAAAAAGAGAAAAAACACGTAAAACATGCTGAAAAACGTTTACGCAGACTTATCGGTTTGCGTTGTAAAAAAAAAACATTTTCACACATTTAAATTTATTTTAAGCACTTCCGGTCATCAAATGTCAAATTATTTGGTATCACTAAATAGCCCTAATTGCCCTCTATAGAATGACATAATTTATTTCTCTTAAAAAATAAATTATGAATAATTTTTAATAGGAACAACATGAAAATTTTATGAAAATAAAACACCTTTTTATATATTTTAAATTATTTTGAGCACTTCCGGTTGTCAAATGACAACTCCGTGACCACCACAATGTAGCCCCACATTCCCTCTACAGAATGGTGTAATTGGTGTCTCTTCATGTCAAAGGACGGATAAGATACAGCCGATAATCTAAGGGGGGGTGGTATCCACCCCCCCCCCCTGGTGCCTCGGGTATATCGGGTGTAACTTTTGAATGGTATGGTATATCATCACACATTTTAGCTCAAAATGTGTGCAAATGAATCCTCTACAGCCACCTAAAACGTCAAAATTTTATTCCTAACGAAAAAAGTTTTATTTGGAAAAAACCTAGGGGGGGGGGTGGATACCACCCCCCCTTGGTAGCCCGAGGGTTAATGATCATTATTGGAAAGCTATAAAAGGTTTCTACTCTTCTTTTATCTTTCTGTTACCAGTCATTCTATTTTTATCATTTTGTCACATGTTTCGGTCATAAATGTAGTTTCAAAGATTCCTATATTTATAATGAAAACTGGACCACTAAAAAAAGGTGTTTACTTTCTCTTACCAGTCGTTCTAGACTATCGCGAGAACAGTGGTAGCGACACAGGTCGCTTCGAGTTAATCCACCACGACACAACGAATCCCAACACTCGTGGACTCGACAGCAAACTCATTCTCGAGGGACAACGCATCCGAAAACCGGATTTACAACGCTACACAATCATCGATCAGAAAGCAATGAAGATAGAAAAGGACAGAGAAGAGAAAACAAAAGAGCGGGAAAGAAGGCGCGCGAAAACGGAAGCGGAGAATCGCGCGCGGGAGGAACGCGAGCGGCGAGGCGAGGAGGACAATACTAGTAGTAATAATAACAGCGGTGTTGGGTCTGACGCGGCCGCGGTTGACAGCGGCTGTGAGGTTAATTCTGCGGTTAATTCACCCACTCGGCTGTCCCCCGTTGAGGGGAAAACGGAGGAGGAGTTTACCCCCGATGAGAAACTAGATATTTTGGCCTCCCTTCAGGCGGCCGCCCCGCTCGAAACGGGTGTTAATAATAGAAGGAATGACCCCAGTGTTGTGGTTGTTAGTAAGTCCGCTAAAGATTTGAATAGAAGTTCTCGGTTTGCGTTGCGTAGCACCATTGTTGAGATCTATGGTGGGTCCAGCAGATCGCCTGCGAAAGCAAAGACGTCTGGGAAAATTGGAGGTGCAAAAGACACTAAATAGGAAAGATTAATTAATATTTGTGATTTCATGGAATTTTTCAATTCTGCACCTCTTTTGGACGTATTTTGGAGACATTCGGTTTTCCAACTTTCAAAATGTGTACATTCCGGATTTTTGTTGTATTTTGCAATCGTATCCATTGGAATGGACCCCCCCCCCCCAATCCACCTCAATTTTTAAACGGTCTATGCAGCTAATACGCCTACAAATCCGCGTTTCTACTTCGATTTATCTAGACAAAATAATAGTTACTGCAGTTACTGCATGGGAAGAGTGAAGTATTGAAATATATTCGTGATTTTATGGTCTTAGAAATTCTAAATGGGCAAAAATGTAGCTTTCAAATTGATATAAAACGGTCAAACAAAGTGAGAAATACAGTAGGGATTTTAAAAAACTGATTTTTTTATAAAGCAAAGTATCAGTTAATAAATGGGGTCTTGCTTTTCTAATAGAAGATATTTCTAACATAGCATTTTTATTGCCTATAATACCATATCTTAAAAATTTTATGAGAAAATTAACATATAAAATCGGTGATTTTAGGCATATTTTAAGGTTTATTCGCTCAATGACCCCAAATATATCTTACTGGATTTTCGAAAGATATTGAAAGTGTTAAATGCTATTTTTCAATATTCTTAAAATTCTAACCGTTTGTGTACAGGCTGAAAATGTGCAACACTTTTCATGGAAAGTCTGGCTGGCAGGATAGTTTCTGGCTGTTCAGCATGATATTGTTGACCTAGTTAATGACATGTGACCGACTTATGACGTAACGATTGACTGACCTAATTCCTTCATTGCTCATTGGCCGTTTATTCATGTAGTCAAGAGTGCAATTTCATATGAGTAAAACAATGTTTTGTCGCACACAGCAGGGATATTCTAGACTGGGTGGTGAAGCATGCCCAGCAGGGTTATTATAAACGGGGTGGTGGCACCCTGTTTTGTTTACCGGTGTTACTTTTGGTTTTCTTGTGGCTTATTATAGTAAACCCGGCTTCAGTTTGTTTAATACGAAGCCTAGACTAATGTATGAAATGCGTATAGGTCTGGACCTAATGTTAAGTGCAGTTTAAGTAACTTGTGATATTTTTGTACGTTGTTGAACTTTAATATGTCACAGTAAAGAGTCAGATATTTGTATGGATTAATAATTAATTTATGCTTTGATTTGAGAGGTTGAGTGGTTGCGCAATGGCGAACTGGTTAATTGATTGACTGATTTTCTGACTGACTTACTTGCTTGATTACTTAAATACCTACTAACTTATTGACTGGCTCTTTGAGCGACTGAATAATCGACTGACTGACTGACTTACTTATTTATTGACTGACTGACCTTATTGTTTCTCTTACTGTGACAATAATTCTTTCGGGTAGTAAGGATATGAGTAGCAACTGATTGAGTTGATTGAAACAGTTGATTGTTATTGTCAGTCGTTTTTGTTGATTGTTTTGCTCTTTGTGGAGTTATGTGGCATAGTGCAATTGATTTATTGTTTAATTTATACTCTGCATTATCACTTCCATTCATCTATCCATCAAAAATAATAATAGACCTACCTCTAAGAAATAATATTGATAATAATAAATATTAAATAATAATAATGATTAACAGTAAAACAAATATAGTGCAACAGTAATATAATAATTTTATAATAATAATAGGCCCTATTGATGATGAATTGATGGTAACAATGACAATATTAGTAATAATAATAATAATTTTTAAAAAAATTTCTAAAGACTTTTCTGGACATTTAGTTAAATTTTCCTGAGGGATCCTGTATAAAAATGCTAATAATTGGCTAATACCAAAATTATGATATATTAATAATAAAATTAATAAATAAATGATAATTAATATTTTGTTTTGTATCTGTTATCTAATGACTGTGATAAAAAAAACTGTTGTTAAACTTGTATGCAATATTATATAAACACAGAACCAGTGTTTCAAATGCTTCTCTGTGATCTTCAATTAAACGACAGTATATTTAAAGTTGTTTATATGCTTTATTTATCTCAACTAATTTATATAGACGTATTCAATTTCTCATCGGAATTTTGCCTGGGCGATTCCTGTCTGCTAATAGCTGCTTACAATTGCCTCGTGTTCCAAGTGAGCTTGGACTTTGCCCCGAGCGTACTTGGAGTCGACGTCCTAAGCAACTGCATAATAGCCTCTAAGGTTAAGCCATTATCTAACTGACGTCGTCTCATAGACATAGTAGTGTATTTCAATAATAATTAATAATAATTATTTTGAACTGGAATCTTCTAGTAGTAGTATAGTTGCAGTTTAACGTCACTCTGTGGTAACAAAGACCATTAGCGACGCCCTCCTCCTTTATCCAGGTTTGGGACTGGCACTGGCATAGTGCGACCAGTGGCGGAGTTACGTATCTTCTACTACGCCCACAAACGCTACTGGGCCCACAAATGCGAAGTATACGGGGAACCAGCTTATCCACAGGCCTTCACACAAAACAAATTCGATAGGCAGTCTATGGTCATTCGTGAAGATCCCTGAATTAGGACACGAAGAAGAGTTAGACAGAGTTAGACAGGCGGTTATCATAATTATTTTATATTTTAATGTACAACATTTTAAAGGTGTCTAAGTGGAACAGTTTAAAATGTCTCAGCGACACCAGTAAATTCTGTTTTGTTCTTGTGGGCTAACAACACTGGAGAGACGGAGGAGCAGAGGAGACCTAATTGAAGCATACAAGATCATTACTGGAAAGGAAGCACTATGTTGGGAGAAGTTCTTTGTATTAGCACCAAACAAAGCAACTCGGGGTCATAGGTACTGTAACGGCCTGCCCCCACCTCGAAAGAAGCCCACGTGACCTCGGGTCCCACCCTTG
Organism: Lumbricus rubellus; assembly: GCA_945859605.1. Lineage (NCBI taxonomy): Eukaryota > Metazoa > Annelida > Clitellata > Crassiclitellata > Lumbricidae > Lumbricus > Lumbricus rubellus. The sequence continues at coordinate 32,982,760 of OX243821.1, forward strand.
GTAATGCTCTTCAGCCTCCCAAGTGGTAGGGGCCCGCCCTAGGATTTCAATCGAGGCGCCGCACTGTTGAAGGGGTTCTCTGCTGTCAGGTAAGACTACAGGTTCAACTAAGTAGGTAAGATCTACGGGATCCATTGACTTCCCTCTGGTAAAGTCGTAGTTTAGGGTTGGGTCTTCCACCTCAGGACGGGGATGTCTCTCATCGGTACCAGGAATGACTTCGGTCGAGTGGCGACATATGTCTGCGGTTCCCGGTCTGGGAACGACGGCTTCCTCGAATTGAAGACCGTCTGGGTTCAAATCCCCTTCAACAGGTTGTGTAAATCCCCAATCCTTAGATGTGGTCAACCCTTCCCTTCTCTTTTCCCTCATTACCTCACCTTCTTCTCGGGAAAGACTACCCCGGTGGTGTTGCTCTTGTAAGTGGCTTATCTCTTGACTAAGGCTCTTGAATTGGGACTCCTGTCGTTCCATGAACATCCCCAAGGTTTCTGAAACGGTTAGTAAGAGTTCCCCAACTTGTTTACCCTTTATTTCTAATTGGTCAAGACGGTCTGGGGTTTCTCCCTTCTCCCCTTCAGTTATGCATTCCTCTAATTCCTCATCAGAGTGATCCTCAGACCGGTTAGGAGTTTCCATTATTCAATGATTTATTAACGTCAGATTTAATTTATTTTAATTAAGCAATTCAACTGAGTATAATGTACAAGCGTTGCTGACAATTAACATCTGTGATCGGGCCTAGATATTGTTCTTCAATAGCTATGCAATATGTCTTTAAAGTCAGCAGAATCTCCGTAAATAATCAACAGGCGTGCACAACCTTAATTCTAGTAATCGCGTTTTATAATTAACAGTCAGGTATAATGAATCACAATTCAGACTGTAGCTTTCAACCGTTATTGAATATCGACTTAGGTTTCAATTCTTATTATCAGTGAACATTTATTTCTAATTAATTAACTGCACTTGGTTTCGGATTCTGTTATGGAGCAATTAGATTAGTTAATACTTTCCTGGAAATTTCCGTGCAATTTGGCCAACACTCGCATTCAAATATGAAAAGAAGATCGGAAGATTTCTTGTCCGAATATTGGAATATATGACAATAAAGATTCACACAGAATCAGCTGCAAACTGTCCCAAAACCAGTCGCTTAGTCAACGGTATATTCATATTCATGAAATCAGGCAATCAGCCACACATTCAGCATTTTTAGACCCAGAATATACAGAATTTCTGATCTTCCCGAGCCGAGCTCTCACTCCGATGAAAACTTCCAGTCGACTGCGCTTTTCGGCGTTGGAAGCGGTCACGTGGTCCGGATCGACCAATCAAAGGCTGACACGCAAAAGCGACAGTCGGACGCAAACCTCGGCCTCTGATAGGACGGACAATCGACTGCGATTGGTTACCACAAGAAGATTCAGAAGCCTCGACAGAAGCCTCGAACAGAAGTACCCTCCCGTCGTCATGACGACCTTCGCAAAAATATACCATCTATGTGATGATCTATAAATAGCACCATGATATCTAATAAAATAATTTGGTAAGTAAGTAAAAGCGGCCTTACAAGGACGTTAAATTGTAGCGGCCTCATAGGACGTTACACACCCCCCCCCACTTAATCCAATTTTCCACCTTAATGGAAAATTTCCAGAACAGGGTCCGAAACCAAACATTATACAAGCAACCTTAACTGATGTACTACGGTACTACGTAAGAACAAGATCCTCAATTGACACAAATTGTACCGACAACCCCGGTACGCTTAGGTAAAAAGGGTTCATGCCCAAAACAAATCAAGTCTACACTTATGCACATCACGACTGGTATCAGCAATTAAAGAGTATCACAAAGAATCTCTGTGCTGAAAATTACTCTCAGTCTAACTGAATCAAGTTTACAGTTAGCACAATTTAAAATCATCATTCCTAATCCATCAATTGCTCGGAGCCACTTACTAGGATAATTAAATGTCTTCCAAACACAATATTCCCTGCTCCGGCACCAACCCTTACTATACTATTATACTAACAAATCAGTACATAAAATTTCACATTAGTAAATAATCAGGTTACCAATACTATGAATCAGACGCACATCACACACTAAAAGAAGACTGTATTGCTTTTAATTCTATCCTCACCGATGATCAAAGAGATTTCTGGGAAAACTCTGTTCCTTAGCTCAACATACAATCGCTATCAGCGATGGGCAGTCAATACTTCATTACCCACCTTACACGTTACTAGGGCTGAACTATTAAGCAAAGGCTTTACTGCTTAGTGAAGCATACCCAAGCCACACTAGGACGGATTTCTCCTTGACCTATGTAATAGTCTGTCGACGTCTACCTTACAAGACGGAGCATAACAGAGCAGACCTTCCGGAACTAGCAAACAAAGGATTTACTATTCAGGGAAACATACCCAAGAAGCTAGTACGGATTTCTCCCTGACTTATGCAATAGACTTTCTACGTCCACCTTACAGGACGGAATATAATAGAACAGACCCGTAACGCTGTCGGGACAGTTACAACCCACTATTCTACATCCGAACCCTTCCTTCACTAACCGTATAGAATTCAAAATAGCAAATAATCTCATCATAGATTATACAATTAATCATGGTTATGCAATTACACATTCTATACTACATACAAGCACAGCAATCTTGCCCTTCTTCGTGGCAACAAAGAAAACAATGCAAGTAGAACAACAAGTAAACAATTCTTACCTACCCCCATGATCTAACCTAGATCAAGTCTAGAAACAAAAATTCATATGCATTTGTTCTCATCCAAAGGAACTAAAATCAGGCTTCTCGCCAAAGCCTAAACCTATCGCCATTACGCGATAGTATCTTACTCTAGCTATACGTTACCTATATCTTACGGGGCGAACAATGTTCCTGCGAGGTCTCGCATCGGACATTAATTCTTCCACTTCAGGATTATCTAATCCATTCAAGGTCTCCAAATCTAAAGGACCGACCGGATCTGGGTCTTCTATCTCGTTCCACTCTCCCGGAGGATCTCCCACAAACAGTTTAAGTTTGTCAATGTAAACCAATTTGGCTTGTGAGCGTGCGGATTTCTGAATCTTAAAGAGGACCGGGCTCAGCTGTTCAATTACCTTATATGGTCCAGTGTAAAGTTTATTCCACTTATCCTTAATCCCAGGGCGTCTCCTTGGATAAAAGTACCAAACCCATGACCCTATGGGGAACCTAGCGGGTTTCACTCTCATATCATACCGGAAATTCCTGTTGGTGACATGGCGCTGCATAAATCTTCGGGCAATTTCAAAGTTATTTTGCACATTCTCAATTTGATTCACAACAAAATCATCGGTACTAGACAAAGCATTTGCAACTGGAACATCTCCTAAAACTAAATCAATCGGCCTGCACAACTCTCTTGACAGGAACAGCCGGTTAGGTGTGAATCCGGTGCTTTCACTTTCACTTGCTCGATAGGCGGCGAGGACGTAGGGAAGATGCACATCTTCCGAAGAGAAGTTGGCAAGAACAGACGGAAGATGTACACCAACGGAGGGAGGGTTTGCGAAGCCGGGAGAAGGATGCACATCCTCGTTAGAGGGATTCCGGGCTACCACCTGTAGAGGGAGTAGATTCGAAGTGAAGTTCGACGACTCAGAACTTTCCTTCAGGCGTGGAGTTCCGGTTCCTGCACGTTCCGGCTGGCGGGTCCATGGCTTCTCAGAAGTTTTCGAATTCGGTTGCACGACATGGATTTCTTCCTTTCTTCCATGGTCACGAGAAGCTACTATTCTGCGACACAGTCTCACACGTGGCTTGCAATGAACGTCGAATCGGTGACTTCCCGCCAGAATCCAGTTGCGACCGACATGCCAAGGTACATTTTCGTGTTTCATCCACGAAAGTCCAAGGATCAGTTCAGATACCTGTTCTGTGACTAAACAGGGAATCCTGAATTCGTGATCGTCGATTTGCAGTTTCAGTATTGTCTCTCCCACAACACGAATAGCAGACCCGTTAGCAGCCAACAAGGACTGTTCAGAATTCTGCACATCTTTAGGATCTACCAGCGAGGCAGGGCATAATGTCATTTCGCAGCCAGAGTCAAGCAAGGCTAGGAGGGATCTTCCATTCAGTTTCACAGACAGGTAGGCATCATTCCTACCCTGGACGTGTCTGACGTTACCTTCAGGATTCCCGGCGGTTTCTTCGAATTCTTCATCCGCTGGCGAACTCTGGGGACGTTCTGGACAAACGCGAGCCAAATGTCCCGGTTGATTGCATTCGTAGCAGCGACGATTGTCCCGTTTCACCCGAGGAAAGTTATTGTCTCTATTTCGGTTCCATTGTTGATTGTTGGTTCCTGTTCCTCTCCAGGGTGGTGACGAACGTTGCGGCTGCCATTGCCGAAACTGACTCTCAGTTGAAGTAGCACTCAACTGGTTCTGGAACATTTCTTTCATCTGTCGGGTCAGCGTCTCTTGCATCTGGTTGAATTTTTCGTCGAGGTTGAAGTCCACTTCTCTCACTGTCTTGATGCGACCCGGTTGACGGTCGTGGAACCCGGTGGAATCTTCATCAGCACGGCGGTAGCCTTCCAACCGGAGAGCGATTTTGTAGGCGCTATCTAACGTGGTCGGTTCTCGCTCTCGTACCTTCAGAGCCAGGCCCTTGTCAGACAGTGCATCAAGAAAAGCTCGAATAGCTATTGTCTCACTATGCGCGGACGACGGTCCTGGGAAAGCTAAAATCATAAGCTTCCGGATGTCTTGTACCAGTTGACCGAGATCTTCACCCGATTGCTGGCGGCGAGTATTCAGTTTAGTTTGGTACAAGGCTGCTTGGTCTGAACTTCCGTATCGTAGTCGAAGACGGTCGACTAGATCGGTGCAGGTGGTGATGGCTTCCGAGTCGAATTCATGCAGAAGTTGGTCTACCGGTTCAATTAGCGCGCACGTCAGTTGGGCCAGTTTCTCCTCTTCAGTCCAACGGTTACTTTTCGAACATACTTCGAACTTCTTAAGGAACACTTCTACCGAGGTCTTACCGTTGTATCGGTCCAGCTTCATTTGCGATGGCATTCTTCTATCTGGAAAATTTGAATGTTCAGTTAGTAGTTTTCCAGCAGGTTCTTTCCTTTCACGAGCAATAGGTTCGGATCGAGACGGTTCGACAGTGTCCTTTTTCGGTGACAACTCTCGAGCATAAGAGCTGACGGTTGTGGGCGGTTTTTCAGAAGCAACACCGCTCACGAGTATGAACGGATTAGGCAGTTCATCTGTAGGACCACCCGCGACAATCGGTTCCATTGTTGGCCACTGCATTAATTGTTTCGCCAGGGCAACCTGTTCATTGTACGGGGCTGGACCGTAGTAGGGCACGAAGATGGGCTGTACCTGCTCACGAGGTAAGTATTCGTAGCTCTGGGTAACCTGGGTTCTTAGCGACGAAGACATCGTTGACATTATCGGCGGACTCGAAGATGTCGTCAGGGTGGGCATACGAGGAATCGAAGCAGAAGCGAACGCGATCTTTTCTGATTCAGGTTTCATTTCACGTACCTGGACGTCGTGCATACCCACATTCTTCGAAGAGATGATTCGTGGAGGAAATTCATTCGATCGTCGAAGGTCTCCAGTTTCAGTGTTCATGAATTGGTACGACGAGTATGGGAAGGTGGCAGCCCGTGGAGTTGCAGATGACATGAGACGAGGATGTGCATCTCGTGGACCCCAGTCGTACTTTCGTATGGACGACAAATCCCCATTTGATTTATCTACAACTAACATTCCAGAGTTAGTACATGTTTTCAAACAGTCTTGCCCTATAGCTATCGCATTTGAATCGAGCACAAATCGATGTAAAGGCCGCATATCAGTTATTTCTGAGTCTTCACTATTGCATTTCAATTGTTCGGTTATATCATTATTTAACCGGTTTTGTTTCATGCGCAAATACGACTCATAGTCAGAACTTCCATAAATCGTATTTAAATCTCTATGATAGACAGTTTCATTCCTAACAATTTCGGGTTCTTTTCTGGCCCTTGTATCTTGACTAAGTTGGACCTGAGCGTCAGCTGTATTTGAACCTAGTTCCCAAACCTCACTTAGTCTAGGACCAAATGTACCTGAGCTTACTTTTACCTTACTTAATCTGGTGTCAATTGTATCTGCACTAGATTGGATTTGAACCTCTGTATCTGCCCTTAATTTCAAAACCCCACTAGCTCTGGTACCAAGTGTAACGGCCTGCCCCCACCTCGAAAGAAGCCCACGTGACCTCGGGTCCCACCCTTGGTAATGCTCTTCAGCCTCCCAAGTGGTAGGGGCCCGCCCTAGGATTTCAATCGAGGCGCCGCACTGTTGAAGGGGTTCTCTGCTGTCAGGTAAGACTACAGGTTCAACTAAGTAGGTAAGATCTACGGGATCCATTGACTTCCCTCTGGTAAAGTCGTAGTTTAGGGTTGGGTCTTCCACCTCAGGACGGGGATGTCTCTCATCGGTACCAGGAATGACTTCGGTCGAGTGGCGACATATGTCTGCGGTTCCCGGTCTGGGAACGACGGCTTCCTCGAATTGAAGACCGTCTGGGTTCAAATCCCCTTCAACAGGTTGTGTAAATCCCCAATCCTTAGATGTGGTCAACCCTTCCCTTCTCTTTTCCCTCATTACCTCACCTTCTTCTCGGGAAAGACTACCCCGGTGGTGTTGCTCTTGTAAGTGGCTTATCTCTTGACTAAGGCTCTTGAATTGGGACTCCTGTCGTTCCATGAACATCCCCAAGGTTTCTGAAACGGTTAGTAAGAGTTCCCCAACTTGTTTACCCTTTATTTCTAATTGGTCAAGACGGTCTGGGGTTTCTCCCTTCTCCCCTTCAGTTATGCATTCCTCTAATTCCTCATCAGAGTGATCCTCAGACCGGTTAGGAGTTTCCATTATTCAATGATTTATTAACGTCAGATTTAATTTATTTTAATTAAGCAATTCAACTGAGTATAATGTACAAGCGTTGCTGACAATTAACATCTGTGATCGGGCCTAGATATTGTTCTTCAATAGCTATGCAATATGTCTTTAAAGTCAGCAGAATCTCCGTAAATAATCAACAGGCGTGCACAACCTTAATTCTAGTAATCGCGTTTTATAATTAACAGTCAGGTATAATGAATCACAATTCAGACTGTAGCTTTCAACCGTTATTGAATATCGACTTAGGTTTCAATTCTTATTATCAGTGAACATTTATTTCTAATTAATTAACTGCACTTGGTTTCGGATTCTGTTATGGAGCAATTAGATTAGTTAATACTTTCCTGGAAATTTCCGTGCAATTTGGCCAACACTCGCATTCAAATATGAAAAGAAGATCGGAAGATTTCTTGTCCGAATATTGGAATATATGACAATAAAGATTCACACAGAATCAGCTGCAAACTGTCCCAAAACCAGTCGCTTAGTCAACGGTATATTCATATTCATGAAATCAGGCAATCAGCCACACATTCAGCATTTTTAGACCCAGAATATACAGAATTTCTGATCTTCCCGAGCCGAGCTCTCACTCCGATGAAAACTTCCAGTCGACTGCGCTTTTCGGCGTTGGAAGCGGTCACGTGGTCCGGATCGACCAATCAAAGGCTGACACGCAAAAGCGACAGTCGGACGCAAACCTCGGCCTCTGATAGGACGGACAATCGACTGCGATTGGTTACCACAAGAAGATTCAGAAGCCTCGACAGAAGCCTCGAACAGAAGTACCCTCCCGTCGTCATGACGACCTTCGCAAAAATATACCATCTATGTGATGATCTATAAATAGCACCATGATATCTAATAAAATAATTTGGTAAGTAAGTAAAAGCGGCCTTACAAGGACGTTAAATTGTAGCGGCCTCATAGGACGTTACAGTACAAATTATTTAAGAAGCCGAAAGGATCATTAGGGCAGAAATTTTTCAGTGCTAGAGTTGTGGACATGTGGAACGGATTGGGAGACAGCACTGTGTCGGTGGACACGGTCACAGCATTTAAAAATAACCTAGGAAAATTGGGGTATTAAAAGTTCTAGGTCAATTTTGCAGTGGTTCTAACACAGGCCTAGTGTCTTCTGAACCACTTAAAACCCATGTTATGTATTGTTATGTTATGTTCTCAGCCATCCTCGATCCGAGGGTCGGCCGCATCATGTACAATGTTCCTCCAACGCTTCCTGACCTCCGTCAATCTTATCATTTCTCCCAATGTCAATGATCCAGTCCACTCCTTATTGTTGCCCAGCCAGTTTGTTCATGGTCTTCCTCTTTCCCGGTCTCACACAGCGTTGCTTAGTTTGCTACTTTGAAAAATTAAAAAAATCCAAGTTGCAATGGTCGGTCGAAAAACCCAAGAAAACCCAAGTTGCCCAATTCTTCCAAAATGTTCACATTTTTTCGTCGAAAAAATTTCTGATGACTTTTTTTAGTCGCCCGGCCAAAAATTTTCGGAAATTTTGTCATTTTGCCGTTCAAAAAATCTGACGCCCTTTTTTCCTAGTTCGAGACGCGTCTGTCTGCTAATAACTATAAATAATACGCAACTCTAAATAAACGAGGTATGATAATAATTATTTAGCTTTTTGGGCGCTGCAAAATCTAAAGACTAAAGCTGCCTTACTTGTTTTTTTTTACCTCTTGCGTTGTGTGACCTTGTGCAAAAAATCTGGTGTCGCCATGAAATGCGCTATATAATGAAATGCTGCGGAGCAATCAGACGAGGAGGACCTGAAACCAGCCTAGTAAACATGGCGGCGCCCATCACATTACATTCTCTCAACAAAGTTGTAAAATGCTGCAATGGCGTTGTCAGAAATCTGCGAAAGACAAGAGCTATCGTCAGTTGGAGATTTTGCTCGACATCTGGCGCAGGTATTTTATTTATATTTAATAAAAAATAACATTATTTGGCGTTCGTTATCGTTTCACGCGTTGTCAAGGGCGGACGCATGTGTGAAAAATAAGTCAGATGATTCTTATAGCGCCGTTATATCATAACATAACATTAATTGGTAATCCCGAAGACTGCGTGCCCATCCATGTGAACAGTATGGCCGCCCATGAAATCGATAAAATAGAGCGCTGCGGCCTTAGCTTCGATTTTTAGATTTGCTCATATTTACTGGATATTTTCCCTCATTTATAATTTTTATTAACTTGGCCGTTCTACTTAGATCTCGCGCTTGTTATTTACTTAGTGAGCACATTGTATCATGAAATGCGGCTGAAAGGTCGCAGCATCCTATTTGAGCTAAGTCGTTGGCAACCGTATTTGTTTTATACGGGCAAGCACTCTTCGGGATTACCCATTAGATTATTGCTCCAAAATGATCGTATTCAAGATAATTTCTAAACATTGAAAACAACAAATACTGATTGATCCACACTAACTAGACACAGCGCTCGTGAATAAGCTAGTGCCCTACGCTTGGATTAAGAATTTGGAGATTACGATTGATAAATATAGTGCATGGAGACAAATATCACCGAGTTAAGTTGGGCGTGGAGTATTACTTAAGGCAGAGGTTAACGACGGCTTGGTCGCCATTAGTAGAGCGCTCTGATCTACGTCAATATATTGGCCCAATGTTTCCACGAAAGTTTACTGGTAATTCCGAAGACTAACTGCCCGTACTCCAAACAATATGGATGCCAACGACTGCAATAAAAATAGAGCGCAGCTACCTAGCGACGACATCTATCGAGTGCGTTCCAACATACAATCCGATAAGTAATGTTTTCGTAAGTACATAAACGGCTGATTGCAGACATGCAGGCTAAGTAAGTAAGTAATCTATGCAAATAAAGGGTTATGCCGTTCGGTTTATATAAATATGTTGCTTGTTCGTTTAATCTGCTTTGTTATTAAAGTTTCAGTTCTTTACTAGGTCCAAAGATTGAACCAATGACATAAACACTTCAGCCCCCTATATTAAAAGTTTGCCCTGAGCTTTTCTTTACTTTACTTTCTCTCCAGTTCATATGTCAATTTTTTTTATTTAAATCGACAGATGCTACGAGAGAGAAGCCGGAGAAGGATCTGGAGTCGCTCTTCCTCCGACCGAAGGTGCAGCGCATTCTCACGCGCATAACTGGTTTCGACCTCGACAAAATCTTCCGACGTCGTCAGATTATCGATCTCAGCGCTCCCAAGTATAAACTTCTAACAGACAAACAACTGAGAACGGTAATTTTAATTATTGATGCAGGCCTCTGAAGCAGTGTGGGAGGATTTATATGGGGAGGATTTATATGGGGAGGATTTATGGGGAGGATTTATATGGGGAGGATTTATGGGGGAGGATTTATGGGGTGGATTTATATGGGGGGATGTATGTGGAGGATTTTTGGGGAAGATTTTTGGGGAGGATAAATGGGGGATTTTTTGGGTGGATTTATTAAGGTGGAGAATTTATGGGGGAGGATTTATGGGGAGGATTTATATTCATGGGGATGATTTATGGGGAGGATTTATGGGGTGGATTATGGGGGATGATTTTTATTGGGATGATTTATGGGGTATTTTTATGGGGTAGGATTTATATGGGGAGGATGCAAAGGGAGGACTTATGGGGTGGATTTATTAGGGGAGGATTTATGGGGAGGATTCATATGGTTAGGATTTATGGAGAAGAGTTATGGGGGAGGATTTATGGGAGGATTCATGGGGAGAATTTATGAGAGGATTCATGGGGAGAATTTATGAGATGATTTATGTGGAGGATTTATGGGGTGGATTTATACGGGGAGGATTTATTGGGTGGATTTATATGGGGAGGATTTATGGGTTAAAACCATAAAATTGCTGAACAAATTTAGAGTTTGTAAGCCTAAATTCTGTGTATTTTGTGACCAGATCCATTATCCTCCCTCCCTTTTCTCCCCCAAAGAGAAGACCCCAACATTTTTCATTTAAAGTAAATGGTCATATGCCAAGACTTGTTTGTATGTGCACTTGTTATAGCGCCCCTTCAATCTCTCTCTACTCAGAGGCGCTCCCGATGCAGAGCGAACACTGCATCAGAGTTTCACGCCGAAGCGCTGAGCAATTGTTAGTGAAGGACTTGCCCAAGGTCCTTACGCGGCTTGATGGTGGATTCGAACCTCGGACCTTCCGGCTCCAAGGCAACGATGCCACCACTAGACCACCGCGCCCCACAAGACTTGTTCATGTCTATGTTATGTTTATATTTTGAACACTTGTAACAGAGCCCCTTCAAAATTTCTATACAGAGGTGCAACAGCACAGTCACTGAATCAGAGTTTCACGATGAGGCGTCGGATTGAGGTGGATTCGAACTCGCAAACTTTTGGCTCAAAGGCAACAGAACATATCCTTACAACACCAAGGGTGGATACAGAAACTTTGGATGGGGGGGGGGGGCAAAATTGTTGGACCCTCCGGGTCTGGAAATTTTTTTGGTCGTATCTGATGACTTTTTTTTTTTTTAGTCATGCCATTTCCAAATGGGGGGGGGGGCACGATACAGGGAATTCTAAATGGGGGGCAATGGCCGGATAAGCCCACCCCTGGATAGGCCCCTGTACACCATTGCTCCCCACATGTGTCATATTAATTATATGGTTCTCTTTCCCGCAAGATATTACCTAAAGGTTCTAAGGGTTGGTTAGGCGGTGCTTAGAACTGCCCCCCTCCTATGTGGGAGAACTCTGTTGTTCCACCTAAATGCGGATTGCAATCGGTCAATTAAATTATCCTATCTTATTCGATATAAAATTTGCATTTTGCTTTCCCTACATATTCGAAACCTTGATCAGATTCCATGATTTTTGAAGGGTATTATAGCCGCGCTTGGTTACATAAAACAGGTGTTCATTATACAGAAAATCGTGGGGCACCATTATGGAAACAAGACAGTTATGCTCTGTTTCGTAAATTTAACTGAAATTAATGGCTGTACTGTTGAAAAAAATTGATATTATAAGTCGAATGATCTGTGGACACAATTGTCACGAAAGAAGGAAAAAAAACCTTATAAATAGGCCGATAGTTTTTTAAACACCTTTAAAAACAGTACAGCTGATGGTATAAATATTCAGCCTATAACTCGATTAAACATCTGAGACATACTGGAACAAAGTGTTGTCCCTGTAAACATTGGTAACTGGTTAAAATAACAATGGATAAAAACAATAAAATAATAGGGTTTATGATCATAGCGATTTGTTGGAATAATAATAATTATCATACTTCATTAAGTTGAATGATCTGTGGACAGTTATTAGACAACTTACAAAAGGTATGTCTGAATTTGTCTGTTTCTTTTCTCCACAAACTCCATTGCTCCTCATGTTTTTTTATCTCCCCCTGCATATCAAACCATCAGTCAATCTATCCAACTATCCACCTTTCCATCTATCCGTCTGTGTGTCCAGCTATATATCCATATATCAGTCTATCTGTCTGTCTACCTATCCATCTAATTTCTTAGCTATCCATCTATCCGATATGTTTTCTCACTGTATTTCTTGTCTCTACTTGTCTGTTTGGCTATCTCTCTATATGTCTATCGATATATCCATTCATCCATCCATCCAGATCAATCTTATAAACACGCATATAGATAGATAAATAAATAGATGGACAAGAGAGACAGTCATAAACGTGTAGGATGTATAATGTTCTTTACTAAACTTAAAACTGTTCTTTTTGGGTGCGCTGGAGTCGGGAGCGCCTCTGAGTAGTTTTTACTTGAAGGGGCGCTATATAAATGTCCGAATGAATGAATGAATAAGAGCATGACTGTCAAACATTTATATTCGACTCCTTTAATAACTGGTAGCCATTTTAAGATAATGTTCTTTTTTGTGAAATCAAACAGTTTGAAGAGGAAGCGGCAAGGAAGGGTAGAGACCAACTCCAGATGCCCCCTGTTAAACGACCTTGGGGAGGTCAGGGAGAGAGTGACCAGATTCTCTCCACGGATAATGACATTGCGGATTTTGATCTCACTGGACTACGTTACATTTTCACGGATATCAGCTACGGTCTTCCGCGAAGGGTTAGTGTTCTGTATAATTGCACCGTTGAACACCTTTTTTAACGTTTTTAACTGATCTTATATAAGGACGAAATGCATTGTATTACGTGAAGGGTTAGTCAAGACTTCTGTATAATATATAATTGCACCGTTAAACACCTTTTTAACGTTTTCAACTAATACTATATAAGGATGAGATGCAGTGGGCTTGTTATGTCTTCGTTTTTGTTGTTGTGTAGAATTATTATTGTACAGCGTTGAAGCGGTTGTTTTAGCACCTTTTAAATGTTCTCATATGATGCTATATAAGTTTGGGACGCCATTAAATCTAGTTGTGTTTGTAGTGGCAAGGATGTCAATCCTAGCTTTTTCCACATAGGTCGAGGTTTTTCAGGCTTGTCTAGGTTTTTTTGTCTGCATCTAGCTTTTTTTTCTTACGGCGGTTGTTCTGACTCTTTTACTCGTTATAGTGTGGAATTGTACAGCGTTTTAGCGGTCGTTTTCAACACCTTTTAAATGGTGTCATATGGTTATATATAAGGTTGGGAACGCATTTGGTGTTTTAGGGTTAGTCCAGTAGTCGTCATAATGTATTAATTATTACACGGTGAATTAGCAGTGTCTTTAACACCTTTTTAACGATTGCAATTGACTCTATATAAGGATGAGAAGCAGAAGGTATAGAATTCCGAGGTGTCTTTTTTTACAAATTGATGCTTGTTAAGAGCGGACAACTAGTTACACTCTGCCAGTGCCAGTCCCAAGTCTGGATAAAAGAGGATGGCGTCCAGCGTTGCTACTCCTTGGGTTTTTTCACAAGACCTTGGCTTGTTCGATCCGAACTTGGGAAATGGGGTTTTTCGGGAAGAACTTGGGTTTTTTTGACAAAAAATCTTGGGTTTTTCGAACCGAACTTGGTTTTTTTCCAAAAGAACTAGGGTTTTTTTCTGGGTTATTTGAAAAATCGGTAAAGTTTTGTGAGATTTGGACCGGATGACTAAAAAAAGGTCGTCAGAATTGTGGACATTTTCGTAGATTTGGGTAACTTGGGTTTTCTTGGGTTTTTTATTTTCCAACTTGAGTTTTTTCGGTTTTTATAGTGGCAACGCTGATGGCGTCGCTAGTGGTCTTTGTAACCACACAGTTAAACTGAAATTACAGGAGTTCATAAGAGCCGACGCTTCGAACGCCTTTTTAACGTTTCTAACTGATCCTATATAAGGATGAGACACAGTGGTTTTACTGGTTAAAGTCTTGGGCGAAATCAATTGAAAAGCTGACCGTTTTGTTTGTTCTACAAACATGATAAAGGAGCAGCAAGAATAAATTATTATTCTTTATTTCTTTTAAAATGGATGTTACAAGCAGTATTTATTCCTTTCGTTTCTGCCCTTGCTTAATAAGTAATCAGATAATCAATGGAAAGTTGTTAAAGAAAGTATGGGTTAGTAAGAAATTGGCAGTTTTAGAGCGGTCCTAACTGATTCTATAATTATAAGGATGAACGGCATATGGAAAATTATTAAAAACTGAAGAAAGTGACCATTGTTTGTTCTGAAACAACAATAATAATTATTTAATTTAGACACCTTTTAAATGGATATAACACGCGTTACTTATACCTTTTTCCTAGGGAATTAATTCACTAAGTTCTTGAAGTTCTAACCATAAGTAATCAGATAATAATAATAATTAATCAATGGAAAGTTTATGAAATAATGTATAATACTCAAAAAATGGATATGTTTTCCGTCAGAATCGTGTGGTCGTGGTGCGTGAGCCGGATGGAATTCTTCGTCACGCGGATCACGAAGAGAGAGATCGCATTCTCCAGGTCTACTATCCGTCGCCTGGGAAGATGTACCAAATGCCGAAAATGTTCATCGAAGAAAATCTCGAAGTAATATTGAAATTTTAACCTGCAGCATTTATTATATCCGCAATTTGGTATACAGACATGTCGTGATAAATTAATTTACATCATCATAATAGAGCCAAATGTTCTAAAATAGCACACTAAATCCTAAATTCAATGTAAATATGTTCTTACGATGACCAGGAAAATCTCGCAGTAATATTGACATTTTCACTTGCAGCAATCTGAGGATTTATTTGTACTTCAAATATTATATCCACATTTTGTTGTACAGTCAATGTAAACATACATCATTTATGGAGCCAATCAACAATCAAATGTTTTACAAAATCGTAAATTCAATTTAAATATGTTCTTATGATGAAAAAATATTTATATTTTGATTTACTTATTAAATAAGATCGAAAGCATCGTCATTAGGGTTTTGTTTATTGTTTGTGTTTTGACTTGTCTAAACGGTGCTGTATGATACAATAAAATTATTATGCAATACAATGTTTGTATGTTTGTAGAAAGTTTTGGCTGAGCACCGCTACGAGTATGTACTCGACCGAGCATGCGTTCAATTTGAACCAGACGATCCAAACTACGTTCGGGTAAATATCTATTCTGAACCCCGACTGGATATTGAACACCCTGTAGATTATAATAATAATGGTGCCTGCGATTTACTATATAGTATTAATAATTATAATATAATTTTTATATTTAATATAATAATGAAAACAATAATTAATAAAGATTGTAATAATAGTACCAATGATAATAATATTTAATAATGACAATAATACTAATAATAATAGCACTAATCATAATAAATAAATATAATAACTATAATTATAATATAAATAATGCAGAAACTAAAATAAAAATTTAAGTAACGATAATGATGGTACTAGTAGTTGTATAACCATAATAACAGTTATAATAATAATAATATAAAATAATATAATAATAAAAAAAAATATGATATAAATAATGTAAAAAATAAAATAAAAGTTTCAATAACGATAATAATAATAGTAGTACGTGACCTTAGAATTACACGGTTGTAACTAACATTTTTGTCAAATCGGAGATTTCAATGTGACGGAGTTCTAACTGCACCCCTTTACCATAGTAATAGACGCTTGTACTGAATTGGATTCATATTGACCAGTATTTGACAGAATTACAAAGTTCTAAGTACGAAAATAAATTTCTGCCAGTATTACAAGGTTCTAAGTACATAGCCAATAGGCGTCTGCAATTTTCACACGTCACCTATAGATAAACAGGCTTGTATTTAATACTTAAGTCGTAGAGGGAAGTTAGTACCAGCAAAAACTGTGGAGAAAAGTAAAAACAAAAGTAACTGTAACAGTAAGAGTTGTCTGACAAAGTGTCGTTTCTTTTGTGAGAAAAAGATTAGCGAGTCAGAGAGGGAATCAATTTTTAATCATTATTACAAATTACAGCAGACAGAGAAGTACCAGTTTTATGGAAAGACGACGGAAAGATTCGAAAAGACTCGATGTACTGTGACGAAAGGACCTGGTGAAGGAAAAGATTCTAGGAGACGATACACATTCCAATACTACCTAGACATTGGAAATGATAGACATCGTGTATGTAAAGACTACTATCTTGGTACATTGGCCATCAGTCAGAAACCTATATACAATTTTCACAACAACAAGAAAGATCCAGTAACTGGATTACCATCTCCAGACAAGCGTGGGAAACATACTAAGAAAGTGATATCAACTCAGCAAAAGAAAAAAGTAAGAAATCACATCGAATCCTTTCCAACAGTTGAATCGCACTACACTCGTTCATCTTCAAAGAAGCAGTATCTAGAGGCTAATTTAAGCATATCGAAAATGTATCAGTTGTACCTTGAGTCTTTAGAGGTAGATGAGGTACCGGTCAAAGAATTGTACTATAGATTATGTTTGTAACAGAGTTTAACCTAGACTTTCATATGCCAAAGTCAGATAGACCTGTGTGATTTGTGTGAAGAATTTAACTCTTTCCCGCCGGATCGGGTCGCGGGTGACCCGATAATCCCAATAGGCATCGGAACAATTCAGGCGGGAATGAGTTAAAGTACTGAAATTGAACAGGGAAGTCATTGGAACTGAAATTAGTGTCAAATATGATAGGCACATTGCACAGAAGGATGCAATGCGTGATGAGCGTAAGGCTGACAAGCAGTCTAAGAAAATGATAGTTTGTTTTGATCTAGAGAATGTTATCACCTTGCCTAAGGCAGGAACTAGTAATTTCTTTTACAAAAGGAAATTGAATTTGTACAATTTAACTGCTCACGCTTCTTCTGGTCAGGGCTATTGTGCTATTTGGCCAGAAACACTTTCTGGTAGGGCAGGTATTGATATAGCAAGTGCCATAGTCAAAATTCTCACAGCAGTCGTGAGTGATCACCCAGATATTTCTGAAATTATTACATGGAGTGATACATGTAGCTGTGTGCCTCAGAATCGCAACTCCATCATGGCTTATGCTATGGGAGACTTTTTGCAAAGATATAGTCACGTTACAAGTTTAACAATGAAGTATTCTGTTCCAGGACATTCATGTATTCAAGAAGTAGATAACATGCATAGCCAGATTGAGAAGGCTATGCAAGTTGCCGAATTTTTTTCTCCAGTGTCTTTTCTGAGAGTTCTATTAAATGTTAATCGAAGTAAACCGTTTAAAGTTATTCAAATGAAGAAAAATGACTTTAAACAATACAATGTACCAGCAAAATTCTTGGAATACCAAAAGATTCCTTTCAGTAAAGTAGTTGGGCTGAGGCTTACTAAGGTTGAACATGAAGTTTCATACAGAACTTCATGGTCCGAGCCATGGATAATTGAAAATATTACATATGTGAGCAAGAGCCGGAAAGGAAGTAAAAAAGATGGACAAGTCTTAGATAAAGGCTTAAATACTTTGAAAGTGAGCAAGTTTGTGTGCAAAATAACTGCAGAAAAGAAGAAGGATTTAGCTAGTATGCTGAAGTGGCTACCACTTGAAGACAGGCAGTTTTATGAAAAGACTGTGTTATTAAAGTGAATATCATAAATATATTATTATTAATGAGTAGCTTTAATTTTGTGTTTAGGACGAAGACAGACTTAGTCTAGACTAAGACTTAGTGTCTAACCCGTGTTAACACGGATATAACTTCATGATAGACGTTAAAACGAAGTTATTTCTTATTTTATATACTTATTGTATTGTGAAATGATGGCAAATATCATTGTTTTAAATGTCAATTTGTGTTGTCCTTAATGTTTTGTAGCTCCAGCCAAAGCACTTTAGTTAGAACCTTGTAGTCCTTTACTATATTTCCAGCTTCAGAATAACAAGGTTCTAACTAATTTTATAGTGTAGTTATTTACATAAAACTATGATACACTATAGTTTATAAAGTATGCTAAATGATGCAGTATTGTGATACTTTTGCTTTGTTAAGATTTCGAGAAAAAGTAGCTGCTAATTTCATGCTAAAGTAATTTTAAACTTTCAACACGAATTATCTCCATAAACACTTCTATGCACATAGAACCGTGTAATTCTAAGGTCACGAGTAGTTGTATAATCATAATAACAGTTATAATAATATAAAATAATAATAATAATAATAATAATAATTGCAGGTTACTCAGCGAACTTACGAGCACGTCGCAAGTTACAAGAAGTTCGATGACTTGCGATCAACTCGTCACTTTGGTCCGATGTCTTTTTACTTTGCGTTCCATCGCAAGATAGATTTACTTCTCATCGATATGATCCAAGTCGACATGTGAGTCAACATTGCATCCGTTTCAACGTTAATTATGGAGTTCTACAGATGGTGCAAGTGCATGGGTGCCCACACGTTAGGACAAGAGTGGGGTTTCATGGGTGTCTGGCAGATATTTTTTGAGGAGGGTGTCATATGTGTAGGTATGCCTGCACTAATAGGGCATTCCCTACATGTATGCTTAGATAACTTATATTATGTATTTTTTCATGTCATAGACTATGTAATGATTGGGCCTCAGAACATTACCAAGCGAATATGGAAGTAATGGCCGAGCTTTCGATTGAAGAGCATAATAGCCATTTTCATTTGTGTACCTTTTAAAAGCAACGTTAATTATGGAGTTCTGAAGTTGGTGCATGGGCGCCCACACAATAGGACAAGATTGGGGGCATGGCTGTTTTAAATTAATTTAAGTACTTCTACAACTGCACAAATCCTTTTAGAACTGCACATTCTGTGTACAACTGCATGTTTAAAAAAGTCCTGATTGGGGTGTAAGGGTGCTTCCATGGGTGTCTGGCACTGTCTGCAGATTTTTTTGAGGTGTGAGCAATAGCCTACATGTATAATGTTCTGGCAAGAGCTTGAAAAATGCAATGATGAATATATTTTGAACACAGAAATTGCTTGATGTAAATTTCTCAGTTTCTATCTGTTTAAAATAATTTCTTCAAACACTAAATAAGTAGTAATGGTTGACAATGACCAGATTACAACTTTCCATTCCACGGGGATAAGTGCATGCCCCTCTTCAGTGGTGTAGTGGGGGGAACGCGGGGGAACGCCGTTCCCCCACTTTTTTCTGCGGGGGAACGCCGTTCTTCCACTTTTTTCTGCGGGGGAACGCCGTTCCCCCACTTTTTTCCAGGGAGGAAACAAAAAATTCAAGATTCACAGTTTCAGCTGCTTACTTACTGGAGCCTTTCGCAGTTTCGCAGATATATTTAGCCTATATACATGTATGTGTTCAATGGCTTGTAAATAAAAGCTAATGACAAATGAAAATAGTACAGTAGTAGTAGGCCTACTGTAATAACAATAAATTAATAATTGAGAAAAAAAATTGTAAGCCTAATATGAAGCGTTCCCCCACTTCATTTTTTGCGTTCCCCCACTTCATTTTTGAGGACTACACCACTGCCCCTCTTGTCCCTGTATGTGGGAGCCCGTGAGCTTTGCAACTATACCGGAAAAGATGACATTTATTTTCAATTATTACTGTTTTTTTTTTACAAATTTCTATTGGTAGTTAATTCACAAAGCAATACTGAAAAGTCACTTACGATTCGAAACCTCGATGATAAAATAATTTAATTTCGGATTAGTGCTAAGCAGCTTGTATTTATAAAGCAAACGAGAAACTTAAAAGAGGTGTCTTATTAACCGTGTGTTTTGCGCCCTGCAGAAATATTTGTGAGCTGCTGGTCCGAGCGCAAAATTATTTTATTTAGATTTGTTTGAATTATAATCAATTTCCATGGTTCAGATTTGATTTAGGAATAAGATCGCATTAAAAGAAACATTTTAAAATCTCAATTTTAATTTAAAAATTAATTTAAAAATCTTAATCTTCATTTTAAACTGACTGATTGTCGAATTTGACTTACCATCGCCATCTACCGAATGGAAGGTTGACTGTTTCTTTCGCTGTGTCTTTTAGACACCTTTAAAACGCTCTCACCAACTGTTATATATAAACCGCTGGACCAGTGAGATTTTATAGAGATCCTCGGTGGTCGAGTGGGTTTGTAGCCCGCTCGCCCCGCCGGCGGCCCGGGTTCGATTCCCGGGCCGGTCAGAGATTAATTTCTCGGATCTTTACTGCGGGTGACTCGGTCGCAATATAAACGTGGAGTACGAGGTTGTTCTCTGCCTCCGACGCTGATCATCTTCGATATGAAAAAGAGTCGTTAAACCCCAACATTTCATTTCAGTGAGATTTTATATATTGTCCTATTGTATTGTAATTAAACAATTATAAAGCGCCGCTCGCAGACTCAGTAGCGCTCCCAGTTCAAGTCAGCGCTCCCTCTAACAAATAGTACAGTCTTCAGGCGTTTACGGAACAGGGGAAGAGAGAGACCAAGAAGCTCAAGACGTAGCTTGTGGGGGGAGGTGGTTACAGTAAGAAGGCATAGGCGCAACCACCCTATGGGACCCACGAGACGCGCCCCCAACTTTTGAGTGGTCCCCTAACTTTATTATTATATTCCCACAACTTGTAGGACGTGATTCATTATGGTCCCTCCTCCAAATTTTAGGACGTGATTGCACCTATGCAAGAAGGGCCAACATAAACAAAGCTTCTGGATTGGTCAGTAGCTCTTCGCATGCGAGGAACCCCAAGGAGGCCATTAGCTGCTGAACGAAGAGCAGAGCGACCAGGGAGAGAGGATACCGGGTTACAGAAAGCACAGACGTAGGAGGTAGCTACCCGAAGAATAGAATTGCGCATAAGTGTCAAAATCTTGAACTCTATGCGTTGAGATACATGAAGCCAATGAATAAAGACAGAAAATTTAATGTGAAACACTATCAATTTCGGATGCAGCTGTTATTTATAAATCAATTGAGAAACTTAAAAGAGGTGTCTAAGTAACCGTGTGTTTTGGGTCCTGCAGAAATATCTACGAGCTGCTGGTTCGAGCGCAACATTTTTTTATGTTTGTTTTGATTTGTTTGAAATATAATCAATTACCGTGGTTCAGATTTGATTTAGATCGCGTTAAAGGGAATATTTTAAAAAAATATTTTCGTATTTAACGGACGAGTGATCGAAGGTTAATACAGAAATCGAAATTAATTTATCTCCGTTTAACATCGCCATCTGCCGAATGGATTTTTAGACACCTTTAAAACGCTTTTGTCAGATGTTATATTAAAGCTGGACCACGTATTGAATTATAGTGGTACGTAAAGTCCATAGCTTGATTCTTCATCCGATCTTATTTCAGACAATTCCGAGCAAGATGGATATTATAAGTTGAAATGCTTAAATAAACAGCAGTTGAATTGATGAGAATAATTCATGCTCAATAGAAGTTGGATTGATGAGAATATTTATTGTCTGCTGTGAATTGCCCTGGAACCACAGGGTTGTTCTTAGGCAATAATTAGGAAAATTATAGAGAGTTCTAAACGTAAATTTCTCAATTATTTTTTGTGATTTATTTGTGCCAATTTTTTTTAAATAAAGAAAAATTTCAGTTAAAAATGACTTTTTTTACATTTTCCAGGGGGGCTATTTGCGACTGCCCCTGGGGGTCTTCCACTAATTTTAATATTTGGTTTTTCACAAATTTCCAATACCGAAAAAAATGGCCCTTCTGATGCTAGTGATAAACAAACTGAAACTTAGAAATGTACACTTGAAACATCTATGAAAATTGCAGCTGTTGCTAAAAAGGGTTTTATAGAAGAGTGACGAAATTTGCGCAAAAGTTGCTGCTACCTGCGAATCTATTGAATCAAAAAATCGAATAGGAAATAGACAGTCTATCTATATAAATAAAAATGTAACCGCGTTTGGCGCCTTGCAAGTTATCTCCGAACTTTCTGCGCCGATTGCTTTCAGAACTTCACCAAAACGTTTAGTTCCAACACGGCCGGGTTTGCAGAATGATTTTTCGCAAAAAGCGCAATCTTTTCAACAAAAATACAACTTTGAAAATTCGACCGTTTTCAACACATAGCCTACGCCCGTCAATAAGCCTTGCATACCAATTCGGGCAGGTTTGTTCCGTAAATTTCTTTAGCGCATTTCATTACGGCCTTCGCATTTCATTGCCGCCTTCTTGCTCAAGCGTTTTATGGCGCGATCCGCGTCGCCATCGCAAAGGGACGGTGTGACGAAGGAAAGGAGGCGAGGGAGCGGGACGAACAGGGAGGAGAGAGATGGGGGATGCAGGGAGGCGGAGGCCGAGGGGAGGGGAGGGAGGGGAGGGGAGGAGAGGGGAGGGGAGGGGAGGCTCTTTTCAGCCACAGCAACGCGTGGCCGGGTTCAGCTAGTTATAAATAACGCAGCTTTCGATTAAAGAGCATAATAGCCATTGTCATTTGGACACTTTTTAAAAGGATCTTGCACGACCTATAAGTAGGCAGCTGGCGTGAATATTTCAGGGTCAGCTGATATTTTTCGTAAAGTTCTTAATTTAATACCGTTAATTACTGTGAATAATAATAATAAATAACTCCGCCACTGGTTGCACTCTGCCAGTGCCAGTCCCAAACCTTGATAAAGGAGGAGGGCGTCGGTAATGGTCATTGTTGCCACACAGTGACTTTAAACAGCAACTACAGTTGCTACACTGTGAATGAATAATAAATTTAATAAATATTTTTAAAAATATTTAAATAAATATAAATATTTAAATAAATATTTGCTGTTATAGGTTGAACGATGCTGAAGATCTCATTTCTCTCTATCACATTCTTCATCCGGATTGTGAGTCCGCAGTGGAGGCAAAGAAACTGGATACACGGGGAATTCCACTCATACAGGTCGGTTGCAATTAAAATTTGGGGGAGAGTCAAACTCAGCCCTGAGCCGTTCTAGAGGCCTCATTGAAAGGTTAAGTAACAGATCAAAATCTAGAGGCAAATAGATCTGATGTTGTAAATGCTTGTAATGGTTGCACACTTTATGTAAATTTTTTATGCAAATAAATGAGAATTTTGTTCCATTCATATACCACATATTTTTTAGTCATTCATTCATTCATTCATTCATTCATTCTTTCATTCATTCATTCGTTTATTTATTGTATTAATTAATTCATTTATTCGTTCATTCATTCTTTCATTCATCCATTCATTCATTCATTCATTCATGTTTGATGATAATTTTTATCTTTGTCACCTGGCAAAATAATAATTATGCCTTTTTGTTCTAATTTTCGTCCACAGTTGTTTGCGAAATTCGACGCCATTAATGGCGGTGTCATCGAGATGTCTCTCCAGTCTTACGAAGAAACACATCATGTGCTACGACATTCGGAATCGTCGTAGAGTAACGCGGCCAATTTTCAGAACTCTATGTAACTGTACCATTTGAATTTTAAAAGATAATAAATGTTTTCTGTTATGCAATATGTGTATTGTGGAGTTAAGCAGATTTAAGCGATTTTTGAGAAATTAATTAGTTTCCATTAGGCTAAAGTTTCTTACACACCTCGTTAAACTTTAACAAACATATTAAAAGGTAGCTTACGGTAAAATCAATGTTTTATAGATGACTTTAGCCAATTAAGTTGTGTAAATAAATGTTTGCATGTGCACTTGTTATAGCGCCTTTTCAAGCTCCGTACTCAGAGGCGCTCCCGACTGCATAGCGGACACTGAATTGGAGTTTCGCGCTGAAGCGCTGAGCAATTGCGAGTGAATGACTTGCTTAAGGTCCCTACGCGGCGACTTGAGGTGGATTCAAATCTGCAGCCCTTCGGCTGCAAGGTGACGAACATACCCACTGCACCACCACACCCACAAAATGGGCTTAGAAAGGTTATACTCGTGGATGGTGGGGCCCACAAAATGTACGAGATATTGTTACATATGGGATGGAGCTGAGTGCATGGATGAGTAAATGAAGGGATGGAGTCACCATAGGTTTCTAGTTAAACTGGTTTGACGAGTTTGACTATTAAAGGATTGGGGGGTGGAACTGGACTATAGTGGGCAGTCAATGTGTAGATGTCCGACGAATAAGACGTCGTTTTCTGTAGCTGGGTCTGTTTGATGAAGTATATTAAAGTGTTTTGTGCTTCACCAGTTCATTTACCTAGATGGAGAATCATCCCCTGGACAACTTGCTACAATATATAAACTACACAGAAAACAATACTCCTTATATTGCGCTAATGAAAAGCTGTTTAGCAATTGCTGCACAGTGACGATTTCTAAATCACTAAATTATTTGAAGTGCATAGCAAGATACAATAACGTGCAAACGCAATTGAATATATAACCTAAATTGCAACCGTTTTAAAGGTGTTTTTGACACGCTAATACTATGAACTGGTGATACAAAAACAAGAGGCTCTCATCAATTAGGAGACCAAGCTCCGATATATCTTACGGAACTTTGTGTGCCTGTGCTATCCATTCCAGACCGTAGGTTCATTCGCTCTGCTACGCATGGTGACCTGGTTGTCCATGTGGCTTCTCTTGACTATGCAACACCTCCAAAACTGTTTTCATATTCACAAACCGTTTTTTCGCTTGATCTCATGATTGATTGATTGACTACTGCCAACAAACTTCACAATGTGACCTCTGTTAAACGACCTTGGGGAAGTGAGGGAGAGGGTGACACTGCAGGTCTCTCTACTGATCGTGACATCGCGGATTTTGACCTCACTGGACTACGATACATTTTCACGGATATCAGCTACGGTCTTCCGCGAAAGGTTTGTCAAGTCTTCTATTGTATTGCCCCGTTTAACACCATTTTAACGTTTCTAATATAAAATATATAAAGATGAGACGCAGTGGGTTTTTAGGTGGAAGTTATGATATCAAGTCTTGTTTCAGAGCATGATTCAAAGATAACTAATATTATTCGGTCACGAATGATGATGGGAAGATCAAGACTTCATAACACACGACCGTAGATTAGGCACTACTGTTTGATGGTCCTGTCGATGATCACCTGGTTAAACAACTGCCAATCTTCAAACAGACGCGCCCTACGCCCTACGGTTATCGATGTCATGAATACGCGTGAACAAAAAACGCGCTCCTCCAGTACATGTACCCCGGATCAAAGTCTGGACTGCTGGACGTCCACAGCTGCAGGATATGAAGCCGAGTGTCTCCCGGGATAGCTATTAACCTACTACGTCTACGATCGTGTGTCCAAGAACAAGAAACACATTTTTGGCACCAGAATAGCTGAATTTCACTTCCTTTCAGGTTTTCCAGGTTGAAAAGTTCCATTTGTCGGTGCTCCAACGCAAACGCTCATAAATTTGACAAACTCGCGAATATTTGCAAACGACTTTGGAATCGAGTGTAAATATGGACACTGTTGCTGTGTTTAAAATTTCAGATAAATCCTAAAAGTTTTGACCGAGTCATGACACTTTTTTGTGGGGTCTACTTTTTACCCGGACACAGTGTATATTATTTGCATTGCTATTCTTCCGCTTATGTGTCCGATTTAAATTTCAATCCGTAGCCCAATTTATATAAACCAGGGTAACAATGTTTTAAAGGTGTGTTAAATCCACGCAGTTGAATACAGTAGGAAACTTGCCAGGTTTTCTCCACTGATAATGACATCGCGGATTTCAATCTCACCGTTTTACGTTACATTTTCACGAATATCAGCTACGGGCTCAGTCAAGTTTTCTTCTGTATTGCACGATGTAATAACCGTGATAATGGACACCTATTTAACAGTTTTAATTTGTTCTATATAAAGATGAGACGCAATCGGTTTTACAGTTAAAGTTTATCCTTGATATAAAAAATATCCAGATTCTTAGAATGACTTGGATGGAAAAGAAAGCAAACGAATTAGTGTTGGAGGTGGTGGGGTGGAAAAAATTCTGTTCAACTCCACTAGAAAGAAAATATTCTTATTTCGGTCACGTGATGAGAAGTAAAGGAGAATATGCTTGGAAAAAGAGATCTTGCAGGGTATACAGGTCCATGAAAAAAACAAGGATGAGATGGATCCACGATATCAGAACCTGGATGGATTTGTAAATAGATCGGATGCTGAAAGCGACAGAAGACACGAACAGGTGGAGAAAACTACTTGTCATTGAAGCGACCAAGACAAGACAATTTACAGTTTATGGAAATATTATATTTCACATGTAGTGTCGTTTTGAACACCTTTTTAACGTTTTTAATTGTCACTTTATAATCATATTTATACTACCGATTTACGAATTAATTAAAGAAATAACAGTGTAGATTAACTTTCAATCCAACCCTAACCAGGGTAAGAATTGGGGCAAGAATATAACACTCACAGCTTTCCCCCACCTCGAACTCGGTTTTTCGCCTTTGTCTAGGTTTGTTGGATTTTTCATCGAGATCCATTTTTTGTCCAGATAATAATAACAATTTTGACCGCACATTTATGCAGTGCCGCTTGCAGAAATCGCATACAGAACGTAAAAGGTCGTCAAGCGATCGAGGATAATTAATTGTCCGCCATTTTGTTGTTGCCACTCATAATTTTATTTGTGCTCGTATTTTAAATTTAAAATCATCGGAAAATGTCACAGAAACATGTTACTATGCTTATATTCAAATATAGAGAAAACGGTCACCGTAGACACCTGTGAAATGGTATTAACAGTTGATATATAAACACATGAGGTAGTAGCAGTATTAATAGAGATCCTCGGTGGTCGAGTGGGTTTGTAGCCCGCTCGCCCCGCCGGCGGCACGGGTTCGATTCCCGGTCGGTCGGTTTATCAGAGATTAATTTCTCGGATCTTTACAGCGGGTGACTCGGTCGCAATATAAACGTGGAGTACGAGGTTGTTCTCTGCCTCCGACGCTGATCATCTTCGATATGAAAAAGAGTCGTTAAACCCCAACATTTCATTTTCAGCAGTATTAATTCAGATGTTTCCTCCTCTAATATTAGTTATAGGAATAAATAATAGGAATTAAAACGACATACAAGTATCCATTCATTCACTCATCCATTCATTCATTCACTCATCCGTTCTTTTACTTACATCGTATGAAAATGGCATTTAGAAACGGTAGGCCCTACATCTTTTCAACTTTACACTATACTATGCATTCGACCATTTACCTTGTTCTAAATTTTGTCCACAGTTGTTTGCAAAATTCGACGCTATCAATGGCGGTGTCGTCGAGATGGCTCTCCAGTCTTACGAAGAGACGCATCCTGTGGTGATACGACATTCGGAATCGTCGTAGAGTAACGCGGCCAAATTTCAGAACTCTGTGTAACTGAACCATTTGAATACTTATGTTGAAAAACTGAACTCATGAACAAATTTTTAAAAGAGAATAAATGTTTTCTGTTATGCAATATGTGGATTGTGGAGTTTAGCAGATTCAAGCGATTTTTCGAAGTTCCTAAATATTCAGTATATAAAAATTATAAGTTTCTTACACACCTCGTTGAACTTTATATTTTTCTTATAAATATCAGCAGTTTCAATTCAATATTTGTGCTGATCCATTGTTTCGTCCACATAACTACAAAGATTAACGTGCTTAACTGTGCTTACAATTTTGAATTCAATTCAATTCAATTCAAATTATTTACTTTCCAAAAAGTAGACTACAATCATGTAAAAAACACAGTTTCGCACAAGTGTTAAGTATTACAACATGACTTGACTGGGCAAGTTTGGGGAGCTATAGGAACTTAACGAGTAGGCTATAGGAAGAATGGGGAAAATGATGGATTGACTGGATTGAACTTTGGAATTCAACTTCTAGTGAATCAACAATGACGCCTATAATTATACATGAATCCTGCAATATTATTATAGTCAACAAAGAGTAGTAAGTTACACACCTCTTTTACATGTTATCATAATGTTATAAATATTTTACACAGGCGTCGCTTATTTATCTACGACAAACCAGAAAACTGGAGAGAATGTTGGACTACATACAGTCCAGGTTATTTACTGTTTGACCTGAGCAAAATAATATTGCTTCAGAAGCTTTTAAAAGGTTTTCGCTTATAACATTTTGATGAGTAACATATCGAAAATACGGCCGTGGGTCACCCACAAAAGGGTTTTGTTTTTCATGCAGTTTGTTTGTATGTGCACTAGTTAGAGCCCCTTCAAGCTCTATCTACTAAGAGGCGCTCACGAATACAGAGCGGACACTGCATCGGAGTTTCACGCCGAAGCGCTGAGCAATCGTGAGTGACGGACATGCCCAAGGACTTATGTGGTGAGGTGGATTCGAACCTCGAACATAAGCAACGACGCCACCACTACGTACACCACCACGCCCCACAAATCTTAGGCAGAAATTTTATCGGAATAAATGAAATTTGACAAGATGGTTGTCCCAGTACAAAACCCGAGTGCAAGGAGTATTACGCCAATCATCGGATACACAGCAAAAATAGTTTCTCTCATCGTTTAAGGCTTTTCTTGCCATACAACACAGATTCCACATCTGTGCAGAGTCGCTTCATAAAACACCTCTATTAAGGTTGTCTATTTCCTTATAAATCTCAGTTTCTTTCAAAATGTTACCACATGAAATATAGGACCCGATTCCAATTAATATAATACACTAGCGTTGACCGGAAAATTTAGGTTTTCGTTCCCAAACCATGTGGAGCGGGTTCGCAGCATCTATGAGGTTTATCCATCCACTCCTAATGTCTCCTATCGCCCTCTCTCGGGTTTAAGCTAAATGTACGTTTGGGGCGAAAATAACTTTTTCGTGCGTGGTATATGGACAGCCCCTCGTCAAATTTTAAAAAGCAAACAACACTATCTCTTGCCCTCCATGCTACCGAGTCCCCATAGTTATGTCGTAGTCTAATTTAACTCTCGTCCCAATGCTCAATTTTTTCAACACAATCCAAGGTTGAGTAACTGGATGTAGAAGGAAGCTATCAGGCATTCGTGGTTAATTATTGTCAGATAAAGCTTTCTTTTGATGAAACATAATATAAGCGCTTAATAGCAATGCTGTTTTTAGACACCTTTGAAACGGTATCAACTGATGCTATATTAAATCGGTGAACCCTAAATTATCTGCAATAACTTCTTAGCTACAGTCACATGAAACACGTCTACAATCTGTTGCTGGCCCTGCGACCTGGAATAAGCTCCCTGCTATTCTTCGTCAAATATACCTGTTGACCTTTCTGCTTCATTTCTTTCTGTCTTATTCACCCGTGGTTTGACTGGGAGCGCTCATGAATAGATAACCTAAATTGTCAGTAAATAAATAATAATAATAATAAAAGTTATGTTTGCTGTTAATTAAATAGTTGATATACTTGTAAATTCAGTAGTGGTAGTAAAAGTAGCAGCAATACTTGGCCGATGGTTGAAACGCATAATTATAGCAAAAGAAACGTATCTGTCACAAAATAGAATTTGAAAGATTACGAAAACGATCGTGCTTACTTTATTAAGAAAAATCGTTCCTTTTTGGCCGTAATAAAAATCGCAGCGTTTCTGAGTAGGCCCTTGAAAAAGCGCCATACAAATTGTTGGGTGAAAATGAGTGAATGAATGGGTAAATGAATGAATGAATTGAACGAACTATTGAATGAACTTTCTCTTATCCACCTTCTCTTCATCCTCCTCTTACTTCTCCTGGTCATGGCTCTCAACCAGTGCCATCGAAACTCAATTAAAGAAAAGACAATTCAATAGACAAAAGAAAATTCAATTAATTAAACACCTGTTTTACGTGGAATAAGGTAGTTATAAATGCGTGAAAAACATACGCTTTGCAATAAAAAGTGAAATAATAATATTCGGTCACATATCCAGAATGAATAATGATCTTAGGATCATGACATTTAGTGGTTCTACGAGTGTATTGTCCAAACAAGATAGGACGTCCCCATAAAAGAAAGCTAAGACGATAAAATTATAGTTGACTGTTGTGTAACATCACTCACGGGGAATGAACAGGAGGTGAGGCAATATTCCGAAGTGTGTCCCTGGATTATAAAACGTGCTTTCAAACGTTTTTGAGGTGTCTAAGGTTTCCATTTAGACATTGGTATTTTAGGTCTTTTTTCTTCCAAAATTTATTTTGTCCATTCACAACGACGGTATATAGTTTGGCAATAAAAATATTTGTAGAGGTCAGCTAAATGAAACAGCATCATTAATTTAAAAAAAATCGTCGAGTAGATTAACTTTCAATCCAACCCTAACCCGGTTAAGAATTTGTGCGGAAATGCCACTCGTAGCTTTTCCCCCCACCTCAACCTAGGTTTCTCGCCCTTGTCTAGGTTTGTTGAATTTTTCCTCAAGATTCATTTTTTGACTTAATGAGCGGGACAAGGAACAGAAAACTCTGGGCATTAAAGGTCCATTCATGTAGCCAACCGTCGCGATGCGACGATGCGACATGACAAGACATGACATAGCAGCGTCTGCATACCTCTTTTAAGGATTTAATATCTCAATAAGTACCAGCAGAAGCCTACGACTTCTGAATTGATCTTCCATACTTTCTTGCCTATGTCTTTGCATGTGCACTTGCTATAGCGCCCATTGAATAAAGCTCACTACTCAGAAGCGCTCACGGATACAGTGCGGACATTGCAACGGAGTTTCACGTCGAAGGGCTGAGCATTTGCGTGTGTGAGGACTTGCCCAAGGTCCCTACGCGAATTTGAGGTGGATTCAAACATGTAGCCATTCGGCTGCAAGGCAACTACACCGACGCGCCCCACAATAATGATTTCTACTTCTTTATCCTCGTACCCGATCGTATCCAAAATTCTAAAATCAAAAAGTAATAACATAATCCAGCCTTTGCACACCTCATTTAGGTGGTATAATGTTCGATAAATATTAGCGAAAGACTAACATCTTTTAATTAATCTGATCGATCGGCCGTTGCATACATACCTCTTTTAAAGGCTACAATTCCCAATAAGTATCACAAGATTTGAAATCGATCTGTTTTAATCCAAACTTGGCTATTATAATCAGGGTTGCCACTCATAGCCTTTTCCACCTAGATCTAGGTTTTTTGGCCTTATCTAGGTTTTTTTGGTCAGAATCTAGCCTTTTTTCTCACGGAGGTTTTTTCCACTTTTTACGCAAAAAAATTGGCTTTGCTATGTGAAAATGCACAAAAGACATGAAAAAAGTCGAAAATGTTGTGAATACGCCCCCCCCCCCAAAGTTATAGATTTACTTTGGAGACAAAGACTAAAAAAGGTCATCAGAAACTTTTATCGGGAAAGGAACCAAATTTTGGTCGGATGACTAAAAATGTTCATTGGAAATTTGAATTTCAAGCGCGAAAAATCGAAAAATCCATGTATTTTCACCAAAATTCTTGATCTAGCCTTTTCTAGTTTTTTTCGGCTTGATCTGACCTTTTTTTAAATTTAGAGTGGCATCCCTGATTATAATTCTTAGCAAGAATGTCTTTCTTAGAGGATAACTCTCTTGATTTCGGGTGTGTTCTTCCAACGGATTTTATTTGATTTAGACTGTGGAAAACGCAACACTGAACTGCACAGAGTTTATTGAATTCATTTCGTCTTTGGAAACAATAACAACGATTAGAATTTATTCTCTTGACTACAAAATCAATATTTGACTCGTTTTTTTCATAATCCAACATCAAATTGGTTCAGAACCCAAAACAAAACAAAATCGCTGAAGAAAAAAAACTGTCAATACTGCATTTAAATTAGGTCAGCTCCAGTTGTTTATGCAATAAGCCAGTAGCAGTACTGTAACAGGTAACAAAGACGTATTCACTCTAGCGGCGGTAATTTATTTATATTATTGCAATACCAACAATGAAATATTTATTACAGTAGAACTGGTATTAGAACATAACTATATTAATATTGGTAGTTAAAAATAATTCTGGTAATAGTAGAA
Organism: Lumbricus rubellus; assembly: GCA_945859605.1. Lineage (NCBI taxonomy): Eukaryota > Metazoa > Annelida > Clitellata > Crassiclitellata > Lumbricidae > Lumbricus > Lumbricus rubellus. The sequence continues at coordinate 33,015,037 of OX243821.1, forward strand.
CCTACAGGTAATAATAATTTATGTGATCATGCTCACAATAAAAGAGCTAGTAACAAGGTGACGCAAAACACATGCAGTAATACGGATAGTAGCAACACAAATTAAGATAGCCTACTGGCAACAATTAATTATTATAACCCTGATACATTTTCAACAGTTCTGATAACAATAGTGCAAGTAATTAAACAACTAACAATGAAAACGATTTGAAATATGATCTGACTGTAGAAATTATACGATAAACAAAAGTATTTTTTACAAATTATTAGTAAACGCAAATTTCCGTTCTTTTATTTCAAACGGTATGCTATTTGAGTAAACTTGCTTTGACGCGGCTGATATTTATAGCTCGAATTATCTTCTTAAAAGAGGTGTAGAAATATCCGGCGACATAAAACACATGCAGTAATACGGATAGCAGCAACACAATTTAATATACTCGTCATCATCATCAATAACCTTGGGCTCAATGCCCGTAGGAGTCCGACGCCACTCTCTGTTCTGAGTCTCTGGTTTCAAAACAACACAATACCAACTTTGATTGAATGATTTATTGACTGATCTAACTGAAATTCAACTCTTAATGACTAAACATTGTCGCTTAATTAATACCTACAATTGTCACCGAAGAGTGTATGCAATAAACACCTCTTTTAAAGATTTCAGGAATACTATAACAAAGGTGCACCTCATAAAAAAACAATCCTTTTTCTTCGTGTCCGTCAAAACCTTGTATAGCCATAGAGTTTCCAGTAGCCAAAGCAGATAGTAGGATAAGAATAGTATAGAACAAATCGGCTCCCGTGGCGCCCTGCCGCCCTTCAATTCTTTACTCCTCACCCGTCTCTATCCATCCCCACAATTTCCCAGAGGCTAGGAATTGAAATCTCCTAGTATTTCGTGTGGCCCAAATTCTTCATTGCATACACCAACGCCACATAAACCATTTTACTTTTCCACAATTCTAAAACTGTATCCCACATCCACACAAGTTTAGCGATAAATGGCAGAATAAGCCAAAAGCGACAAGAGAGCATTCTTGTTTGCAGAAATACCAAAAAATTACTGGGCACCCCAAGACTTGGGACTTGTACTACGAGATATATTACGAACAGTACTTAGCGACATCTTACATCGTTCTGAAGAGCAGGGTCTCAAATGCGTCACAGAAAGTTCATTCGCTACTTAGTCAATTACAATACCATGAGATCCCGTATGCGAAATGGCGTTGGGGGGGGAGTTTCTCACTTCCAATCAGTCAAAGGGTCCCTGGACATGAAATAAAAAAGATGAATTTTTCAATTTGGCCGATATATATATATATATATATATATATATATATATATATATATAAATTATATATATATATAAATTATATATATATATATATATATATAATTTAATTTTTTTATGAAGAGTAAAAAAGCTGCAACAATTCACCACTTTCTGAACATATTTCTCCGCCACATTCTCTTTTACTTTCTCTTCTCCACCTTCTCTTCATCCTCCATCTCCTCTTGCTTCTCCTAGATATGCTGTCAACCAATGCCATCAATACTCAAATCGTTCAAGGAAACAATTAAATTGATTAAATCTGTTATGCAATGTGGATCGTGGATTTTAGCAGATTAAAGCGAGTTTGATAAATTCCTAAGTTTGAAGTATGTACGTTTCTTAAACAACACACCTCGTTGAACTGTTTTTTCTTTCTATAAATAGCAGCAGCGACTTTTCCCTTTTATGTTAGTAACTTACCAAGTTATCAAGATTACGATGGCCTAATCACACCTATAAAAATTAACATGCCTAACTGAAGATTTTTGAATTTAAATTTAATTCAGATTATTTACCTTTCAAATGTCTAGGTCGTCCTCTGCACCTCTTTGTCAGGGATATGTGAATGGAAAAGGGCTGTTGGAGGTTGTGAAGTGTAGCAAATTGCACTACTTTTTACGCATAATCAGAGCGGATAATGTACCGGTCTTCATATTATGTCAGGGCTATGTGGATGAGAAAAGGGACCGAGGAAGACTGAGAAGACGCTGGATGGACGACGTCGGAGAATGGATGGGATTGTGTATGGAGTGCAAAGAATAGAGATGGATGGCGGAAACTGACTTCGTTATATCTGGTCTCCGATCCGCAGTAATGAGGATGGACAAGATGATGATGACGAGGTTCTCGCTCAAAATATAATTGGTAGGACTATATAGTTGAAATTTATCTATGTCTTCAGTTTTTAAGAAAGTTTTGAATTGATCGATAGTTTGTCATCTGAATTTCAATATCAGTTCTTGAGATTGTTTTCCTGACAAGTTTTCATTTTAAATTAGTTTTCAGTAAAATTTCCGGATTTTTTTATTCGGCTTCAGTTTCAAAAAGGGATTAAATTGTTTGCATTGCGCTTTTTCTACTGTACCAAACTAATTTCCGAACGTGTCTACAATTTATAAAGTCTGCGTTAAAGCAGTTTTAAAGGTTTCCAAGGCGCCCTTCGGACATTTGAATCTTATGTATGTCTTAATTCTAACAACACAGCACTCTAACCTAAAGATAATAAGCCGAATAGAATTAGGTCATTGACCTAGATTAGGGTCGAACAGAGAGAGTGAGTTTGAAGAGGCGCTATAACAAGTGCACATACAAACAAATTATACAAACAAATATATTCATGTGAGCAACAACTCAAGATTCTACTGAGAGGTAAATGCCATTGCTGAAGTGACTTTCCACAATCACGGACAATCTCGTTTGAACTCATAATTATACAGCGCCAATTCCTTCGGACTCTGCTGAGAAACGACGCTGTAAAAATCGTCTTGCTATTGTTCTGTGCAAAAATATCTCATCTTCATAAAAATCCACGAAGCAAAGATGTGCCACTGATCTCTAGGGCTACTTGTCCCTTGTATTATTGTTCCTTATCTTATCCAAAACTCTACAATCCAATTGTAATGATAACATCTAGCTATTGGACACCTAATTTAAGTGATGAAACTGTTCTATAAATTCAAGCAGAAGACCAGCATAATTAATCTGCCACTTGTCTCTGGTTCTATATATCGATAAGTACCAGCAGAAGACAACTATTTTTGATTTGAATCTGTTTCATTTTTTGCCTATTTGTGTGTATGTGCACTTGCTATAGCACCCATTCAAGCTCTCCACTCAGAGTCGCTCCCGACTGCAATGCGGACACTGTTTTTCGCAGAAGCGCTGAGCAATTGCGCGTGTGAAAGACTTGCCCAAGGTCCCTACGCAAATTTGAGGTCTATTCGAACATGTACCCTCCTGTTGGAAGTCAACGAACTACACCACCGTCCCCCACAAAAATGAAATCTACTTCCTTATCCTCGTACCCGATCGTATCCAAAACTCTAAAATCAAAAAAGTAATAACATAATCCAGCGTTTGCATACCTCTTTTAGGAAATAATACTATTTAATAAATAGCAGCGGAAGACTAACATCTCTTAATTTATTTTATCGATTTAGCCAGTGCATACCTCTTTTAAAAGTTATAATTCTCAATAAGTGTCACCAAATTTGACATTGATCCGTTTGTAACCCAAACTTGTCAGACTGTATTAACGAGGATGTCTCTGTTAAAGGATAACTCTAATAATTTCGGGTGTGTTCTTCCATCGGTTTCTAGTTGATGCCTATAATATTTATTCAGATACATAATTGCAGAAATTGAACCTTTCCAAGTTTCTACCAATTGTCCTTCTCCAGAATTGATTGAGAAAACGCAACACTGTTACTGCACGAAGTTTATTGATTTCATTTTGTCTTTGGCAACAATAACAACGATTAGAATTTATTCTCTTGACTAAAAATCAATATTTGACTCGAATTTTTATAATCCAACATCAAATTGGTTCAGAACCCAAAACAAAACAAAAACAATAAAGCAATAAAACTGTTAAACAATACTGCAAGTAAATTAAGTTAGCTCCAGTTGTCTATGCAATAGGCCAGTAGCAATTATACAGGTAACAAAAACATATTGCAGTAGGAACGGTTATTTATTTATTTATTTATTTATTGCAATACCAGTAGGCTAATGAAAGAATTATTATAGTAGAACCCGTAATAAAACAAATTACACCAATATCGGTATTTTTAAATATAATTCTGACAGTATATATAATATACGTATTTAAAAATATAATTCTGACAGTATTACGCGATCATGCTCGCAATAAAAGTTCTAGTAATATGGCGACACAAAAATAATGCATACAGTAATACGGATAGCAGCAACACAAATTAAGATACTGGCAACAATTAATTATAACCCTGATTATATAACTATACATATTAACTGTACAGTTCTGATAACAATGGTACAAGTAATTAAATAACTAACATTGAAAACGATTTGAAATATAATCCGACTGCAGAAATTAGACGATAAACAAAAGCATTTTTGACAAATAATTCGCCTAGACTCCCTAGAGCAAATCCCCGTTATTTGAGTAAAATTGCTTTGATGCGGCTACTATTTATAGCCTAGATCTGTGAATTTTCTTTAAAACGGTGTATAAATGTCGGTTCTCTGATTTCAAAACAATAAAATAACAACTTTGATTGAATGATTGATAGACTCGTCGCCGCCCTAGAGTTATAATGCTCTATCATAGCTTTTGGCGAAACCGAGAAAAACGACTTTAAAGTTTGGTCACTGTTTTATGCCCCAAATTCTTAATTTCATTGTTTTGCAGTATAATTCTATCATTTTTAGATTCCTGCCAGTGACTTGTTTTGAAAAAATATATATTTTGTTGAACAAAAGTAAAAATTATAAAAAAAATTAAGAAAATGCAAAAATATATGTTACAGCAAAACGTTTCGATCAGACATAGTAAATTTGACCACGTAAAGTAATACACGAAGTATTTTTTTCTAATCGCGTCCTCAGTATTATATTGCTCTATCATACACTGCGAGTATGCTTTTGCTCTAACTCAGCGTAATGGTTTCGCCTATGATGATGATAGAGCATTTATACCCTGAAATTTTTTATTCAGTGAAACTTTGCTCTATCATAGTCAAAAGCAGCCTTGTGATTGGCTGCCGACGAGTAATGATAGAGCATTATAACCCTAAGAAAGTTTAGATTGGAAACAGTTGCGCAAGATAGAGCATTTAAATACTGACTAATAACTAAGAAACGACCGCTTAATTCAGCTAGCTTCTTTGTCTAATGATAGGGCAAATGCTACCCTGATGAAATTGATACCAAACTCGATTTTTTCAAAAATTCATGATAGAGCATTATAACTCTCAGGCGGCGTCGTGTGACTAAAATTTTGAAATTCAACTTTTAATGACTAAACAATTTTAGAGCTAATTAAATACTACAATTGTCAACAAAGAGTGTATACATTAAACACCACTTTTAAAGATATCGGAAATACTATAACAGCGTTGCACCTCATCAAAAATCAATCCTTCTTTTCGGTCTTCAAAACCTTGTACAGCTACAGTTTCCATTAACCAAAGCAGAGTGTAGGGCTAGAACAGTATGGAAAATAATCAACTCCCGTGGCTGCCTGCCGCTCTTCCATTCTTTATCGCTCTCCCGTCTCTATCCAACCCCCCCCCCCCAATTCATGGCCAAGGAAAAGGAGTTCAAATCTGTTAGTCTTTCTTGTGGCACCAAGTTTTTCACGTTATGCTCCAACCCAACATAAACCAGTTTCCATTTCCACAATTCTCAAACCGCACCCCACATCGATACAATTTAGCGATACAGCGTAACACAGAATAAGCCAGAAACGAAAAGAATGCATCCTTGGTTGCAGAAATACCCAGCGCTATGTCGAAAGGTTACTTGGGCACCCAAGCTTGGGACTGGCACTTTGAGATTTACGGACAGTAGGCTACTTAGCGACATCTTACATCGTTCTGATGAGCAGAGCCACAAATGCGTCACAGAAAGTTGAATATCGTTTATTCCCTACTTAGTTTATTCTGTGCAATTAGGTCCCGTATTCAAAATTGTATTGGGGAAGTTTCTCACTTCCAATCAGTCATAGGGTTCCTGGACATAAAATAAAAACAAATGAAATGTTCAATATTGGCGGTGGCCACCATATTGGATTTGTCAATATCGCCATTCGTGTTTTTTTCATGACCCACTGACTGATTTGATGTATAATATTTTATTAAAGCCACTAACAAAAGCAAATTAGCTTCGTTTCGGCTTTTATTTCAATGTTAGAAAAGATTCTTAAAAGAGGTGTATTAAAATTATATGATTGGTATGGACGATGTATTTCAACCTCCGCAATGATAGTAGTAGTTAACAGAGATCACAAAGGTCGCCCTCCTAGTTTGCCCATGCTTGGGACTAGCATGGACAGAGTTCAAAACAGTGGCTGAGTTTATCCAGGCTTGCTCGTTGCTGTTTAGCGAAACTAAACTGTGCCTTATGAGTGATGACTAGTGTCCCCCCCCCCAATTCTACAGGCTTGTGACTGGCACTTTCAAAGTGCAAGCAGTCTCGGAGTTATCCTTTGTGTACAATACTCCTCCCACGCAAACCGCATATACTATTGTAGATACACAAACCATAAAAAGCCCCTAGAGAGAAAATGCCACAGCGTGGTCCATAAAAGAAGCGATTGTTTGAGAGTCACTAAAAAATCATTTCTGGGTGTCAGGATTGTCAAATTGGCGTCAGAAAGATCCGTAACTTAAATAGGCTACGTTGGTAACTGCTTTTGGTGTGAGAAATGTCTGAGTTGTTGTGTTCAGACGAACTGTCCAAGAGCCGTGTAAAAGTCCTGTAGGCAATGTTGAAGCTGTTTAAACGTCGGTCTCTCTTCTGGACAAAATGACCAACAGCACGCCATGATCGCAAAACTAAAACAAAAACATCAAAGAATGGTATTAAAGGAAAAAGAAAAAAATGCACGTGGCGTCTCTATATAGCTTACAACAGTTAGTAAAATATTAATGAGTTAGACATCTGTTTTAAAGGTTATGTTATTTAATATATACCATGACAAATAAAAATAATGCGCGCTAACATACATGTACTTCGCTTGTTCATGACTAGGTCCAACAGTAAGTTTAAAAAAGCCAATATAATTATAAAAGATCGCGATCGCCAACATCCTTTGCGTAACATTATAGTTTAATAGGAAAATGTACAACTGAGAGTCGCCCGTTTAATGCACACCTCATTTAATGGTGAAATTAATACTCATAAAGAGTTTTTACGACTGAAATCTCGAATCTATTTTATCAGGCAGTGTCGTTAAACTATACATGCTTCCGTAGTGGGAACAATTGACAAACTTGCGGTGCTACGGTCGGAAGCGCTTCAGTGTAGTTCCCTTGAAGAAGCGCTATTTAATTTATTGAATGAATGAATGAATGAATGTACGAACTTCTGAGGGCCTCCACATACATGAAGCTGGCAAATAGTAGGACTAATATGCTTCACAATTTCTATTGCACTGAATACTGCTTAGTAGATATCTGATGATTAGTTACCCGTGTCAGCCTGGGTTGAAAGTGTCTGTCTCTCTCTCTGTCTTTCTATCCGCTTCTTTTGTCTCTCTGTCTGTCTCTCTTCTGAAATCTTCTGACAGCCATCTGGCACAACGTATCCCTAGTGAAAAAGCTCATGCCCCGCTCTCAGTATTGAGCAGCGATTAGCACAAATTGAATTATACGACGTGTGGTTTGTTATGTGTACTCACAGTTCGTTTGGACAGTTGACCGGTTGTGAGACTCGATATCCAGCTTTCAGATAAGTTGACATCTCAAATGGATCAATGTTAGCGTATGGTATTTGACCCAGGGTCATCAACTCCCAAAGCAAGACGCCAAAAGCCCACTGCACAAATACGCAATCAAACCATTCAACACCTCTTTTAGCTATGTTTTATTAATATATAAACAAACTATGCACAATTATTCACAATAACTTAATAATGCTGAAAAATTTTATGAAGATTCATACAGACACTATGCTATAATAATAGTCCTAGAAAATTTGTTTTAATTGCATTGTATATTTTATGTATTGTCGTCAACGGCCATTTATGTCATAGGACGACGCTAAACTGTGGAATAATAAAATTAATAATACTAATATAATTATTCACAATTATAATGAAAAGACCAAAATGCGAAACTGACTTTTTAGAAAAAAAGGATTCTCATATTTTGGCAATTTCTTTGCTAAGAAACTAAACGTTTCGTTTATAAGTGCACACTACAAACAACACTATTTTGATTCTTATTAATAAAACACGTCTCTCTTCACTATCTTGCTTTCAGAGTTTGACTTGCTAACTGACGTAAAATATTCATTAAGGCTTAATTGCCTATAACCTTAACGAATATTTTACGTCAGCTAGCAAAAACAAAGCACAGTAGGCTGAAACTGAAAGTCACCAGTGAAGGATACATGTAATTTTTATAGACAATGTTTTGTGTGTTTATTTGTTTTTATGTGCACTTGTTAAAGCGCCCCGTGAAGCTCACTACTCAGAAGTGCTCCCGACTACTGCGCGGACACTGCATTTTAATTTCATGCCGTAGCACTGAGCAATTGCGAGCGAAGGACTTGCCCAAATGCCCAAGGTTTCTACACGGCGACTTGAGGTGTATTCGAACCAGCAACCCTCCGGCTGCAAGGCGACGAACATATCTACACCACCGCGGCCCACAGTACCGGGCCAATACATAGTAATGTTTAAGCTCAATAAAACAAAATAAATTTTAATTTTTATTTAACGACATAATATAATCATTATGTTTATAAGGACATAATAATTATAATACCGTATCGCTGGCTGGTGAGAATAGTTTGAAGTTAAGCGCTTCGAGAGCCAACCATTTGACCGGACGATTCTCATTATCACCGAGACAATGGTATTCGTTGGGAAAGACGTCACGTGACAACGCCCTGTCAGTCAACCGAACTGTCAAACGACTGTCGACACTGACAACAAAGAAATTATTACCACGTTACTGACATTGTCATGAACACGAAATGATTCCAAAATACTGTCATCATTATCATCAAGAAATGATGCATATTATAATCATCGTCACTGTTACCATCCTCATCATCAGTCAACTTGTGCTATACAAATTGAGCGCCTCTGAGTAGTTTCCTTGAAGGGGTTATAATATACATTTCCGAATGTTTGCATTGTAATAGGACAGGTCGATCAGTATAACTTACGAAGCCAGTGATGACATTATTTATACATTGGGTATTATTTATAAAAGAGGTGTGTACAGATAACTAACACGCAGTTTCTCGTAGCGAGGTCCGTATGTACGATACATTGTTTGTGAAGATAGTTGACGGCTTTCGTTATCTGAATGGCGATGTAGACGAGCTGTTGAGTGTTCAAGACCTATTGAATAAAAAGAAGGTTGTCATATAAACAACAATAACATCAACAATATAAACAACAACAGCAATAACAGCTTCAAAGCTTGCCTGTACGTTCGTCGGGTGTGTGAATTAGATCTTATAATGGCATCATTTTATTTACAGTGGGAAAGCTTTAGCACATTCATAATGGCTTAAGTAACAATTTCAGTTTCAGTTTCAACATTATTGTTTTATTTGTATTTCTCTTCCATTCCCGGGGTACCATATAAATCTTCATTCACTACCAAAATTTAAAATTATATAATAAATATGACTCGCATTTTAAAGGTGTATAAATTGACCGCGTTTACCTTTATCATTCCACAGTGTCGAAAGTTATTTGTTCCGAGTTGTGACATTAACCTCCATTCAGCCAAAATTTATATTTATATAACATGTATGAGTCACAATATAAAGGTGTTTAAGATGACCGCGATTACCATTATAATATTATTTATGCAGTGTCGAAAGTTATATGTTCTGTTTGTATGGTGTGTGATTTAAATCTTGTAGTGGCATAATTTCATCTACAGTGGGAAAACATGTTTTAGACCATTCAAAATGGCTTACCTAACAATTTCAGTTTCAGTTTCAACATAGATTGTATTATTTGTATTGCTCTTTTCTAGCCCGAGTATCATATAAATCTCCATTCACGGCCATATTTATATATCAAACATCAAACACATTTTAAAGGTGTTTAAGTTGTCAAGATTATATTATTTGTATTGCACTTCCGTAGCCCGTTAAAATATAAATCAATATTAGGGCCAAAATTTAATTTTATATAGCAACTATTTTTTACGTTTTAAAGGTGTTTAAGACGACCGCGATAACCATTATCATGCAGTGTCGAAATTTATAAGTTCTGTTACCTGTTGAAAAGCGACGTCTGAAATCTTGCATCGTTGTAGGAATTTCTTGAGGTTTCCTTCGTTGAGGAATGGGTAGATAAGCAGAGGGTGATGATGACCATCAATGGGGTCAAGACATGCGGCTGTAATGGCGTTGATATTATCATGCTGAAGACCAAGGGTGAAACAACCCTCACGTAGCATCACATCTACTTGGTCCGACCGTGCCTCGTCTATATAAATGAATATAAACATGACATTAAATTTTCATGAAATATGCAATATTATATAAAATTTATGTACACCTATATTAAAGATATTAGACACCTTTTAAATGGTATAATCTTGGTAATGTATAAATTAATATATATAAAACATGTATTATAAAAAATATATGTACATGTATATATATATATACATATTTATATATATATATATATATGTATATTCTCGAAATTACACACCTTTTAAATGTGATAAAAATGGAAATTTATTGGTCTGATTGAAACGAAATTACATGTATCATACTTAGTGTTGCTTCACATTTCTGCTACAAATTCTCCCCGAGAGCCTTAATAATACTTTGCTGCGCCCTTAGCAAATTCGGTTGGTGGAAACATAACCTTGCTTTTGTTAGGGGAGCCATTCAGGTTGCTGAAGGGGATGGAAACAGTCAAATTTGGGTATCACTGAAAACGACATTTTGACCGGCTTTATTATTTCTCCTGACTTTTATTTATTTATTGTTTTCAATGTGTTGAATTATTATCACGTGGAAACTGATCATGCTCCTTTTTGGGGTGGGTGTCTCATGTAGCCTTTCTGGTCGCAGCACGCACATATGTGATGCGCTGAGGAGTGGGTTCGAATCCACCCATAAGCAACCACGTAGGGACCTTGGGGAAGTCCTTCACTCGCAATTGCTCAGCGCTTCGGCGTGAAACTCCGATTTAGTGTTCGCTCTGCATTCGGGAGCGCCTCTGAGAAGTGAGAGTGAGCGTGGCAGGGCGCTATAACAAGTGTACAAACAAACATACAATTCCTTTATCCGTGTTTCATATATCTTATCCAAAACTCTACAATCCAAACGTAATGACGCAATCTTGCTATTGCACACCTGTTTTAAGTAACGAAGCAGTTTAATAAATGCCAGCAGAAGACCAGCGTGTTTATTCGGCCGCGTCAGCCTATACCTCTTTTAAGGATTTAAAATTTCTTATAAGTTTCAGCAGAAGACACAGACTTTAATTGAACTACTTTATTGTATGTGTGCATGTGAACTTGCCATGTTTGTTTTTATGTACACTTGTTATAGCGCCTTTTCAAGGTTACTACTCAGAAGTACTCCAGACTGCAGTGCGGACACTGCATCGGGGTTTCGCGCCGAAGCGCTGAGCAATTGCGTGTGTGAGGACTTGCCCAAAGTTCCTACGCTAATTACAGGTGGATTCGAACCTGCAACTCTTCGGCTGGATGATTTCAGGGCTGTTTTCGAGGAATTTTTAGAACTGCACAACTCCTTCTTTCATTTCCACATTCTCCATGATAAATTACGTCCAGTCGGAGGACAATGACATTTCTTCTAGTTTTAACTGTACTGAAGTGCTCCTACAACTGCACAAATCCATTTAGAACTGCACATTTTGTGTACAACTGCACGTAAAAAAAACTCTGGTTTCTATTTCCTTACCCTTGTGGGGCGCGGTGGTGTAGTGGTGGCGTCGTTGCCTTGGAGCCGGAACGTCCGAGGTTCGAATACACCTCGCCGCGTAAGGACCTTGGGCAAGTCCTTCACTTACAATTGTTCAGCGCTTCGGCGTGAAACTCCGATGCAGTGTCAGCTCTGCATCGGGTGCGCCTCTGAGTAGAGAGAGCTTGAAGGGGCGCTATAACAAGTGCACATACAAACAAACAAACAAACAAACAAACCCTTGTTCCCGTGATCGTATCCAAAACTCTAAAATCAAAAAAGTAATAACATAAATCCAGCGTTTGTACACCTCTTTTAAGTTATAATACTGTTTAATAAATACCAGCGGAAAAATAACATAATCAATTTAAACAATATCACATTGCATACCACCTTTAAAGGCTACAATTCTCAATAAGTATCACCAGATTAGAAATTGCTTTGTTTTGAATCAAGCTGGCATGACTGTATTAACGAAGATGTCTCTCTTAGAGGACAACTCTCTAGATTTCGGGTGTGTTCTTCCATCGGTTTCAACTTGATGCCTATTATAGTTATTCAGATACCGGCTACAGCCTTGCAGAAATCCAACCTTTCCAAGTTTCTAGCAATTGTCCCTCTCCAGAGTTGACTGATGAAAACGCAACACTGAACAGCACAAAGTTTATTGATTTCTTTTTGTCTTTGGCAACAATAACAACGAATAGAATTTATTCTCTTGACTACAAAATCAATATTTGACTCGATTTTTTTATAATAAAACATCAAATTGTTTCAGAACCCAAATCAAAACAAAAACAATGAAGAAATAAAACTGTTAATACTGCAAGTAAATTAGGTTAGCTCCAGTTGTTTATGCAATTATAAGCCAGTAACAATTATAAAGGTAACAAAAACATATTGCAGTAGCAACGGTAATTTATTTTTTTTACTGCAATACCAGTAATTACAGTAGAACCATTAATAAGACAAATTTATACTAATATCGATATTTTAAAATATAATTCTGGTATTATAGGTAATAGTATTTTACGTGATCATGCTCGCAATAAAAGTTATAGTAATATGGTGACACAAAATGCATGCAGTAGTACGGATAGTAGCAACACAAATTAAGAGACTGGCAACAATTAATTATAACCCTGATAAATTATTATACATTTCAACAGTTCTGATAACAATGGTACAAGTTATTAAACAACGAAAACGATTTGAAATATGATCTGACTGTAGAAATTATACGATAAACAAAATATTTTTGACAAATAAATTCCATTCTCTCACTTTAAAACAACACAAAATCAACTTTGATTGAATGATTGATTGATCTGACTGAAAATTGAAATTCAACTTTTAATGACAGAACAATTATAGCGTCTAATTAAATCCTACAATAATCAACAAAATAGTGTATACGCCAAACACCTCTTTTAAAGTTTTAATACACGCTATAAAAGTTGTGCATCTCATTTAAAAACCATTCGTTCATTCCTAAACCTTGTATAGCTACAGTTTCTAGTAACCAAAGCAGAGTGTGTGACTAGGACAGTAATGGAAAATTCGACTCACGTGGTTTCCTGCCATCCTTAAATCCTTTATTCATCTCCCGTCTCTATCCAACCACAAATGGTCAGAGGATAGGAATTCAACTCCCCCAGTCTTGCTTGTGGACCAAAGTTTTCATTGCATACCCCAACGCCTCATAAACCAGTTTACTTTTCCAGAATTCTCAAACTGCACCCCACCTCTGCACAGGTCTAGCGATACAATGGGTACAGCGTAACACAGAGAAAGCCAAAAACAAAAAGAAATACCCAGCGCGATTTCAAAAAGTTACTGGGCACCCCAAGCTTGGGACTGGCGCTATGAGATTTACGGACAGTACTTAATGACATCTTACATCGTTGTGAAGAGTAAAGCCGCAAATGCGTCATATAAAGTTGAATACCGTTGATTCCCTACTTAGTTCATTCTGTGCCATGAAATCCCGTATGCAAAATTGTGTGTGTCAGTCATAGGGTCCCTGGACCTGAATTAAAAAAGATGAAATTTTCAATGTGGCCGGTGGCGGCCATGTTGGATTTGTCAATATTGCCACATGTGATTTCTTCATGTCCAGGGACCCACTGAATGATTCGAAGTATAATTTAGTTTGGCCTCGATCAAAGCAAATTGTGTTCGTTTCAGCTTTTATTTATAGGATAGAGGAGATGCTTAAAAGATTTGTAGTGAAATTTGGAAGTCGACAAAAAAAACAAATTGGTTTCGTTTTGGCTTTTATTTATAGGATAGAGGAGATGCTTAAAAGATTTGTAGTGAAATTTGGAAGTCGACAAAAAAAAGCAAATTGGTTTCGTTTTGGCTTTTATTTATAGGTCAGTTGAGTTTGTTACAAGAGGTGTATAAAATTTGGAGTTATATGATTAGCATGGACAACGTCTTTCAACATCCGCCAGGATAGTAGTAGTTAACAAAGATCACAAGAGACGCCCTCCTCGTTTGCCCATACTTGAGACTGGCACGGCAAGAGCACACTACAGTGGCTGAGTTATCCAGGCTTGCTCGTTGCTGTTTAGCGACACATAAACTGTGTCATATCAAAGATGACTAGTGTCGCCCTCCCCAATTCTACAGGCTTGGGACTGGCACTTTCAAAGTGCAAGCAGTCGCGGAGTTGTCCTTTGTGTACAATTCTCCATCCCATGCAAACCGCATATGCTATTGTAAATCAGCAAACCACGAAATGCCGTGAGAGACAATGCCACAGCGTGGTCTAAAAAGAAGCAATTACTTGAGAGTCACTAAACACCATTTTTTGGCGTCTGGAAGTCAAATTGGCGTCAGAAAGTATCCTAACTTAGAGACGTTAGAAACTGCTTTGTGTGAGAAAGGTCCGTGTTGGTGTCAGACGAACTGTCCGAGTGCCGTGTAAAAGTCCTGTAGGCAACGTTGAAGCTGTTTAAACGTCGGTCTCTCTTCTGGACAAAACGACCAACAGCACGCCATGATCGCAAAACTAAAACAACAAACAGTTAAACAAAAAAAACATACAAAGAATCAAATTGACAGTAAATGATAACAAATCATGTGACGAATGCATAAAGTTTACAGCGGTCAGTGAAATAGTAATGCATTATGAACGGCACACCTTTTTTCTAAGTAATATGCGATAAATAAAAAGTGCGCGCGCCAACACACGTCGTTTGTTCCAAGCCTACTCGTGCATTCAAATGCACTCCAGTTGAAAAATAACATAATAAAAAGTTCACGATTTGCATATATACTAAAAAATTTAGAAAATTGCACAACTAAGAGTGGCCCGTCACTCTCTATTTGTCTCTCACTGTCTGCCTCTCTTAAAATATCCCTATGATACAACACAACCCTCGTGAATACGCTGGTGCCCAGCTCACAGTTTCAGCAAAGCTTAACAAATTTCATGGAAACGAAAACTCACAGTTCGTTTGGACAGTTGACTGGTTGTGAGACTCTGTATCCAGCCTTCAGATAAGTTGACATCTCAAATGGATCAATGTTAGCGTAAGGTATTTGACCCAAAGTCATCAACTCCCACAGCAAGACGCCAAAGGCCCACTACACACATTCACAAATAAACCATTCTTGTAACTACGATATCATCCACACCTCTTTTAGGTATTATACTGTTCTCCTATAAACGGACTTTATGCGCAATTATTTATAATAACAAACAATTTTGAAGGGACGCTATAATAACAAGACAGTGCATTGTGCACATAAAAACAAAACAAACAAAACAGGTATAACATTATATATATATATATATATATATATATATATATATATATATATATATATATATAAACTATTGTTTTTGTTTATATGTGCACTTGTTATAGCGCCCCTTCAAGTTCACTATTCAGACGTACCCCGCGACAACTGCGCGGACACTGCATTGGAATTTAATCCCCTAGCACTTAGTATCTGATTATTGCGAGTGAAGGACTTTCCCAAGCTCTCCACGCGGCGAACTTACCTACTACACCACCGCACCTCACAGTACGGGGCCAATTCATAGCAATGCTTAAGCGCAAAAAAACCACAACAAGTAAATAAATATTTATTTAACGACACAATAATGACAATATATAATAATACCGTATCGCTGGCTGGTGAGAATAGCTTGAAGTTGAGCGCCTCGAGTGCCAACCATTTGACCGGACGATTCTCATTATCACCGAGACAATGGTATTCGTTGGGAAAGACGTCACGTGACAACGCCCTGTCAGTCAACCGAACTGTCAGACGACTGTCGACACTGACAACAAAGAAATGATCATCATATTATCATCGTCATCATCATCATCATCATCATCATCATCATCATCATCATCATCATCATCATCATCATCATCATCATCATCATCATCATAATCATCATCATCATCATCATCATCATCATCATCTTTATCGTAGTCGTCGTCATCGTAGTCGTCGTCATCGTCATCATCATCATCATCATCATCATCATCGTCATCGTCATCGTCCTCATCATCATCATCATCATCATCATCATCATCATCATCATCATCATCATCATCATCATCATCATCATTAAAATATGCATATTATAATCATCCTCATTGTCATCATCAGCCAATCATATTGAGCGTCTCTGAGTAGTTTTTCTTTCAGAGCGCAATATGAATTTCCGAATGAATGAATGCTTACATTGACACAGGGCGTCTCGACGTAACTATAATTGTACAAAATGCTCTAGTTATCAATAATTTATAGTTCTTTTATAAACTTTAAAAGAGGTGTGTATAGATAACTACGATCAAAAAGACTAAGTTAATGACCACAGAGGAATGGGATACATCCGAAATGGATGGAGAGGAAATAGAGGTGGTGACAAGTTTCTCGTTTTGAAGCTCAATGGTGGAGAAAGAGGGAAGATGCGATTCAGGGTATCCGGACGTTTCATCCTCGGACGATTCATCCCCGGACGGTTCACCCCGGACGATTCATCCAGTGGACGTTTCATCCCCGGACGTTTCATCCCCGGACGGTTCATCCAGTGGACGTTTCATCCAGTGGACGTTTCATCCCGGGACGTTTCATCCAGTGGACGATTCTTCCCAATGGACGGAAATTTAAGCAATTTAATCCTATAAAATTTCCACTGTAATAGATATAAAAAGTCAAAAAATACTTGCAAAAAAAAGCTTTCATATAAAAGCACATAAGTCTATAATTATAACAGAATGAATCCTCAGTAATTAAATATCATAAAAGAACACACAAGCCTTAGGTACTAAACAACACATAATCCTATAAAATATCAATCTAATATATCTAAAAATTAAAAAAATACTTGGAATAAAATAGATATCATATAAAAACACATAAGCCTATATAACATGCAATTAAATCATATTATCTTAAAAGAACACACAAGCCTGTAGACATAGGCGGAGACCTGGTCCGAACTTTGGGGGGGACGGACGAGCGGCCGAAAAATATTGTGACGAGAAAATAAAGGAATTTTTAGGACTAAAAAAAGGTGTCTTCAGAAATTTTGACAGACCTAAAAAAGGTTTATTCAGAACTTTTTATGACTAAAAGGGTGTCTTTACAAATGTTGATAGTATAAAAAAAGTCCAGAAATTTTGACGACTAAAACAACGTGTATAGAAATTTTGACGACTAAAAAAAGGTGTATTCAGAAAATTAATTTGGACGAATAAAACAAGGTGTATGGAAATGTGGACGACTAGGAAAAATTGAAAAGGTGTCTCCAGAAATTGTGACAACTAAAAAAGGTGTTTTCAGAAATTTTTACAGACATAAAAAAGGTTTATTCAAAAAAATTGATGACTAAAAGGTGTCTTTAGAAATGCTGATAGTTAAAGAAATGTTCAGAAATTTTGACAACTAAAACAAGGGGAATAGAGATTTTGACGACTAAAAAATGTGTTTTCAGAACTTTGGACGAATAAAACAAGATGGATATAAATGTGACGACTAAAAAGGGTGTTTTCAGAACTTTGGACGAATAAAACAAGATGTATAGGAATTTTGACGATTAAAAAAAGGTGTCTTCAGAAAAGGTGTCTCAATAAATTGTGACTACTAAAAAAGGTGTTTGAAGAAATTTGGACGACTACAAAATGGTCGTCAGAAATTCTACGCCGAAGAAAGCCCCCTCCCCAAATCAAATCCCGGATACGACCTTGTGGTGGACGAACAAGATGGGAAGAATTAAATGGAAGTGGATGAATCCAAAATTAGATGGTTTCAATTATTATAATATTAATTGGTTGTGATTGAATTATTGATCTGAATTGAACCGATCTTATCTTGTCGAATCTACACTAGTTAAGTTGAAATTAATCTCGATTCATGATTAGATCGAGAAGTTTTTTCGAAGATTTGTTCAATTTTTTATAATAATTATTTGAATTCTGTAAGTTTACTACGTTTATATAACTTCATGAAGAAAAAATATAAGGTTGTTCAAGTAATGTGTTTTCAAAAAGAGACGTTGATGCATCCCGGTTCTGTTGTGGCATCGCTCTAATTGTGTTGAACAGGCTTTTTAGTTAATTGTTCGAAAATCTCCTTCTAACATTGTAACGTCGTCAGTCACCTGCAGTATGTTCATTGTCCATGCCCTGACACTTAAGGTTTGGGGGGGACAAATACATGGACCGTCCCCCCACCACATTCTTTGGGGGGTCCGTCCCCCCCTGTCCCCCCTAGGTCTCCGCCCATGCCTGTAGAACCTGCGATTCAATAGATATAAAGTTTCATATATTTTGAATAAAATAGAGATCATTTAAATAAGAAAAGCTAAGCCTATAACACATTCAATAAAATCTAGATAATTTTATTAAAAACTAGGAGTAAAATAGTGGGGCGCGGTGGTGTAGTGGTGGCGTCGTTGCCATTGAGCCGGAAGGTTCGAGGTTCGAATCCACCTCCCCGCGTAAGGACCCTGGTCAAGTCCTTCACCCGCAATTGCTTCGGCGTGAAACTCCGATGCAGTGTCCGATTTGCATTCGGGAGCGCCTCTGAGTTGGGAGCTTGAAGGGGCGCTATCACAAGTGCGCATGCAAACAAACAGTATAAAAACAAATAAGCCTATATAGCATGCAAATAAATTATAAATAAAATTATCGGGACCTAATTGAGGTTCGACTAATGTATCATATTATTCTCTCTATTATTGGCCGGGGATGAATCGTCCACTGGATGAACCGTCCGGGGATGAACCGTCCGGGGATGAATCGTCCGGGGATGAACCGTCCGGGGATGAACCGTCCGGGATGAATCGTTCACTGGATGAACCGTCCGGGGATGAACCGTCCGGGGATGAATCGTCCGGGGATGAACCGTCCGGGGATGAACCGTCCGGGATGAATCGTTCACTGGATGAACCGTCCGGGGATGAACCGTCCGGGATGAATCGTTCACTGGATGAACCGTCCGGGGATGAACCGTTCGGAAATGAACCGTCCGGGGATGAACCGTCCGGGGATGAACCGTCCGGGATGAATCGTTCACTGGATGAACCGTCCGGGGATGAACCGTCCGGGGATGAATCGTCCACTGGATGAACCGTCCGGGGATGAACCGTCCGGGGATGAATCGTCCACTGGATGAACCGTCCGGGGATGAACCATCCGGGGATGAACCATCCGGGGATGAATCGTTCTGGGATGAAACGTCCTAGAATCACGATTCAGAGGTGAAGCGGAGAATTTCAATGGGCAAAGCTGCAATGCAGGGGATGGATAAGATATGGATGGACAGGCATGTGAGCTTACAGACAAAGACGAGATTAGTCAAAGCAATGATTTTCCACATAGTGCTATATGGAAGCGAGACGTGGACGAAGACGAAGGCGTTGGATAACAACATTGCTGCGTGTGAAATGTGGATATGGAGGAGGCTGAAACAGCGGTGAAGAGAGACAACAAGACGGTCAGTTCCTCTCAATTACATAGACATGTTTCAACCGAGATTCTGACAGCACGGAAACGACGTCACGTGATGTCTTCGTAGTCCACGTAATCGAACAAGAGTTAGAACTCCTATGCGGCGGTCGGATGACGTCATCCGCCTGCGTAACGTCATCGGACAGAACGGCTTACAATTGGACGAATTGCATGGTGAGTTTTGTTGGACGAAGAAGCTTGAATCCATTTATTTTCCTGGCCGTGTCCGAAAGTAATAAAGTCTTCGTGTACAACGTTTCAGAGGTGTCTAAGGCTCCCGAATATGCTGAAAGTCAGCTTGAGACAGCACATAGCCTAGGCCTAACTAGCGAATCTATTATGATACTAACTAGAGGTGTTGCAACTGGAGCAGTGGCTGTTGGAGGTTGCAGGGTGGGAAATGCCGGGCTGGGGTTAGGAAGTTTCCACTCCCCCAGTCTTTCTTAGAGCCCCATGTTAAAGTATTCACACACAGTGCGTTCAACCTCTGAGAAAAAAGTTTCTAGACGAGAGAAAGACGAGGACACCAGAGAGGATCGAACTGGGTACTTGTGGGTTTGACGCCCCCCAGGAGAAATCATTAATTATTGTATAAAAATGCGTGTTTTAATGAAGAAATCATTAATTATTGTATCGAAATGCGTGTTTTAATAAAGAAATCATTAATTATTGTATCAAAGTGCGTGTTTTAATAAAGAATGCGTGTTTTAATATCCGTTGCGTGTGTTACGCTATTATAGTGGTGGCCAAAACGCCACGATGTCATTCAATATGGAATCAAAAATGTTTCCGTTGCGTGTTTTAACACGTTGCCGCCACATGTAGCCTATTCACACATGTATGAGTCCAACATATGTCTGTGTGTTCCATTGTGTCGTTTATTGCGTTCTTTAGCTTTTTCCATGATCTTTCTATGCGTTGAATATTGGCACCTGTATTTGGATCCACGAAATTACGCGAATGATTAACTGTTTCGTGAGTGTAATTCATTCCTGGGATGGTTGAAATGTTGCTGTATGCACGCCACAAATCTGAAGCAATATTCGTTCCGGGCTTGATGTGTTGAGTAATAACAGGAATCAGTGTAGCAGCAGAACGGTCTGGTACGGGAAACATGAACGTTTCTCCAGTTTCTCTGCATATGCCTCCGAATACCCACTGTTGTGGGAAAACGCGACCTTGATGATTTTTCCGACGTGTGAACAAGCTTTCGTGAATTTCTACTGTTTGATTTGGACCACCGATAACCATTGGAGTGTTTATCAAAGTATTTGCACAAACTTCCCGCAAGTAATTATTCCAGTAAATCACTGCATTGTTGCCGATATCTAACTCCTCTTCACAAAACTTAATACTGGTCAGCTCCTTTGACCAACAATATAAAAATAAAATGATTTGTCTAAATGGGAGGCTTGAAGATTGAAGCCAAGTGTCTTTCCTGACACCTATTTCCTCCCGACAACCTTGAATTCTGCAACGCCAACGATCACGCCTACCGGTGGAGAGATGCATCACATGGTTGTTAGTACACGTTCGTACATTATGAAGGATACCTCGTTGCTGTAAAAAGTCAATGCTATTTGCCTTGTCGTGACACAACTGTGTCAACGTTAGGAAATTAATTGCTAATCGTTAATAGAGCTATTTGTGATTTTCAAAGTTTCAAATTCGAAAATTTCAATATTCGGAACTGCGTGCGTCCGTTAACATTAACATCACTCACTATATTCATTACGTCACTTCCTGAAAGTAATGGACGACGTATAGTAAGAGTCATAGGCCGTAAAATCCCGCAGGACGTAAAATAAGAATAATTCTTCTGGGGGGCGTCAAACCCACAAGTACCTCGAACTGTTTGGGGGAAGCCCGTTCCATAGAGAGGGCAAATACAGGCAAATGATCTGGATGGACTGGGGAAGTCGATGAACGGTGTTGGCGTGTGGAGAGGGTACGAGGAGTGAGCTTGAAGGGGCGCTGTAACAAGTGCACATGCAAACAAAACAATACAAACAAATATAATTATATGCATATGAGCAACAACTCAAGATTCTTCTTAAAGCTGAGGTGACTTTCCACATTCACGGACAATCTCGTTTGAACTCATAATTATACAGCGACAATTCATTCTGTAGGCCTACTTGTCCCTTGTATCCTTGTCCCTTATCTTATCCAAAAACTCTACAATCCAAACGTAATGATAACAACTATTGCAAACCTGTTTTAAGTGATGAAACTGTTTAATAAATACCAGCAGATGATCAGCACAATTAATCTATCCCAAAAAATTTTGCATACCCATTTTAAGGATTGAAATTCTCAATAAGTACCAGCAGAAGACAACGATTTTAGAATTTATTTGATTATGTTTGTATGTGCACTTGCTATAGCACTCATTCAAGCTCTTCACACACAGGCGCTCACGGATACAGTGCGGACATTGCATCAGAGTTTCACGCCGAAGCGCTTAGCAATTGCGTGTGTGTGAGGACTTGCCCAAAGTCCCTACGCAAATTTGAGGTGGATTCGAACAGGTAACCATTCGGCTGCAAGGCAACGAACATAGCCTACCCATTACACCTCCGCGTCCCACAGTAATGATTTTTACTTCCTTATCCTTGTATCCGATCGTATGCAAAACTCTAAAATCAAACAAAGTAATAACATAATCCAGCGTTTGCACACCTCTTTTAAGTGATAATACAGTTTTGTAAATGTCAACGGAAGACCAACAGTTTTTAATTAATTTGAACAACCTGATATTGCATACCTCTTTTAAAGGTTATATTTCTCAATAAGTATCACCAGATTTGAAACCGATTTGTTTTTAACCGAGGTTGTAAACAACGAGGATGTCTCTGTTAGAGGATAACCCTTTTTTTTCATCGGTTTCTGGTTGATGCTATAATAGCTATTCCTACTAATTACCCCTCTCCGGACTTGACTAAGGAAACGCAACACTGAACTGCACGAAGTATATTGATTTCATTTTGTCTTTGGCAACAATAACAACGATTAGAATTTACTATCTTGACTACAAATCAATATTTGACTCGATTCTTCATAATCCAACATCAAATTGGTTCAGAACCCAAAACAAAACAAAAACAATGAAGAAATAAAACTGTTAATATTCCATGTAAATTAGGTTAGCTCCATAGTTGTTTATGCAATAAGCCAGTAGCTATACAGGTGTAACAAAAACATACTGCAGCAGCAACGGTAATTTATTTATTTATTTCATTGCGATAAAAACAATGAAATATTTAATACAGTAGATCTGGTAATAAAAAAATTATACTAATATCGGTATTTTAAAATATAATTATGGTAGTATAGGTAATAATAATTTACGTGATCATATTCGCAATAAAAGTTCCAGTAATATGGCGACTCAAAATGTAAGCGCAGTAATACGGATAATAGCAACACAAATCAAGATACTGGCAACAAATAATTATAACCCTGATAATTACACATTTTAACAGTTCTGAAAACAATGGTACAAGTAATTAAACAAATAACAATGAAAACTAATTGAAATATGATCCGACTGCTGAAATCAGACGATAAAAAAGTATTTTTGACAAAAAATTCGCAAGAGCAAATTTCCATACTTTCACTTCAAAACAACACAATAACAACCTCGATTGAATGATTGATTGAAATTTGAAATTCAACTTTAATGACTGGACAATGGTGCCTAATTAAATCCCATAGATAATAGTCAACATAATTATAGTGAATATATTACACACCTCTTTTAAAATTGTAATAATTTTTATAAATACTGTACATATCATTTAAAATCATTCCTCCTTCTTCCGGCAAAGCTACAGTTTCTATTAACCAAAGCAGAGTGTGTGACTAGGACAGTAATGACAAATTCGACTCTCGTGGTTCTCTGTCACCCTTTAATCATTTGTCCCTCAGCCGTCTCTATCCAATATCCATCCCCAAGTGGCCAGAGAATAGGATTTCAAATCCTCTAGTCTTTCTTGTGGCCAAACGTTTATGCCCCAACGCCACATAATCCAGTTCCTTTTACACAATTCTCAAACTGCGCTAGTTTAGCGATGCAATGGGTACAGCGTAACAGAGAATAATCCCGATACGAAAATAACGCCGCCATGTTTGCATAAATCCCCAGCGCGATGTCAAATGGCGACTGGGCAACCCCAGGCTTGGGACTTGTACTAGGAGATTTACGGACAATGCATAGCGACATCTTACCTCGTTCTGAAGAGCACATCCATAAATGCGTCACTAATGTTTTACTTCGTCCTCACTCAGCTTCCTCCCACCGTCCACTTCGTTCATCCAACAGATTTGACCTCTTGGTTCCTCGGTCTAGAACTGTTATGGCTCAGTCTCGATCATTTGTCTCAATTGGTCCTTCTCTTTGGAATGCCCTTTCTCCTTCTGTTCGCTCTACACTTCTTTCTGGTAGTCTCTCCTCTGCTTTGTCTCTTCTCAAAACCTGTTTCTTCTCGCTGGGCCTTGCGCACTGGGAGCGCCTCTGAACGGTTCACCCTACTAGTGGCGCTTTATAAATGTTTAAATACAATACAATACAATAGAACTAACGAATCGATCTATAGAAAAAAAGTATAGATACAGTCTAGTGCTGCAACTGTTGGCGGTTGTGAAGAGTATGAAGTTGAACTACTTTGTGCACATGATCAGAGCGGACAATGTATACCGGCCTTCATATTATGTCAGGAATATCTTCTTCTTTGGGTTATCTGCAAAGTGACAGGTCCAAACGATCAATGTCCACACGTTACACGCTGTTGTGCCATTTCCTTGAGTTTTCTGTATCCATCTTCCATCATCCCGTTCAGCAGTTTTTGTCTAGGTCTTCCACTGCACCTCTTTGTCAGGGATGAAAAGAAAAGACAAAATATAATTGGCTTCCATTGGTCTGCACTATATAAATTCTCGAAATGAATGAATAAATGAATCAATGAATGCATGAATAATTGGTATGTTCATAGTTGAAATTCATTTATGGCTTCAGTTTTTAATTAGGATTTGAGTTGTTGTGGTTTCGAATCTAAGTTTCAATATCTGTTTTTGAGATATTTTTATGACAATTTTTTCCATTTTATATTAGTTTTCACTTAAATTTCTGCTACCGGAGATTTATATTCGGCTTCAGTTTCGACAGAGATTATATCGGTTGCATGGCTTTCCTTTGAGAACAAACAATTGTCCGAGCTTGTCAGCAGTTTATATAGCTTAAGTGCAAGCAATTTTAAAGGTGTCTAAGACGCCCATCGGACATTGAATCTGTTTTTATTATTCCAACAACACAGCACTTCAACCTGGGGATTAACAAAGAAGGGATACGAAGTCGAATAGAATTAGGTCGTTGACCTAGATTACTGTTGTGATTGTATATATTTGACTTTTACATAGACCTCACCCGTGTTTTTGCTAAATGCCGCAGACTCCGATGAGTTTGACAAATTGCGCAAAATTATTGAAACGGAAGGAAATATTTTTGAATTTGGGAAACGAGGTAAATTAGCATACGCTTTTTCAAAATCAATAAATACAGCCAAAACAATTGCATTACTTACTTACTTACTTACTTACTTACTTGCTTACTTACTTACTTACTTACTTACTTACTTACTTACTTACTTACTTACTTACTTACTTACTGGGATGTATTAATATGAAATAGACATAATTTAATGTTCAAGTAACAGACGAACTTTTATTTCTAAGTTCTTAGCCAACAGAACTTCTCAATTCAAAGTTGAAATAGTCTTATATGCATGCAATATACATGTACTTGACAGAAAACGGAACTCTTCAGGGTTTCATCGTTTCATTTTTAATACGAATAAAATATATGAATGAAACGTAATATAGGCTAAAACAGCAAAAATTTGGACTTAAAGAAAAGAGGAGACTGGAAGTTTTCCAATGAGAGATTTTGTTAAAGCTAACTGTGAATGCGTGCACGCAGAGATTAAATTTTAACGAGTCTTAAGTGCAGGGAATTAAAGGTTGAAATTAGGAAATTTTTGCCGAAAGTTATGCTGGTGTTGGCCATTCTATAAATGACAGCAAATCGCTGTTCATTAACTTATATAACTTTTACTTATTATATTTTAAAGGTGTTTAAGACGACTGAGCATGTCAGACTGACGGGTTTGATGTAAAGTTTTGTGCATGATCTTTAGAAGAATGAGTCTTGTCTGAAAACTATTATTTATTGACAATGTCATGGCGATAAAACAATTGTTTCAATTTTTGGAACATCTGCCTAGATATGTAATCGTATTATTTTTCTAAAATTATATATATATTTATACACACACATATATATATATATATATATATATATATACTCGGGAGCGCTCCAGAAAACAGAGCTGACACCAATCGGAGTTTTACGCTGAAGCACACACGAGCAACTTTGAGTGAAAGACTTGCTCAGTGTCCTTACGAGGCTTAGAGCATGATTCAAACCTGCAACAATCTGGCTGCAAGGCAGCGAACTTGCTCACTACACCACTGGTAATGCCTGCTTAGAATGACTCTGTCTTAACGCAGATGAATAGAGTTGCCCTCCTAATTTTCCAAGTATATCCCGGCACCACCATAATTATCATTGGTTAATGACGAAGGTCAACAGTTGATTCGATAATTTAATTTGCGTATTTTGTTTACCACATATTTACAGAACAAACATCAAAGAAGGTTTCCGTTCGAATTTATTAATGACTTGTTTAATTTTAAAAGGTGTGTAAAAACTTTACATCGTTTGCTTTGAACAAATTCTGGCTGTTCTGCAAAGTAAAAAAATATATACAATAAAAAATTGTCTGAAGTAAGCGAGCGAGCACCTGAGTTTCAGATAAGCGCAATTTCCAAGCTTCCAAGACAAAGTCGTGGGGCGCAGTGGTGTAGTAGTGGTGTCGTTGCCTTGGAGCCGGAAGAATCCACCTCGCCGCGTAAGGACCTTGCAAGGACAAGTCCTTCACTCACAATTGCTCAGCGCTTTGGCGTGAAACTACGATGCAGTGTTCGCTCTGCATCGGGAGCGCCTTTAAGTAGATAGAGCTTGAAGGGGCGCTAAACAAATGCACAAACAAACAAACAAAGTCAAGTTCATGGAAACAGCTTATTCACGAAGTTGCTATAATTTGAAGGCACTTTTCCCTAGAAAAATTGGTTTGGTACATTACAGCACTCTTATATTTTTCATAGATCATGGACGTCACATTAATAGGCGTTTTGCATTGACCACTCTGCCCTGAAAAGGCAAAACACAGTAACTCGGAAAACCAATATTTTGCGCAAACTTGATTTGAAAGTTTATTTCAAATATTTCGGAATTCATTTGTTCAATCCGAACAAAACTCGCACCATAAATGAAGTAAACTGTGTTTTATTTTATGGTAGCAATTAAAAATGTTTAATAATATTATTTATACACCAAAACAGTTAAAAATCGTTCGTACTGCGTTTTGGTTTGACATTTCAATGCGAATTGAATACCCCAAAACACAGTACTGCGTTTTGGCTTGACAACTCTATGCAGCGTGCGTGTGTTACATTGATCAACCGATATTGATCTGGATATTTTTGTACAGATCACTGAAGTTGGAACGTGGATAATTTGATTTTGGCTCTAGTTAGAGTAAAATATCTTAACCCTGCGACTATCAGTGGGGTCAAAAATGACCCCAAGCCCACTTTGAGCGTACACTGCGCAAAATCTGTTCGTGCAAATTTATTTAATATTTGTGACTTTCAAGATGTACCTAGTCTCTATCTAAATATCAATTAATGTTTCCCTTGTTTATCACCAGAGGGCGCTGGCAATCTTTTATAGCATTGAGTACCAGTGGGGTAATTTTTGACCCCGATAGCTTTTTTGATTACTTTCAATGGTATTCTTTGAAATAATTCATAATTATAATTTATAAATCCTTTTTATAGTATTATCTGAAGAAAATCTGTGTTAGATACTAACTTATATATACAGTAGGCCAGGAAAGGGAACGGAACCAAGGAGACCTTGTTGTGCTCGACCTAACACGAAATATGGCTGGTTCTGGACGAAATGTCACCACAAAAACTTCTTCACAAGTTTCAGACTTGCTCAAAAACTGACTGGGAAACAAATAACTCTTCTGGGCACTATTCCAAAGAAAAGAAAGGAGTGGCATGCGCAGATAACGCACAGAAGACGAGTCTTTTTCCTGCAGCTCGGAAGGGAACTTATTGGCAACAGCAGTACAGCGGCCGATCCAGATGTTGTCTCCAACCCTGTCGAAGAAACGTGCACGATGTTCCATTTGTCCAAGGGAAAAGAATAAAAAGGCCAGAATCTGTGCAGCCTGTACATGCAATGTGTGCACGGAACATGCCCAGTATACATGCATGAACTGCAAACTGTAACTGAAATGACCGGATATTTTCTATGTTAGTTTTCAACATTGAACACTCGAACACTTTGATAATTAAAATATACCTATAACTCTGAAAATTTTAAATTATTTCAACAGCCCAAACATGTTCCAATTGCTTTACTACTATTTGCTTTTTTGGCAATTAATAAAAAGCAAAAAACAAAAAATTTATTGAGAAAATCGTGTTGGGGTCATTTTTGACCCCACTGGTACTCAGTGTATCAAAAAAATTCTGGTAATCTGAGGGTTAAAACCTCATTAAACCAGGATTTCATTCATAATTACCATTTCATTTATAATTCATTAACCCTCCGTCCATCCGTGTACAATGCCTATTCACACACGCGTAGCAATAATAACAACACGTGCCGTGTAAATAATATAGGAAATATTCGCCGAGATGTTAAAATTCATAATTATAATCAGCAATTAAATCCATAATAAATATAATAGGGTCTGACACTTACGTAGAATGAATAGACAAACTTAAACTTGAAAAAAATGAATGAAAAACCCAATAGGGCCTAATATTAGATCACTTCGTACTAATAAATATATTTCACGCGTCTTGTAAACAAAACCGGAAATAGAATATTATACAGAAATATGACGTATTATAGCGCAGTAACAGTAATTTATGTAGTGCCTATGCTAAGCCAAAACACAGCACTGTGTTTTGGCTTGACATTCGTTTGGGAAGCGCAGCAGATTCTGTTGTTATAAACACAGTGCTGTGTTTTGGCTTGATTTCCAAAGAAAAATATCCGACTTACTGTGTTTTGCCAACATAATATCTCGGAAACCAGTGAAAATAAAGCTCTGACACTTACATGGCATGAAGATAGTAACATCTTAAGCGCAAAAATCCAATAAAATGAAAAACGATTTTTTTCGAGTTACTGCGTTTTGCCTTTTCAGGGCAGCTTTGACTCTGATGAGCATAGTGGAAACGGGATTACTCAAAGCAATTTATATTAAATCTGCTATAATAATTCTACGCGTATGCGTAAGAAAGGTGTCTTTTCTTTTAAATCATTCAATCAAGAATTTCTATAGCGCCTCTTGAAATGAACTTCTCAAAAGCGCTCCAGACTCTAGTATGGTAAACACCAACGTTTTGAAATGAGCAAAAATGCTTCAATATGAGCCACAGACCATCCAAACCACTGTGCATGGGTCAACCACGGAAAACTCTTGATTCTGTGCATAGTTGTTGATCGTGCGACTTCTGCATACAAAGTTTCTTGTCGCGGGGTCTGCCTAATATTTGTTCTCAGTCTCATGACCTACACCGGGAATTTCTTCAATGCTCACACGGAACTGATCATGCTACTTTTTGGTGCTTCGTGTAGCCTTTCATTTTTAATACTGATTAACTCAAGAAAATATGGATCATGACAAAAAATTGCTTGTAAACGGCAATTTCGGCATATGAAGTTTAAAGATTCATATCTTTTTATCCGTTCAACTTTATCCCATGAAATTTTGGAATCATATTCTTCGTCCAATTCTGTAAATATTTGGAAAATTTTAGCGTGATATGTTATCAGGCATTAGAGATATATGAAAAACAATTTGGCTTACTTTTTTTTGACTCACGGTGTACAAATAAAAACCATGCAACAAATGCGTCCATTTTCCAGAATTTTTGAATGTTGAACAATTTGCAACGATATGTTTCACACAGATTTTTGCTGATGTGTAACATGTTGAATTAGCCTTAAGCTAATCATCGTGATCATGGTTTTCATCATTATCCCCATTCTGGCTTGGTAGTTATTCCGTATGTTTTGACATAGTCAGTTTGACAGATCACGCAAAGAAACCAAACGAAGTTAATAATTATGAACACTGATATTTTTAGACACCATTATTACGATATAACTTTACGATATGTAAAGACTAAAAACATATCTTATTTAATTTTTAATGCCGAATGTACATGCATGAATATATACCATTGACTGCCAGCGATTTTAAGGTAGCTGCAGTTTAACGTCACCGTAGCATTGTTCTTGATCTACATCGCATCCTTATCACCCTCCAATCTTCCCTCACTTGTATGTATGTGCAATTGTTATAGCACCCCTTCAATCTCTGCTACTCAGAGGCGCTCCCGAATGCAGAGCGGACACTGCATCGGAGTTTCACGCCGAAGCGCGGAGCAATTGCGAGTGAAGGACTTGCCCAAGGTCCTTACGCGGCGAACCTTCCGGCTTCAAGGCAACGACGCCACCACTACACCACAGCGCCCCTTTTAAGATCTTAGCCAACAGAACTTTTCAAAGTCAGAGTCTGATATGCATGGATACCATACTCAAAAGAAAATGGAGATCTACAGGGTTTCATCATTTCGTTTTTAATACGGATAAATGAACGGATTAACTCAGGAAGAAATAATTATAAAGAACATAATTATGGAAACACTTATATGAAGCGTAGGCTAAAACTAGACGCACCTGCAATAATTTGGACTAAAAGAAGGAGACTGAAAGTTTTCCAAAGAGAGGTTTTGTTACGAGTCAAAGCTAACTGTGCATGCGTACACGCATGAGATTAAATTTTAACGAGTCTTTATTGCAGGGAATTAAAGGTTGAAATTAGGAAATTTTTGCCGAAAGTTATGCTGGTGGTGGCCGTTCTAACTAACAGCAAATTGCTGTTCAATAATTTATATTACTTTTGTTTATCATATTTTAAAGGTGTTTAAGACGACTGTGTCAGACGGACGGGTTTGATGTAAAGTTTTGTGCATGCAGAGGTGACTGATCTTTAGAAGAATGAGTCATGTCTGAAAACTTATTTATTGACAATGTCATGGCGATAAAACAAATGTGTCAGTCTTTGGAACATCTGCCTAGATATGTGATCTATTATTTTTCCAAACCTATATTTGAGTAGACATATATATTATAAATATATATGTCTACTCAGGAGCGCTCCAGAAAACAGAGCTGAGACCAATCGGAGTTTTACGCTGAAGCACACACGAGCAACTTCGAGTGAAATACTTGCTCAGTGTCCTTACGAGGCTTAGAGAATGATTCGAACCTGCAACACTCCGGCTGCAAGGTAGCGTACATACTCACTACACCACAGGTAATGCCTGCTAAGAATGACTCTGTCTTAACGCAGATGAATAGCGTTGCCCTTCCTAATTTTCCAAGTATATCCTGGCACCACCATAATTATCATTGGTTAATGACGAAGGTCAACAGTTGATTCGATAATTTAATTGCGTCTTCGTTTACATCATCGTTGCTAATATAGCATCCAAATAAGGCCTTCGCTTTTATTTATAATTGACATGCATAATTTAAAAAGGTGTGTAAAACTTTAATACAGCGTTTGCTTTGTAGAGAGTCTTGACCGATACTTTCAGCTCTGAAATAATTCTGGATGTTCTGCAAAATAAAAAAAGTATACAATAAAATAAAATAAATTGCATTTCCTCGCTGAAGTAAGCAATCGAATTGAGTTTCAAGCTTCTAAGACAAAGTCAAATGTCAATTTCAGGGCAACAGCTTATTCACGAGCGCGACAAGAGGCGTGCTAGAAGTTGGTATAATGGTTAGTCGACATTGTCAAAAAATACGCAAGTTGCGAACTTGTGGCTATAATGCAAATTGGCCTGCTGTTTGTTTTCCTTCGTTTTCACAGAATTTGAAAACGATCATTATGTTAGGCAGGCCACATAAAATCAGCACGCGGGCCGCATGCAGCCCATATATCAGTTGGACAGCACTACCGTAGTCCTCTTATACTATGTATGTGGAGCGCGGTGGTGTAGTGGGCACGTTCGTTGTTTGCAGCCGGATGATTTCAGGTTCGAACCCACCTCAAGCTGCCTCGTATGGACCTTGGGCAAGTCCTTCACTCGCAATTGCTCATGCGCTTCGGCGTAAAACTCCGACTTTGTGTCCGCGCGGTGGTATTATTTTATTTATTTTCAAGATTGATTTTTGTAAGACTGTGATTGGTCGTATTGAATTAGAGCGACGTTAATTTGTGACTTCACATCATTCTGAATGCAGATACGTCATACTTTCACTAGCGCTTATGTTACACATGTAGTACACGTGTAAGGATTTAAGGATTTAACTCAAAGCAATTTGAAACTAAATCTGCATCTAATAATTTTACGTGTACGCATAAGAAAGGTGTCCTTCTTGCTTTACTTTTTCAATCATTCAATCAAGAATTTCTATAGCGTTTCTTGCAACGAACTTCTCAGATGCGCTCCAGACTCTAGCACGGTAAATAGCACTGTTTTGAAATGAGCAAAAATGAATCAATATGAGCCGATCACAGATAAATTTATTTTCTTCAAAACTCCCGTCTCGAATCATTCTCACGCGGAAACTGATCATGCTACTTTTGGGGGTGGGGTGGGTGTTTCATGTAGCATTTTCACAAATGTGGGTGGTGTAGGCTACGTACAGTGGTGGCGTCGTTGTCTTGCAGCCGGAAGGTTCGAGGTTCGAATCCACCCTCAAGCCATCGCGTAGTTAACTTAGGCAACTCCTTCACTCGCAATTGCTCAGTGCTTTAACGCGAAACTCCGATGCAGTGTCCGCTCTGTATTCGGGAGCGCCTCTGAGTATAGAGAGTGAGCTTGAAGGGGTGTGGTAACAAGCGCACATACAAACAAAACAATACAAATAAATATAATTATATGCATAATTATGAGCAACAACTCAAGATTCTTCTAAGTTGTAAACGACATTGCTGAGGTGACTTCCCCACGCACGAACATCAAATTCAAACCTGTTTCTTTACAATCTCGTTTGAACTCATAATATTCAGAGCCAATTCCTTCTGTCTCGGTCGAGAAACGAAGCTATAAAATTGTCTTATTATTATTCAGTGAAATTGTTCTGTGCAGATGAAAATGTAACCTACAAAAAATCTGTCGGTGTTTCCCATCTTCATAAAAATACATCCACAAAGCAAGGATGATTAATTCTTGTCCCTTATCCTTGTCCCTAATCTTATGAAAAACTCCACAATCCAAACGTAATGACAACAATTTAGCTATTGCAAACCTGTTTTATGTAATGAAACAGTTTAATAAATGTCAGCAGAAGACTAGCATACTTAATCTGCCTGATATGCTTCGGCATACCTCTTTTAAGGAAACAAAACTTCTTATAAGTTTCAGAAGAAGACAATGACTTTTTAATTAATTGAACTACTTTATTATTTGTTTGTTTGTGCACTTGTTATAGCGCCCCTTCAGCTCCTACTCAGAGGCGCTCACGGATACTGTGCGGACACTGCATCAAAATTTCACGCCGAAGCGCTTAGGAATTGCGTGTGTGAGGACTTGCCCAAGGTCCCTACGCGAATTTGAGGTGGATTCGAACATGTAACCAGTGGGCTGCAAGGCAACGAACATACTGCACCACCGCACCCCATAATAATGATTTATACTTCCTTATCCTTGTACCCGATCGTATAAAAAAAACACTCTAAAATCAAAAGTAATAACTTAATCCAGAGTTTGCACAGCTCTTTTAGGTGATAATACAGTTCAATAAAATAATACCAGCGGAAGACTAACATCTTTATTTAATTTGATCGAATCAGCCATTGCATACCTCTTTTAACAGTTATAATTATCAATAAGTTGGTGCAAATTTGAAATCGATCTGTTTTAACCAAAGACCTCGTAGATATTAGGTTTTAACCAAACTTGTAAGACTGTATTAACGAGGATGTACATGTATATGTGAGAGGATAACTCTCTTGATTTCGGGTGCACATGGGTTCATCCATCGGTTTCTAGTTTATTCAGATACCGTCTCCAGCATTGCAGAAATCGAACCTTTCATATCCATTGTCCATCTCCAGAATTGATTGAGCAAAACGCAAGACTGAACTGCACAGAGTTTATTGATTTCATTTCGTCTTTGGCAACAATAACAACAACGATTAGAATTTATTATCTTGACTACAAAATCAATATTTGACTCGATTTTTCATAATCCAACATCAAATTGGTTTAGAACTCAAAACAAAACAAAAACAATGAAGCAATAAAACTGTCAATACTGCATGTAAATTAGGTCAGCTCCAGTTGTTTATGCAATAAGCCAGTAACAATTATACAGGTGACAAAAACATATTGCAGTAGAAACGGTAATTTATTTATTTAATTGCTATACCATTAATTAAATAATTATTACAGTAGAACCTGTAATAAAACAAAATTATACTAATATCGTTTAAAAAAATTATAATTCTGATAGTAAATCAAATCAAATCAAAAATCAAATCAAATCAAATCAAAATCAGTTTATTCTGAGAAAAAGAACAGACAAACAAACAAATAACCAAGGTAGACAGCAAAGGAAAAAGTACAAATGAATAAAAATTAATGTTCATAGGACACCTTTTTTAGTATTACCTGATCATACTCGAAATAAAAGTACTAGTAAAATGGCGACACAAAACACATGCAGTAATACGGACAATAGCAATAACCCTGATAATTATACATTTTCAACAAATGATTTGTAAAAGCAAATTTCCGTTTTCTAACTTTAACCGAGATAAGAGTTAAATTGCTTTGATGCGGTAATCTTTTATAGATCGACGGAGCTTCTTAAAAGAGGTGTATAAATGTCGGTTCTCTTGTTTCAAAGCAACACATTAACAACATTGATTGAATGATTGATTGATTTGACTGAAATTTGAAATTCAACTTTTAATGACTGAAAAATAGCGTCTAATTAAATCCTACAATTGTCGACGAAGAGTGTATAGGCCTATAGTAAACACCTCTTTTAAAGATTTTATGAATACTATAACAATAGTGCACCTCATCAAAAAACATTCCTTCGATCTACTTGGCTTCCGTCAAAACCTTGTACAGCTACAGTTTCCAGTAACCAAAGCAGATTGTAGGACTAGAAGAGTATGGAAAATAATCGACACCCGTGGCTGCCTGCCGCTCTTCCATTCTTTATCGCTCTCCCGGGTCTATCCACACACCCCCATGGCTAAGGGATAGGAGTTCAAATTTTTTGGTCTTTCTTGTGGCCCCAAATTTTTTCACGTTATACCCTAGAAATGGCCAAGAAATTGGAGTTCAAATTATTTAGTCTCTCTTGTGGCCCCAAGTTTTTTCACTATAGGCTCCAACGCCACATAAACCAGTTTACTTTTCAACAATTCTCAAACTGCACCCCACCTCTACACGAGATTAGCGGTGCAATGGGTACAGTGTAACACAGAATAAGTTCAAAACGAAAATAACGCTGCAATGTTTGCGACAATACATAGCGCGATGCGAAAAGGTGACCCAGCCTTGGGACGGGCACGTTGAGACAACGCGACATCTTACATACAGGGTGCGCCAAAAATAAATACCCCCTCCTAAGATTTTTGCCCATATCTTGACCAAAAGAGAGAATTTTGAAATGAAATTTTACAGTCTTAAAGACAATTCATATTTACACATGATGGCCAGATTTTATTAAAATATTTCAAACACAACAAAAGTTACACCACTTTTAGTGAGGTCACCCACCGTTTTTTTTTCGATTCAAAAACGCGACGCAACAAAAAGTAACAAAAAAACCAATCTAATTATTTTGGACTATATCTTAGCCAAAAGTAAGCATATCAAAATGAAATTTTACAGGCTTATTTCAAACAGAACAAAAGTTATACCATTTTTATGGAGACCACCCACCGTTTTTTGACGATTCAAAGGCGAAACGCAACAAAAAAGGTTTTGTTACTTTTGTTGCGTTTCGCCTTTGAATCGTCAAAAAACGGTGGGGGTCTCACTACAAGTGGCATAACTTTTGTTATGTGTGAAATATTGTGATGAAATCTGGCCACCATTGTGTAGATATGAATTGTCTATAAGACTGTGAAATTTAATTTCGATATTCTTATTTTTGGCCAAGATATTGGCCAAAAACCTTCAAAAAATTGCGTTTCGTTTTTGAAACGTCAAAAAACGGGAGGTGACCTCCCTAAAAGTGGCATAACTTTTGTTGTGTTTGAAATATTTTGATGAAATCTGGCCATCATATGTGAATATGAATTGTCTATAAGCCTGTAAAATTTCATTTGAAAATCTTAACTTTTGGCCAAGATAATGCTTTAGGAGGGGTATTTTTTGGCGCACCCTGTAGCTCTAAAGTGCCTCAATTAGCGTCACAGAGAATTGAATACCATTCATTCAAAAACCATGAGGTCCCACATGCAAAATGGTGTTGCGGGAGTTTCAGGACCTGAAATAAAGATGATGTATTTTTTCAATATGTCCGGTGGTGGACTTATTGGTTTTGTCAATAGCGTCATGGCCTCGTTAATATGATTTAGAAGTCTGAAGTCAGATCAGTACATTGGCTTTGTGGAAGGTCGCATTCATACGTTGATTGAAAGGCTTAAAAGAGGTGTGGAAATGACGTGAAGTTATTTGATTGGTACATACGACGTCTTCCATCATAACATTCTCCACGTTGGGAGTGGTTTAGATTTAACGAAACTGCGATATGACAGAGATCACAAGAATCGCCCTCCTCGTTTGCCCTTGCTTGGGACTGGCACTGCGTCAGTACAGAATAGTGGCTGTGTTTATATAGGCTTGCTCGTTGCTGTTTAGCGAAACCAAACTGTGTCACAATTATCAGAGATGACTAGTGTCTTCCTCCCCAGTTATACAGGCTTGGGACTGGCACTTTCAAAGTGCAAGCAGTCGCGGAGTTATCCTTTTGAGTACAATTCGCCTTCCTATGCAAACCGCAGATGCTATTGTAGATCCGGAAACCACGAAAGGCCGCGAGAGAAAATGCCAGATTAAAGAAGCCATTGTTTGATAGTCACTAAAAACCATTTCTGGGCGTCTGGAAGTCAAATTGGCGTCAGAAAGAATCCTAAATTAGAGACGTCAGAAACTGCTTTGGGCGTGAGAAAGATTCGTGTTGGTGTGTTCAAACGAACTGTCCAAGAGCCGTGTAAAAGTCCTGTAGGCAACGTTGAAGCTGTTTAAACGTCGGTCTCTCTTCTGGACAAAATGACCAACAACACGCCATGATCGCAAAACTAAAACAACAAACAGTTAAATAAAAACATACAAAGAATGATACTTGATGTTAAAGAGAAAAATTCACGTGACGGCTGTATAAATCTTACAACAGTCAGAAAAATAGAAACGCGTTGGACACCTGTTTTAAGTGTTTTACAAGATATATAAAATGTCGCTCATACACTTGTCATTTGCATTAGTCGGGGAAAATCATCCAAATGTGCAACAGTAATTAGAAAAATAATAATAATTAATTATAATATACAAGTTCAATCGCGCCAACATCCTTTGCGTAGCGGACTTTATTGTGTAGACAAATGAACAGCTGAGAGTGGCACTGCTCTTTTAAAGGTGAAATTAATATCCATAATATATTATATCATTTACGTTGTAGACGTGACTACTTGAAAGTGCGTATCAATCCCAAAGTGTTGTTAATACGAATAAAGTTAATAAATTCACACGTCTAATTTACACAGCTCTTGCTTAAGCATTTTTATTCACTCAAAACATCGTTGTCTTGCATGTATCTCTCCCCATGCCTTATTTCTGTCTGTCTGTTTACTTTGTCCGTCCCGCTATCTGACTTTCTGTCTACCTAATTATGTCTGTTTGTCACTGTCTCTCATTATGTCTCCGTCACCCTCCGTCTGTCTCTCACTGTATGCCTCTATCAACCCTTTGATACAACACAGCCCTCGTGAATACGCTCTTGCCCCGCGCATAGTTTTAAGCAACGCTTAACAAATTTCATTGAAACTAAAACTCACAGTTCGTTTGGACAGTTGACTGGTTGTGAGACTCTGTATCCAGCCTTCAGATAAGTTGACATCTCAAATGGATCAATGTTAGCGTAAGGTATTTGACCCAAAGTCATCAACTCCCACAGCAAGACGCCAAAGGCCCACTACACACATTCGCAATCAAACCATTCAGTTAACTATACGACTATTATCCACACCTCTTTTAGGTAACATACATCGCTTATAAAAAACTTTATACTCATTTTTTTACAATTCAAGGTTTGCTATGCATTTCTCAGTCATGATGCCAAACTGTATTTATGTCTATTTTCATTATTAACCCGTTGGAGGTGAGGTGACGCATTGTAACGTTAGAGGTGAGGTGGGGTCTGACACACCCCAACACATATTTTTATTTCAAGTCGCGATATCAAATGGAAAACATTAATTTGAATCAAACTATTCTTCTATGATCAATTATCAACTAAATAGGCGATTATCACGAACAAATGTCTGTTTTCAATCCTTATTAGATGGCCAGAAGGTGAACCCAACCATTGTGTACTTTGCCCGTGTAAGTTCGGTTTGTATACGAAAAATCGCAATTTCCTTCAAATATACATTAAAATATAAAAAAACTGTTCGTTCAAAATTCCTGAAATTTTGGTAAAGTGTCCGTATTTCATATTCAGAAAGGTAGAAAAAAATAATTCAAGCTGGTTTTACGTTTTCCACAAAAAAATTAAAGTAGAATACCTCTGGGGTGTGTCACACCCCACCTCACCTCCAACGGGTTAAGACCAAAATAAATTCACAGTCTGGGAAGAGTAAATGTTTCCTTTTCTGTTCAAACTACAAACAATACTACTTTAATTCTTCAGACTAGTTTAATAAAAAAAAGGCAATCCTCAGTAGCCAAATAAAAAATACTCGTCAAAAATATTCGCTACCACCATATAACGAATATCTGTAAGCTGAAACTGAAAGAGTCTCCAGTGCAGACACGTAGAACCGACGAACAGCTGACATAATTGTGGCATAGACGGATATTCAAGAAAACTACTGTTCCATACTCGAAATTTATAAAAAAAAAGACACGTTTTTATAATAATTTATTATAAGCAATATATTATTCATGTATATAGTGTAAATAATTTACAAACATTATATACATATACATATACATATACATATACATTAAAATATAAATAAAACTATTTATTTAACGACATAATAATTATAATAGTATACCGTATCGCTGGCTGGTGAGAATAGCTTGAAGTTGAGCGCCTCCAGAGCCAACCATTTGACCGGACGATTCTCATTATCACCGAGGCAATGGTATTCGTTGGGAAAGACGTCACGTGACAACGCCCTGTCAGTCAACCGAACTGTTAGACAACTATCGACACTGACAAGTTGACAACACGAAAAGATCATCACATCATCATAATCATCATCATCATCATCATCATCGTCGTCGTTGTCGTCGTCGTCTCCATCATCGGCATCGCCATCGTCATCATCATCATGATCTTCATCATTATCATCAGTAAACTTGTGCTATACATATTGAGCGCCACTGAGTAGTTTTTTCCTGCAGGTCCAATATGAATTTCCGAATGAATGAATGCTTACATTGTAACACAGTTTGGATCTGATGTACAAAATATCATAGCGATAAGTTATTTATAATCCTAATGTAAACTTTAAAAGAGGTGTGTACAGATAACTAACACGCAGTTCCGTGTAGCGAGGTCCGTATGTACGATACATTGTCTGTGAAGAAAGTTGACGGCTTTCGTGATCTGAATAGCTATGTAGACGAGCTGTTGAGTGTTCAAGACCTATTGAAGAAGAAGAAGGTCGTCAAAAACAACAATAAAAGCAACAACAGCTTCAAAAATTGCTTGTCTGTTCGTCATGTGTGCGTGATATAAATCTTGTAATGACATCATTTATCTACGCTCGTAGAGTATGCTTTAAGCACATTCGTAATGGCTTACCTAGAAATATTTCAGTTTCAGTTTCAACATAGGTCATAATTATTATTTGTGTAGCTTTTATGAATACAAGTTGTGATATAAATCTCCATACACGTCTAACATTTATATATCAAATGTAACACACATTTTAAAGGTGTTTAAGATAACCGTGATTACCAATAAAATTATTACGCAGTGTTGAAATTTATAATGTTCAGTTACCTGTTGAAAAGCAACGTCTGAAATCTTGCATCGTTGTAGGAATTTCTTGAGGTTTCCTTCGTTGAGGAATGGGTAGATAAGCAGAGGATGATGATGATGACCATCAATGGGGTCAAGACATGCGGCTGTAATGGCGTTGATGTTATCGTGCTGAAGACCAAGGGTGAAACAACCCTCACGTAACATCACATCTACCTGGTCCGAGCGCGCTTCGTCTATAATAAATATGTTTCACATTTTAAAGGTGTCTAAGATGACAGCGATTATAATTTTTTCCGGGACGCCGTGGTATGGTGGGTATGTTCGTCGCCTTGCAGCCGAAGGGTTGCAGGTTAAAATTCACCTCAAGTCGCCGCGTATAGGAACCTTGGGCAATTCCTAGACTAGCTCAACGCTTCTGTAGTCGGGAGCGCCTCTGAGTACTAAGAACCTGAAGGGACGCTATACAAAGTGCACATACAGTAGTATGTAGTAACCTTGAAGGAGCGCTATATCAAGTTCTCAGTAAATAAATACAACATACAAAGTACAAAGATATTAGACACCTTTTAAATGGTATAAACTTTGAGATTTATTCGTCTAATTGAAAAATATCAGATGCATAACGAGATGAATAGGTCCTGCTACAACTGCGCCCCTAGCGAATTCGGATGTAACAAGTACACCGACTGTACACGTTCGGTAAAAAGCTGAGAAGGTGAACAAGAGGACTGGCAACGAGAAATTTAAGATACGAGCAATTCATGCTCAGCTTCAATGAGTGGATGGATCTAAATATTCATTAGCTTGTATAACTGGAACGTTGATTGAAATATAAGAGGCCAGGTTGATTTAGGCTAAGCTCGTATTTTTCCCGGCTTCGTATAATGTATTTCTGTATCCGCGACATGCACTTGTGTTCTATTTTCTTTGGTGCCATAAATAAATGAAAATATAAATAAAGCATAAGACGTAGACCCAAATTTTTGATATTAAGTAAATCACCGAGAATTTAAATTTTCAACGTGAAAGGTACTTCCTAAACAACGAAAAATTATGTAAATAACTATTTTATATATCACACATGACACACATTTTAAAGGTGTTTAGGATAACTGCGATATAGTTTACCAAAAATAAATATGGTGAATTCAGTTGCCAGCAGTAAGCAAGTGTGGCTTATAGACTTGATAAACTTATTGCTGCTTATGAGGCTAACTTAATTTCCATGTATCCAGATTTGACGAGGGCCTATGACAGCAGAGGCCGTTGCCCTCAATAAAAATTTGCTTGCCATATTTATTACAGCACTAATGATTACGAACCAATGCGCTTCACTCTTTTAGCAAGCCTAGCATTCTTTTAACGGTGTGAAATTCATCACAAGTTATTTGCAACTCGCAGGTGTAATTGCGACCAAATTGGCTATTAAAATATTTGACTATTTTTCAAATTAAATATCTCCGGCTTTTACGGAATACACGAAAATTGCATATAAGTACAGACACCTTTTAAACGTGATTTTATTTAGCTATAAATAAGAAACGATTAAATTAATTTCAGTGAGACTAAACCACCCTTTATCAATATCAATTATTAGGAGCTCAATAAAGGAACATGATTGTGGAAGCCACAGCGTTAAAGCGACAAAGCGTTGTATTGTCATGGAGATAGGAATTATAACCCAAATAATCCAAATAGTCATTAATGACCGATCTGTAAAGGCGGTAAGATGTCATTACGAATTCAACTCCACAACTGATTTCGCTTTAGCAATGCCAGTCCCTAGTCTGGATAAATGAGGAGGGCGATGTCCATGATCTTTTTAAATAAAGCGTGTCGCTAAACAGCAACTAACTCAGCAAGAATCAACTTTAATGTCACCATTTTTAATTTCGGACAGATTAATGCTTTACCTGTGACGAACGAAATGATGAATGATGGGAAAGGAACAAAAGAATAAATGAAATCACTTTGCTGTATGAGACTTAAAGGATGGACGTATGGACGGACGGATGGATGTGGTACCTGTGACAGTCTTTATGAAGACTTGTTCAACTTCTGTTTTCGTATCGTTTGTTGTTTCCATTGTTCCCACGTAGATCTGACCAAACGTACCTGACATAACATCAGACTTAATTTGATGTAGTTATTAAAATAATCCAGTTTAACTTTAATCTTGCTTGGAAACTTTATTGAAGGTGTGTAAGCAGAACCTTCTCCACGGGCTGCTTTCCAACTTTAATAAAGCTTAACATAATTCCCCAGCAATTATGCTACATCATCACCGTCGCCGTCATCGTCATCATCGTCAGTCCACAATTTAGACCAAAATTTCTCATTGACCGGCCTCTCTGAAGTAAATGTTTCAAATTATTTCTTTTAGCTCTCGTTGATTATTCTCGACTTTTTCTTTTATCTAAAGCCAGATTAAATAAAAAATAAGATTCAGAAGAATTGTATGTATCTAATTCGTACTTAATTTAATTCGGCAACATATTTAGTAATTGATTTTTATTTGATAAAGAGTAATAACGCTGCTACAATTCACCACTTTCTGAACATATTTCTCTGCCACATTCTCTTTTACTTTCTCTTCTCAGCCTTCTCTTCATCCTCCAGCTTCTGGATCTTACTTCTCCGCAGCATGCTCTCAACCAATGCCATTAATACTCAATTCGTTCAAGGTATCATTTAAATTGATTAAACACCTGATTTACGTTTAGTTTCTTACTTATAAAATCATAGAAAGTCGATTTGCGCTGAATCCAGTGTCTACCAAATCTCGATTTCTTCAGATAGTAAACAATAAAATCGACTTATGAATTTCGCACACCTTTTAAAAGCAACATTTTATTCTTCTGTAAATATTTGATTCAAAACTCGTGCCAATAGTCGGTTCAATTGTACTCATATAACGTCATTCTATGTTTGCTCCTATCATTCTTTATATTCTTCTTATTTTATTATTTCATCTTTATCACATTCTCATCTCCAATCATCTTTTTAATATCCTTCATCATCTTCCTCGTGCCATCTAGCTTTTTTTCTGCGTATTCATAATTCTCCACCTCCTCATAGTCAAATTTAAAACAAGTACCCTCCATGAGAAGTTCTCCCAACTTAAGACAGACGTAGCTAACTGCGATCGCCTTCAAACTCTTTCGAACAGAGGGAGACACCACACCACGATTTGACAACGACGCAGCACCTGGCATAGAAATCATAATATTTATAAGGCAGATGTATAATTTTTTAAAGGTGTTGAATTTTGAGTGTTTACAATTTGTATTAAATTTTGGTGGATAGTTACATTTAGCCAGTTGTTGAGCAGCGTTATTTCGATCGCATGCTATTTTGCGTATTTATAAGAGTGTGAAAAAACAATATCTGTGGAGCAGGTAGTCAACTTCATAAATTTTTTGTCGTCCTGCTCGTATATACAGACTTGGAACTGGCGTTGCTAAAGTACAAAAAGATTGGTACTTTAATGGTTTGTCATCATTAAACGTTCGATTAAAAAGGACCTCCAAAACTGGTGAAAAGAAGGATTAACTTGCACACCTTTTAACACCTGATATCATAATGATAAATCGCTGGTCTAGTACCTTGCTCACAAGTGCTGTAATATGCCGAGCAAATGTATTTCCAGGGTAAAGGCATTTGTTGTCATAGACCCTGGTCAAATCGGATCCAACACACCTTTAAGAAAGGACGTAATCGTATTTGAAATACCTGGACGCAAATACACGAAACGTCTGTAGTCTCGATGACATAGTGATTTGTGTTCAAATAGCAACAAGCATAATTCTTTACTCTGTAATTACGGCAAATCTGAATTTATATAGCGCTCCATGGATTAGCTCGACTTCCCAAAACACAATCAAGCAGAAGGGTTTTCAGAGACCAAGAAGTTCATTACGGTTAATTATTCTAAAAACTTACAGTCAATGAAATCTGTTCAATGTGAATATTCAAACGTTAATCGTTAAACGTTTTATGTCGTGAACTTCTAAA
Organism: Lumbricus rubellus; assembly: GCA_945859605.1. Taxonomy (NCBI): domain Eukaryota; kingdom Metazoa; phylum Annelida; class Clitellata; order Crassiclitellata; family Lumbricidae; genus Lumbricus; species Lumbricus rubellus. The sequence continues at coordinate 33,059,398 of OX243821.1, forward strand.
GATAGTAACTTGGCCAAAACGAAAAAGATGCTGCTGTTTTAAAAGATTCTTAACATAACATAATGAATATATCGTCATAAATTGTATCGTATTGTATCCAACCACACTACCACAAATAAAGCTCTTCCCGCAGCAGGATGCATTTCATAATCTCTCCAATGTCGTTCAAATACAGGCTTTGAGTCGAGAGAAAGACGATGAAAGACTACCTGAGATATTGAACAGCATTATTAGAATAGATCTATTATATCCAAAGCAAAAAACGTGGCTAAATTGCCAAGAAAATGCGCTGGTACCTGATATGGTACTTCGACTCGTTGTATGATCGTTTCCCAAATAGACTGGTTCCCGTGACAACGAACTCGTGACGTCACTGGTCAAGAACAAAAACAACACCAAGGTCTAGAAGATGCAGGCAGACACACACAGACAGAGAGAGAGATAGACATGTTGGTGGTGATGAAAAAAGCTTAACTCTGTGACAATAACAGACCTGGTATTTTACAAAATTTATGGCTGTGTACACATCGTCTAAAAAGGTGTGTAACTGGTGGTGGTATGTATTGACACAATTTTAGAAAAAAGGGCCTAATTGGACGGAAACATAGACGCACATACATACAAACAGACATTATACGCACAGACGACAATGCTACGGCAAAACAATGAATGAATCTACGAAGGCAGACTGAAGCAATCAAAGAAGGAGAACAGACAGACAGACAGACAGACAGACAGACAGACAGACAGACAGACAGACAGACAGACAGACAGACATGCATCCATACAGGCAGGCAAAAGACATACATACGGACATACATACACACATTCAGACATACAGACAGACATACAGAAATATATACATACATACAGACGGACAGACAAAGACATTGATAAGAACACAGAGATACGAAACGTATGCATTCAAACTAACCATATTCTGTGGTCGTCCGTTGATTTCTTTGTTCTCATATAGTAGACAAATACGGACAATGCGATGACCATGATGCCACCACAGGCACAACCGATTCCAATGTAGAAGACGTGGCTTGATGAACCAGTCAGAGGAGAACCTTCACTAACTAAATTTTTCAGAAGATAGCCATTTTAACCATTTACAAAATTTATAGGGGTTTCCGCATCTTCTAAAAAGGTGTGTAATTGGTGGTCGTATATATAGACACATTTTCGAGGAAATTTTAAAAAACATAAGATAACCATCATAACCAGACTAAAACTGAACAATTTTGTATCTATGCAATTTTCGTTTGTGATGGTGTTGTGGTGGTGGTTGTGGTAGTTTGCTAGTTTTTTTTGGTATGTGCACTTGTTATAGCGCCCCTTCAGCAAGCTACTCGGAGGCGCTCCCGACTACAGAGCGGATACTGCATCTGAATTTCACGCCGAAGCGCTGAGCAATTGCATGTGAAGGCAGGACTGCAGGAGAAACCACATATATAATGAAACGTTAGTTATTTGACTTGTCTTTATAGTAAATCTAAAAACTTTCTTAAAGGTATGTTAATTAAGAATTATTAATTGAATTTTCTTTGTTATGTTGGTGGCTGTGATGATGATGATAGTGATGATGATGATGATGATGATGATGATGATGATGATGATGATGATGATGATGATGATGATGATGATGATGATGATGATGATGATGATGATGATGATGATGATGATGATGATGATGATGATGATGATGATGATGATGATGATGATGGCGAAAATGATGGTGGTGGTGGTGGTGAGTGGATGGTTGGGTGGTTGCTTGGATTTTATGGTGATTGTGCAGGTGATGGTAATTTTTGGTGGTGGTCGTGGTAGTGTTGAGTGGATGACTTGGTGGGTGGGTGATTTTTGTGGTGGTGGTGGGGGTGGTGGTGGTGGTGGTGGTGTTGTTAAAAGTATGGCACACCTATCCTCAAAATTCAGCTAGCGTTATATTAAAAAGTTGAATCTATGACCCTATTTATAGTAATCCTACAAACTTTCTTTAGTAGAGACCCAATAATTAAAATTAGTTATTCGACTTTCTTTATAGCAAATCGAAAAACTTTCTTAACGGTAGCCTATGTTAAATATGTGGACTTTTTGTGATGTTGGTGGTGATGAAAAAGTCATGATACCTTGACAATAAAAGACGTGATCTTTTACAGAATTTATGGCTGTTAATATATCGTTTAAAAAGGTGTGTAATTGGTGGTGGTATATATATTGGCACATTTTTTTCTAAAATTAAAAATATAAAGATATAAACAGACTGACATCTAAGCAAATTATTATCTATTCCTGTGATGTTGAAGGAAATGGTGGTGTGGTTGTTGTTGTTGTTGTGGCGGTTGTGGTGGTCATAATTGTATGCCAATCTAATCATTTTCTTACACCTGTTCTGAAAAATTCAGTTTGTTAAAGACAAGTTTCACATTTTGCTTAAATACATCTAAAGGAAAACGACGGGAAAACTGGAAAAAATACTATTTTTTAAACTCAGACTTTATCAGTTATTTTAGATTGTCTTTTGAGTTTTCATTGTCCCAACGTAGAGTATTTGCAGTTTTTGTCTCATGTAATTACTAATTATTGTCTTTTTGTTGAATTTATCTAACTGCAATATTCTACATAAAGGTGTCGAAGCAGCAAGATCAATCAATCATTTTTAACACAATATGCAATACTCATTCTTCATGAAGGTGTGTAAGTAGCCAGATCATCTAACACAAAATATCCAGACGAAGGTATCATAGATGTAAAAAAAACGATGGAAACGGAATAAAGAAAAGGAAAAAACGTCGTTTTTTCGAAAAAACCCACAAGAAACCATAAAAAACGGAAACCTAAAATAAATTGACTTAAAACCGCATTTTAACCTTGAAAACCTTGATTAGGAACCTACTACACGCAGGCTATCTCTTAATTAAATGATGACGTTAAACGATGAAATAATGACTTTAGTTAGCTGGATCCTTGAGAGTTGGCGGAAAACATAAGGAATATCAGAAAAATTAAAATTAAGAAAAATAATAACAGAAAGTAAATGAATAAATAAAGGTAAAGAAAAAATAAAAACGATAAAAAACAATAAAAAAACCACGTTTTTGGGAGAGGATAAAAAACGGGAAAAAGTTTTTACAACTATGGAATGTATCATCAATTTCTTCATGAGTTGCGATCATTAATACTACACTCATCATTATGATGATTATCATCATCGTTGTCGTTCTCAACATTATCATCATCGTCGTCGTCGTCGTTATAATCATTTCTTTTGAACTGACCAATGAAAATGTCCGGTTCATCGCCATCTATCCACGTCTCCAATGGCAACGGTTTGTCATGAAAGTCGCGATTCAATGGATCAACATCTATGATGAAAAATCAATCAATCAATCAATCAATCAATCATTCAATCAATCAAACAATCAATCAATTAATCGATCATTCAATCAATCAATTAATCAGTCAATAGTTCAATCAATCAATCTATCGATCAAAGTCTATTACAGTTCCTACTTAGAGGCGCTCCCTTCCCAGTCCAAGGGAAAAATAGCAATCTTCGACACTTTGTGAAACAGTTTGGTAAGTGTCGCATTTAGTCAAGGGAAACCTGTTCCAGGTTGTTTTGGAAATGGAGGAACGGCTCTGCATTGTCGCAAAGCCGGAGAACGGTACCATGCATAAAGTCACCGTGCGATCTAGTAAAATTTAGTTCTTCATGAGTTGTTCAGGATAATTGTTTTTGTCACTTTAATGATATTTGTGATCGGTTATGACGCGGTCAATGATGACCACAATGCATCCCAAACTTATATAAATTATATGTAAAACGTTAAAAAGGTGTTTAGCTTGCAGCTGCATGTAGCGACACTGTTGCGTAAAATTTAATAAGAGGTTCAGCGTTTCCCTCTTCATATCACTGAACTTTGTGCTTGCAATTCAGCATATAATTGGAAAGAGAGATTGTGCAAGGCTTTCCAGTGTAATCATTTATTTTCAAAGACATCTGACTGTTCTAGACGTAAACTTTTAATAATAGCAACGTCCGGTATAATACTCACAAGTTTAAGGCCAATTGACACAAAGCTGTTGACGTCTTTTAAGTCGTAAAATGAATTTTAGATCTTTTTAATATCAGTGGTTCATCTTTTATAATCTTAATCTTTAATTCAGTAGAATCTCACTTTATTTTTGTGTAGCCCGTTCTCTTTTTTACTTTTATTTCTTCGTGTATGATGGGCTTTGACCGCAGTTGATCTTATGTTAGATCATTTTACAATATAAATAGTGTCATACGTCTATAATAATTAGGCGCATAAAAACACACCTGTATAAAACATTTAACCCGATTTATATAAATCATTTATCTGATATTTGCAAACATTTAGCAGTTCTGCAAAATTCACTGATAAAAGTACAAACATGATATGAAAATAATATCCAATATTCTTTGATCTTTAGGTTAAATATATTCTAGCTCAGTCTAAACTACAGATTCGAAACACGTTAAGATGCTGCAAACAAGGTCTTCAATTCAAATGTCTAGCTCCTGCAACACTATACCCAAACAATGTTCTTGTCTTGATGAAGAATTAATAACACACACGCACACCCCTCCACAGCCATCTTGTAGAATGTGCAATTGTATTAAATGTGGCCCAACTAAGACCCCTTCCCGTGGTTTCCATTTCTTCTTCCCAGGTTTATCTGTTACTACAAAAAATTCGTCTGTCTGTCTGTCTATCTGTCTTACTGTATGTTTGACTGTCTGCCTATTTGCCTGTCTTTCTATCTTACTGTCTATATGTCTCTCTGCGTATCTGCCTGCCTGTCTGTCTATCTGTCTTACTGTCTGTATGTACGCTTGTCTGTCTGTCTGTCTTTCTGCCTATCTGTATGTATGTCTGTCTGTCTGTTTGTCTTAATGTATGCCTGTCTGTCTGCCTGTCTGTATGTCTGTCTGTCTGTCCGTATTTATGTCTGTCTGCCTGCCTGTCTGTGTGTATGTCTGTCTGTTTGTCTATCTGTCACTCTCTCTGTCTGCCTGTGTACCTGTCTTTCCTTTGTGACATGTTTTCCTTCGCCGTAGCTCCAGTGTAGTGACGTTGGAAGCGGAGAAGATGGTGACATTGATGAAGATCTTGATATCAACTTCAGCTGTTACCATCCCACTGCACGGAAGGCTCACCTTAAATACTGCAACGTCGAAAATATAGAACAATAATATTAGAAGACGATATAAATGTTTCTCAAGATCGTCTATTTTATATAACAAACAATCAACACTTTTTGCGGGTGTTTAGTCTTTTTATGTCAAAACGCCGTCAGTAGTTTTCAGATGCTCTTATCCTCAAATGTCTAAATAACAAAAAGGTAAAGAGATCGATTTAAATACCTAGCATAAATATCACAACTATATTAGAATGCTTATGATGTTTATTGTTTTATATATAATATTATATAGCAAAAATGAGAATTAAGGATTAAGAATTTAATATACGCTGGAAGTGTTAAAATTAATTCGTTAATATTTCTGCATGAATATATACAAACTTTAAAAATTATTCGTAAAATGCGATTAATGTTCGTTCGTTCAAAAGTTGTTGTTTACCTGACTTAGTGGTTGGTACTTCTCCGTTGTTTCGTATGCTGGTCGTTGGTGAACTCATCGCCTGTGTGTTAGAAGCTGATAGACCAAGACTGTAATACATCTAGCACACACAGATAAAAACTGACTGATGAACCCATGCTCTTTTTTCGACACCTTTTAAAGCAATAGATTCAATGCTATATAAATGTGCCGTGTGGTTTTATCGCAATCCTGAGGAATCTTCGTTGTTTCGTATAATAATATTATATAGGATAACTCATCGCCTGTGTGTTAGAAGCTGATAGACCGAGACTGTAATACTTCTAGCACACACACACAAACAAAAAAATATAACATGAAGACATGTCATTTAGACACCCTTAAAACGATTTAGTTTAAGGTTATATATCCGACAAATTTGCCAAATATATTGCATTGCTGAGATAGCTGGTCTTATAACGCAATTTGTCAAAGTTTTAAAGGTGTTGTAAGCAAACGCAAATGATAGCCTTTAATACGAGCAGGTCATGCCAAAAACCTTTCATCATAGAGGAAACACTAACTGCTGTGGTGCGATAATGTCGTCTTAGTATATTGCTTCAGACTACATGTACCTGCGAGAGCTCTGTTGTTCCCCCCCAGTATAATTCAGGGCCATAACTCTGCACAGGTTTAATTCTCACGGAATGTGTATTTGCACCAATGTTGCTAAACTGATATCAGAATTGAAATCATGATAGTGATGAGGATAATATAGACTTTGTTTATTGTAATGATGTCTCAGAGCTAGATAATGTTGAAATCGATGAACAATCAATCAATCAATCAATTTTCGTTTAATCGTTGCAAGGACGCGGTGGTCTAGTGGTGGTGTCGTTGCCTTGGAGCCGGAAGGTCCTAGGTTCGAATCCACCCTCAAGCCGCGTAAGGACCTTGGGCAAGTCCTTCACTTAAAATTGCTCAGCGCTTCGGCGTGAAACTCCGATGCAGTGTCCGCTCTGCATCGGGAGCGCCTCTGAGTAGAGAGAGCTTGAAGGGGCACTATGACAAGTGCACTTACAAACAAAGGACATTCTCCACATGAGTGGTCATCCTAAGACGCGCATCGATTCCGTTCTGGTCGCATAATCGTTTAATGATATCATAGGCATACCAACTTTGTATGTGGAAAGCATGCAACAAAGCGTTACCGTTACATGTGTATAAATGACCGCAGACTCGATGATTGTGCTGATATTTTAACTTAGTTAGGTTTTATAGTTTGACAATTTCATGATGAGTTAGAATTAAATGCCGTTGTTGATCAAACAAGGACAAATTTTATATTATAGGCCTCAAATGGTGTGTGGTAAAAAAATATACCCCAGGTTATCCAATATGTGATTTTTTATAGGTTAGCCTCCGAGGGTTAATGATATCATAGGCATACCAACTTTGTATGTGGAAAGCATGCAACAAAGCGTTACCGTTACATGTGTATAAATGACCGCAGACTCGATGATTGTGCTGATATTTTAACTTAGTTAGGTTTTATAGTTTGACAATTTCATGATGAGTTAGAATTAAATGCCGTTGTTGATCAAACATGGACTAATTTTATATGATATGCCTCAATGGTGTGGAGTGAAAAATATACCCCAGGTTATCGAATATGTGATTTTTTATAGGATAGCCTCAGAGGGTTAAAAATACCAAACAAGGGAGATCATCTGCTGTCCTTTCCATATCCGTTTTAGCAAGATTATACCCAATAAATACACCATAGGGATCTGGTCGTGAGAAAAATATCAAAACAATAACTGCTTCGAAACAAGCAATTAAACACCCGTTTCAGTAATATCAATTGCTAATAAATAAGTGAAGAACACAACTGATTAAATTACTCAAAGACGTATAAATAATTGGAAAAACTTTGTCGTCCGATGTTTCGAACAAAATGTCAATTGCCATAGGCCCTCTGTTACAGTAGTCATAAAATCTGGATCCACCACCCCGGTAAAAAAATTCTAAATAAAAAAGTTTGATGGCTTATAAATAAACACCCGTTTTAGTAAGCTCACTTGCTATTAAGTACGAGACATGCACACAAACCGGCAATAAACTGAAATTATGGAAAGACGTACGGCTGGATCAGGCGGTGAACGACGAAGGTTTTGCCAGTTGAAGTAGATATCGAATGTATCTGATCGAATGGGAAGATTAAAGAACAAAGCATAGTCATTGACGATACCAGATCGAACGTAAAACACCTCGCCACTGATACCTGTGTCAACAAAGAACAACAAGGATGGGATAGATCAGTGATTGAATCATAATATAATATGATGACAACGATATCATCAACAACTACAACTACAACAACAAAATAAAATAATAATAGTAATAATATTACTACTACCACTACCACAATCACAACCGCTACCACTACCAATAACAACAACAACAACAGTAACAGTAACAATAATAAAAACAACAAATGTTACAAAAGTTACAAATGTTACATTTGCAAACGCCTTTGTGTCTGAGATTTGTCGCTGGCTGTCAAAGTTATCAGGAGACATAGCCTACGTGAAACAGGCTTTTTATTCCAGAACATCTCAATCGCTATCCCGCGCTATATACAACGCCGTTGCCTAAAAGGACACCTTGTCAGGATTACCCGGGGCCATGGACCGGCCACCACAAGCAAACTAAAACTTATATGTTAAAGCTAAATCGAAACCAAAGCCTAATATTAAAGTTAATAATAATATTAATTATTATAATAATTAAAAAATAAAGACAATGGCATCTATAACAATAAAAATAAAAATAATAGGCAACTCTGCCACTTTAGAAATTGAGAAGTAAACTCATAATAAACGTTGGAAGATGGATTGTCTTTATACATGTGGAAAACCGACATAAAACTGGAAGAATGGATGAAGAAGGACGAGAATGAGCAGAAGTGAGAATCATGCGGAAACGATGAAATGATGGACGAGAGAAAACTCATTAAATCATCCATCCATTCATCCATTAACCCAACCATGCGTGCGTGGAATACATTATGGTGTTATTATTATAGGCATCATGCTGGTGACAGAAAGTTCTCCTTAGACACCTACAAAACGTTATCCATCAACGCTATATATAAGTTGCTATTCTAAACATCGCTAGCGTGCATTTATAACAATAGAATATGGTGAACAGTTGCGTTGGTCATGAAAAAACAGAAATCAATAAAAGAAATTGTGTAAAATAAACATTATGATATTCGTTGTTTATTAATGGCATGCCATTCCTAAACTAGCTACATATGAATATTATAGACTGCACTCCTATATACGCAAATAATAAATTTAAATAGTGAAAGAAACAGTTTATTTGACATTCAATTGTCCGAAACCATTATCAGAATTAGACTTCATCAACACAACCACGAGTTCCCCCCAAAATGTCGAAAAAAATAAAAGCAGTCACATTGGTGAGGCGATTTTACAATCATTAGGGATTTCAGTAGTGGCAAGAAAGCTCAATTTAAACACCTTCAAAACGTTGTTTGACGGCGATATATAACAGCAATAATTTTTTCTTGGTTAGATAGATAAGGAGCTGTATTATGCCAAAAACCAAGTTTCTGTCCAGGATAGCAGCCTGTGTTGTCATAGACTCTGGTCAATTCTGGATCCATCCATCCATCATGGTTAGATATTGATGCTTATTAATAAAATACAATGTACTAAAAAAATAACAAAGGCATATATTATACACCTTAAAAAGTGTTTGACTTAGGCCATAAAAGAACACTCGACGCAACGTTGATATATTGCATGCATGAATTACTCCGTATAATTAATAGTGAGGAGGGCATAATTATACAGGTTTTATCCTCAGCAAGTCTTTTTGATAGCGGTTAAAGATTGAAGATTAGACTAGTTATACAATAGTAATATTATAATAGCCGATGGCGAAAATAACGGACACTATTACTACTAAAACGACAACGACGATGATGATGATAATGATGATGACGATGATGATTGTCTCTCCAACAATGTTTTTTATTCTATTTGCCGATGACACCAACGTTTTTTACTCCAATGGTTCATGGCAGACGTTGTTTCAAACTGTGAACGTTGAACTATCTAGCATAGCTGTTTGGTTCCATGCAAATAAACTCACCCTTAATTTAGATAAAACCAACTTTATTTTATTTAAATCCCACCGGAAAATAAAGCCAAATGACAATCTCTGTTTGCTTATTGATGATATTTCCATCAATCAAGTTGAATCTACAAAATTCTTAGGTGTGCATATAGATCAACATTTGACCTGGAAAGTTCATATTAATCAAATTGCAACTAAAATTGCTAAAAATATTGGTAGCCTATTATTTCCCGCGTTGCTTATATCTTGCCAAAGACAATTAGAATGAATTTGTATTATACCCTTGTCTACCCCTACCTCACATATTGCAACCTTGTTTGGGCATCGACATACGAATCCAGGCTTCATAAACTTGTAATCTTACAGAAGAGGGCTGTTCGTATAATTGCGGGTATTCGTAAACGGGAACACACTGGCCCTTCATTTAATGAACTTCATCTCCTGAAAATTGACCAGATAAAGGATCTCCAAATTAGCGAGTTCTTTTTTCGACTCGAACACGGTCTCCTTCCTTCGGTATTCCAAGGTTACCTCCCTCACGCCTCTGACATCCATTCGCATTTCACTAGGAATTCATCTGCTTTTCGCCCTGTCAAAGCTCAATCTAATACTAGGCGGTTTACTATTAAATCTTATGGCACTAAAGTATGGAACACAATACCAATTGACATTCGTCAATCGAGTAGTCTGCAGGTATTTAAAAAGAAACTTCGTGTTCTTCTACTCTCCTCCACTAATGCTACTTGAAGTGCACATGACCATGTGTAGTTAAGATTTTAGTTAAGTACTTAGTTAAGTTTGTTTCTCTATATGCTCTTGACAATATAAGCTTTTCTGCAATCTGTCATCACCTAATTTGTTTTAGTCTCTTTCTTTTAAGCTATCTTGATTAATTTTTCTTGGGACTTTTTTACTTGGGTGACCCTTCCCAGCGGGATGTCCATCCCTTTTGGGCCCCCCTTTGTAGCCAATGCATGCATGTTTTGTACTTTTATTGTTTTCTTGTTTTCTGGTTGCAATAAAGTGAATTGTATTGTATTGTATTGTATGATGACGACGAGGACGACGACGACGATGATGATGATGATGATGATGATGATGATGATGATGATGATGATGATGATGATGATGATGATGATGATGATGATGATGATGATGATGATGATGATGATGATGATGATAATGATGATGGTGATAATGATGATGATGGTAGCAACGGTTCAACTACCGTATAACTTCGTGTTAAGACAACTGCAAAAGTTGGAGGGTGTTAAACCCGTAGGACGCCATTACCAGCAGCGGCTGGCTATTTAAACATCCGTCTATCCAAGTGTGCTCCCTCTTAAACAAACGTCTTAAATGTCTTACCTTACACGCATATAATGCTTCAATTACAATCAAGTTACCGGGCTCCGTATAACTTACCCTGAGCAATAATAGTAGGGGATTTTACTACCGGGCAGTGTAAGCTTCCCACATAAACCATTACAATGTTTGACTTCTAAACAGCTGCTAAGACTATTTTCGGTCATTATACTGGTCAGTGATGTGTTGCACTATAATGGATGACTTTCCAAACAGCTGTAGCTTCGTGATCGGCAACTTATTAGCAAAGTCTGAGACCCACATTTATGTATCATTATTTGGCGACCATTTGGAGGTGTCTAATACGAGATCAAATACTTTTTCGTAAAATAAGAATTCTACTTAATTTACTAATTGCATTTTTATTTTTTGTAATTTATATATCGCATAATTGCAACCGAATTGTTCCTGCGTCCATAAGTTGATAATATTTCTAGTTCTATTATTACATTATAATTTTTACATATAAGATGTTCTTGGGTCAGGCTCCTCGCTACCTCTGTGATCTCATAAGTTGGCCTATCTCAACTACCACTGGACGTCCTATCCGCTCTCTACATGTAGACCGTCATGATCTCTTGTACCACGGTCTCGGACTGCCACAGCCCAGAATCATGCCTTTGCTTATGTCGGCCCTTTGCTGTGGAATGATTCGTACTCAAATCTGATCTTGAAGAATTACTGGTTCTGCGCATTTCTTTAAATCTTTTCTTTACCCAGTGGGATATTCGCACTGCCTGGGAGCGCTTCTGATTAGGCTGCATATTGTGAGAGGCGTTTTATAAAAACCAAAATAGTACGGAGTAGTAGTAATATAGAAATACAATTTAATAAGTTTTGATCAGAAAGAAAATAATGTTCTAATCGCATCCTGTCAAAACTTGTAAAACCATCTATTAATAAATAATTAAATCGGTTTTTCAAAACGAGTCTAAAATGGATCGAGTTTTGGTTGCAAAGTTTTTAGTTTAGTGGGAGCAAAAACCAATTGAAATTTGAAAGTTTCTGCTGGTACTTATACACGAAAGAGTCAGTGTCTTAAGGGTGTTTTAGCAAAGTGTTTTTTTATAAATTAATAGTTCGTGTTCATGTGTTTATATAACCAAGATTTCAAGGCTTTTAGGGTGTATAATTATCGAGTTAAACAAACGTTTAGTGTGTTCATGATGATGATGATGATGATGATGATGATGATGATGATGATGATGATGATGATGATGATGATGATGATGATGATGATGATGATGATGATGATGATGATGATGATGATGATGATGATGATGATGATGATGATGATGATGATGATGATGATGATGATGATGATGATGATGATGATGATGATGATGATGATGATGATGATGATGATGATGATGATGATGATGATGATGATGATGATGATGATGATGATGATTATGATTATGATGATTATGATTATGATTATGATTATAATTATGATGATGATAATGGTGACGATGACGATGACAACAACGAGTAGAGAAAGTACTGAGCATATTCTACGGCTATTTCGTTAGGATTGATGAATCAAAAATTCCATTTTTAAACGAAGATGCACTTTGTCAGGCTTACAGAAAAAATCACTCAATATTGGAAATTATTTTACTTTAAATACCAAACACAGTACTGTTGTGTTCCCCGCTCTCTGCAGACAGCTAGAGATCGTACTCCCAATATTCATTGATACACACCACTGCTAATAGCTACATATGTTAGACACCCTTTTCAGTCACATTTTAAGTATTATATAAATTTGCGAGTAACGAGTGTACATGTATATAGTGAAAACTGAGACATACACATTAATCGTAAAAAATGACAAGTACCATATGGTGCGCATTATTCATTCATTCATTCGGACATTTATACAGCGCTCCTTCAATTAAAAAAAAACTACCCAGAGGCGCTCCCGACTCCAGTGCGCCCAAAAAGAACAGTTTTAAGTTTAGTAAGGATCGATCCTGGTAGAGTCCAAGAGTGTAGGCGCAGCTCAAAAGGAAGGCTATTCCCAGACCACCGGACCAACCACAGAAAAGGCTCGATTCTTAAATCTTCATGCTCCCAAACTTCACCTCGCCGCGTAAGGACCTTGAGCAAGTCCTTCACTCACAATTGCTCAGCGCTTCGGCGTGAAACTCCGATGCAGTGTCCGCTCTGCATCGGGAGCGCCTCTGAGTGGAGAGAGCTTTAAAAGGCGCTATAACAAGTGCACATACAATTAATTATACACCACTGCCAATAGCTACATTATATAGCCTACATACATGTTAGACACCCTTTTCAGTGACATTAGAAATATTATATAAACTTGCCAGTAACGATTGTATCTAGTGCAATCCAAGCCATGCCTTTTAATCGTAAGAAATGTCAATTAGCAACAAAAACGGTGTGCATTAGACGCTGTAACTACTAACTATAGGCAGCGACAAGTGCAGTAAGTCCAAAGCGTGGAGAAAAGAGGAGGGACACTACTCAGATTGTCACTACACGAATGAATATCCTCTATCTGTAATCATTCTGCGGTCTGTCAGATTGAATCATTAAACGAAGATTATTATTTGAATATGTCTCATTATTTATAAAAACAACGGTTAACTTTTATGTTAGTCTTAACCCTCAGGCTACCAAGCTTTTTTTGTAACACTGACTACCAAGGGGGGGGGTGGTTACCACCCCCCCCTGGATGTTGGGTTTGGTTTGAGATATCATAACTTGTAATACACCTATGGATTCAGCATTCATTTCTGCACAAAATGGTATATTTAGGTTTAAAATATATGAAAGCACCCCAAAGTTATGAATTTTTTACCGTAGGCACCCGTCGATTCCACAAAATGTATACTTTCGCATAAGCAAAATATTAGATTCTGTGTGTTTTTAACATAATTTATTTAATTTAAAATAGGTTACATATAATAAAGTCCAATATTCAACTATAAAAACTAGTAATAAGTTAGTTTTAGTTACAATAAAAAGAGAAAAAACACGTAAAACATGCTGAAAAACGTTTACGCAGACTTATCGGTTTGCGTTGTAAAAAAACCCAACATTTTCACACATTTAAATTTATTTTGAGCACTTCCGGTCATTAAATGATGACGTTAAACGATGAAATAATGACTTTAGTTAGCTGGATCCTTGAGAGTTGGCGGAAAACATAAGGAATATCAGAAAAATTAAAATTAAGAAAAATAATAACAGAAAGTAAATGAATAAATAAAGGTAAAGAAAAAATAAAAACGATAAAAAACAATAAAAAAACCACGTTTTTGGGAGAGGATAAAAAACGGGAAAAAGTTTTTACAACTATGGAATGTATCATCAATTTCTTCATGAGTTGCGATCATTAATACTACACTCATCATTATGATGATTATCATCATCGTTGTCGTTCTCAACATTATCATCATCGTCGTCGTCGTCGTTATAATCATTTCTTTTGAACTGACCAATGAAAATGTCCGGTTCATCGCCATCTATCCACGTCTCCAATGGCAACGGTTTGTCATGAAAGTCGCGATTCAATGGATCAACATCTATGATGAAAAATCAATCAATCAATCAATCAATCAATCAATCATTCAATCAATCAAACAATCAATCAATTAATCGATCATTCAATCAATCAATTAATCAGTCAATAGTTCAATCAATCAATCTATCGATCAAAGTCTATTACAGTTCCTACTTAGAGGCGCTCCCTTCCCAGTCCAAGGGAAAAATAGCAATCTTCGACACTTTGTGAAACAGTTTGGTAAGTGTCGCATTTAGTCAAGGGAAACCTGTTCCAGGTTGTTTTGGAAATGGAGGAACGGCTCTGCATTGTCGCAAAGCCGGAGAACGGTACCATGCATAAAGTCACCGTGCGATCTAGTAAAATTTAGTTCTTCATGAGTTGTTCAGGATAATTGTTTTTGTCACTTTAATGATATTTGTGATCGGTTATGACGCGGTCAATGATGACCACAATGCATCCCAAACTTATATAAATTATATGTAAAACGTTAAAAAGGTGTTTAGCTTGCAGCTGCATGTAGCGACACTGTTGCGTAAAATTTAATAAGAGGTTCAGCGTTTCCCTCTTCATATCACTGAACTTTGTGCTTGCAATTCAGCATATAATTGGAAAGAGAGATTGTGCAAGGCTTTCCAGTGTAATCATTTATTTTCAAAGACATCTGACTGTTCTAGACGTAAACTTTTAATAATAGCAACGTCCGGTATAATACTCACAAGTTTAAGGCCAATTGACACAAAGCTGTTGACGTCTTTTAAGTCGTAAAATGAATTTTAGATCTTTTTAATATCAGTGGTTCATCTTTTATAATCTTAATCTTTAATTCAGTAGAATCTCACTTTATTTTTGTGTAGCCCGTTCTCTTTTTTACTTTTATTTCTTCGTGTATGATGGGCTTTGACCGCAGTTGATCTTATGTTAGATCATTTTACAATATAAATAGTGTCATACGTCTATAATAATTAGGCGCATAAAAACACACCTGTATAAAACATTTAACCCGATTTATATAAATCATTTATCTGATATTTGCAAACATTTAGCAGTTCTGCAAAATTCACTGATAAAAGTACAAACATGATATGAAAATAATATCCAATATTCTTTGATCTTTAGGTTAAATATATTCTAGCTCAGTCTAAACTACAGATTCGAAACACGTTAAGATGCTGCAAACAAGGTCTTCAATTCAAATGTCTAGCTCCTGCAACACTATACCCAAACAATGTTCTTGTCTTGATGAAGAATTAATAACACACACGCACACCCCTCCACAGCCATCTTGTAGAATGTGCAATTGTATTAAATGTGGCCCAACTAAGACCCCTTCCCGTGGTTTCCATTTCTTCTTCCCAGGTTTATCTGTTACTACAAAAAATTCGTCTGTCTGTCTGTCTATCTGTCTTACTGTATGTTTGACTGTCTGCCTATTTGCCTGTCTTTCTATCTTACTGTCTATATGTCTCTCTGCGTATCTGCCTGCCTGTCTGTCTATCTGTCTTACTGTCTGTATGTACGCTTGTCTGTCTGTCTGTCTTTCTGCCTATCTGTATGTATGTCTGTCTGTCTGTGTGTCTTAATGTATGCCTGTCTGTCTGCCTGTCTGTATGTCTGTCTGTCTGTCCGTATTTATGTCTGTCTGCCTGCCTGTCTGTGTGTATGTCTGTCTGTTTGTCTATCTGTCACTCTCTCTGTCTGCCTGTGTACCTGTCTTTCCTTTGTGACATGTTTTCCTTCGCCGTAGCTCCAGTGTAGTGACGTTGGAAGCGGAGAAGATGGTGACATTGATGAAGATCTTGATATCAACTTCAGCTGTTACCATCCCACTGCACGGAAGGCTCACCTTAAATACTGCAACGTCGAAAATATAGAACAATAATATTAGAAGACGATATAAATGTTTCTCAAGATCGTCTATTTTATATAACAAACAATCAACACTTTTTGCGGGTGTTTAGTCTTTTTATGTCAAAACGCCGTCAGTAGTTTTCAGATGCTCTTATCCTCAAATGTCTAAATAACAAAAAGGTAAAGAGATCGATTTAAATACCTAGCATAAATATCACAACTATATTAGAATGCTTATGATGTTTATTGTTTTATATATAATATTATATAGCAAAAATGAGAATTAAGGATTAAGAATTTAATATACGCTGGAAGTGTTAAAATTAATTCGTTAATATTTCTGCATGAATATATACAAACTTTAAAAATTATTCGTAAAATGCGATTAATGTTCGTTCGTTCAAAAGTTGTTGTTTACCTGACTTAGTGGTTGGTACTTCTCCGTTGTTTCGTATGCTGGTCGTTGGTGAACTCATCGCCTGTGTGTTAGAAGCTGATAGACCAAGACTGTAATACATCTAGCACACACAGATAAAAACTGACTGATGAACCCATGCTCTTTTTTCGACACCTTTTAAAGCAATAGATTCAATGCTATATAAATGTGCCGTGTGGTTTTATCGCAATCCTGAGGAATCTTCGTTGTTTCGTATAATAATATTATATAGGATAACTCATCGCCTGTGTGTTAGAAGCTGATAGACCGAGACTGTAATACTTCTAGCACACACACACAAACAAAAAAATATAACATGAAGACATGTCATTTAGACACCCTTAAAACGATTTAGTTTAAGGTTATATATCCGACAAATTTGCCAAATATATTGCATTGCTGAGATAGCTGGTCTTATAACGCAATTTGTCAAAGTTTTAAAGGTGTTGTAAGCAAACGCAAATGATAGCCTTTAATACGAGCAGGTCATGCCAAAAACCTTTCATCATAGAGGAAACACTAACTGCTGTGGTGCGATAATGTCGTCTTAGTATATTGCTTCAGACTACATGTACCTGCGAGAGCTCTGTTGTTCCCCCCCAGTATAATTCAGGGCCATAACTCTGCACAGGTTTAATTCTCACGGAATGTGTATTTGCACCAATGTTGCTAAACTGATATCAGAATTGAAATCATGATAGTGATGAGGATAATATAGACTTTGTTTATTGTAATGATGTCTCAGAGCTAGATAATGTTGAAATCGATGAACAATCAATCAATCAATCAATTTTCGTTTAATCGTTGCAAGGACGCGGTGGTCTAGTGGTGGTGTCGTTGCCTTGGAGCCGGAAGGTCCTAGGTTCGAATCCACCCTCAAGCCGCGTAAGGACCTTGGGCAAGTCCTTCACTTAAAATTGCTCAGCGCTTCGGCGTGAAACTCCGATGCAGTGTCCGCTCTGCATCGGGAGCGCCTCTGAGTAGAGAGAGCTTGAAGGGGCACTATGACAAGTGCACTTACAAACAAAGGACATTCTCCACATGAGTGGTCATCCTAAGACGCGCATCGATTCCGTTCTGGTCGCATAATCGTTTAATGATATCATAGGCATACCAACTTTGTATGTGGAAAGCATGCAACAAAGCGTTACCGTTACATGTGTATAAATGACCGCAGACTCGATGATTGTGCTGATATTTTAACTTAGTTAGGTTTTATAGTTTGACAATTTCATGATGAGTTAGAATTAAATGCCGTTGTTGATCAAACAAGGACAAATTTTATATTATAGGCCTCAAATGGTGTGTGGTAAAAAAATATACCCCAGGTTATCCAATATGTGATTTTTTATAGGTTAGCCTCCGAGGGTTAATGATATCATAGGCATACCAACTTTGTATGTGGAAAGCATGCAACAAAGCGTTACCGTTACATGTGTATAAATGACCGCAGACTCGATGATTGTGCTGATATTTTAACTTAGTTAGGTTTTATAGTTTGACAATTTCATGATGAGTTAGAATTAAATGCCGTTGTTGATCAAACATGGACTAATTTTATATGATATGCCTCAATGGTGTGGAGTGAAAAATATACCCCAGGTTATCGAATATGTGATTTTTTATAGGATAGCCTCAGAGGGTTAAAAATACCAAACAAGGGAGATCATCTGCTGTCCTTTCCATATCCGTTTTAGCAAGATTATACCCAATAAATACACCATAGGGATCTGGTCGTGAGAAAAATATCAAAACAATAACTGCTTCGAAACAAGCAATTAAACACCCGTTTCAGTAATATCAATTGCTAATAAATAAGTGAAGAACACAACTGATTAAATTACTCAAAGACGTATAAATAATTGGAAAAACTTTGTCGTCCGATGTTTCGAACAAAATGTCAATTGCCATAGGCCCTCTGTTACAGTAGTCATAAAATCTGGATCCACCACCCCGGTAAAAAAATTCTAAATAAAAAAGTTTGATGGCTTATAAATAAACACCCGTTTTAGTAAGCTCACTTGCTATTAAGTACGAGACATGCACACAAACCGGCAATAAACTGAAATTATGGAAAGACGTACGGCTGGATCAGGCGGTGAACGACGAAGGTTTTGCCAGTTGAAGTAGATATCGAATGTATCTGATCGAATGGGAAGATTAAAGAACAAAGCATAGTCATTGACGATACCAGATCGAACGTAAAACACCTCGCCACTGATACCTGTGTCAACAAAGAACAACAAGGATGGGATAGATCAGTGATTGAATCATAATATAATATGATGACAACGATATCATCAACAACTACAACTACAACAACAAAATAAAATAATAATAGTAATAATATTACTACTACCACTACCACAATCACAACCGCTACCACTACCAATAACAACAACAACAACAGTAACAGTAACAATAATAAAAACAACAAATGTTACAAAAGTTACAAATGTTACATTTGCAAACGCCTTTGTGTCTGAGATTTGTCGCTGGCTGTCAAAGTTATCAGGAGACATAGCCTACGTGAAACAGGCTTTTTATTCCAGAACATCTCAATCGCTATCCCGCGCTATATACAACGCCGTTGCCTAAAAGGACACCTTGTCAGGATTACCCGGGGCCATGGACCGGCCACCACAAGCAAACTAAAACTTATATGTTAAAGCTAAATCGAAACCAAAGCCTAATATTAAAGTTAATAATAATATTAATTATTATAATAATTAAAAAATAAAGACAATGGCATCTATAACAATAAAAATAAAAATAATAGGCAACTCTGCCACTTTAGAAATTGAGAAGTAAACTCATAATAAACGTTGGAAGATGGATTGTCTTTATACATGTGGAAAACCGACATAAAACTGGAAGAATGGATGAAGAAGGACGAGAATGAGCAGAAGTGAGAATCATGCGGAAACGATGAAATGATGGACGAGAGAAAACTCATTAAATCATCCATCCATTCATCCATTAACCCAACCATGCGTGCGTGGAATACATTATGGTGTTATTATTATAGGCATCATGCTGGTGACAGAAAGTTCTCCTTAGACACCTACAAAACGTTATCCATCAACGCTATATATAAGTTGCTATTCTAAACATCGCTAGCGTGCATTTATAACAATAGAATATGGTGAACAGTTGCGTTGGTCATGAAAAAACAGAAATCAATAAAAGAAATTGTGTAAAATAAACATTATGATATTCGTTGTTTATTAATGGCATGCCATTCCTAAACTAGCTACATATGAATATTATAGACTGCACTCCTATATACGCAAATAATAAATTTAAATAGTGAAAGAAACAGTTTATTTGACATTCAATTGTCCGAAACCATTATCAGAATTAGACTTCATCAACACAACCACGAGTTCCCCCCAAAATGTCGAAAAAAATAAAAGCAGTCACATTGGTGAGGCGATTTTACAATCATTAGGGATTTCAGTAGTGGCAAGAAAGCTCAATTTAAACACCTTCAAAACGTTGTTTGACGGCGATATATAACAGCAATAATTTTTTCTTGGTTAGATAGATAAGGAGCTGTATTATGCCAAAAACCAAGTTTCTGTCCAGGATAGCAGCCTGTGTTGTCATAGACTCTGGTCAATTCTGGATCCATCCATCCATCATGGTTAGATATTGATGCTTATTAATAAAATACAATGTACTAAAAAAATAACAAAGGCATATATTATACACCTTAAAAAGTGTTTGACTTAGGCCATAAAAGAACACTCGACGCAACGTTGATATATTGCATGCATGAATTACTCCGTATAATTAATAGTGAGGAGGGCATAATTATACAGGTTTTATCCTCAGCAAGTCTTTTTGATAGCGGTTAAAGATTGAAGATTAGACTAGTTATACAATAGTAATATTATAATAGCCGATGGCGAAAATAACGGACACTATTACTACTAAAACGACAACGACGAGGATGATGATAATGATGATGACGATGATGATTGTCTCTCCAACAATGTTTTTTATTCTATTTGCCGATGACACCAACGTTTTTTACTCCAATGGTTCATGGCAGACGTTGTTTCAAACTGTGAACGTTGAACTATCTAGCATAGCTGTTTGGTTCCATGCAAATAAACTCACCCTTAATTTAGATAAAACCAACTTTATTTTATTTAAATCCCACCGGAAAATAAAGCCAAATGACAATCTCTGTTTGCTTATTGATGATATTTCCATCAATCAAGTTGAATCTACAAAATTCTTAGGTGTGCATATAGATCAACATTTGACCTGGAAAGTTCATATTAATCAAATTGCAACTAAAATTGCTAAAAATATTGGTATTATTTCCCGCGTTGCTTATATCTTGCCAAAGACAATTAGAATGAATTTGTATTATACCCTTGTCTACCCCTACCTCACATATTGCAACCTTGTTTGGGCATCGACATACGAATCCAGGCTTCATAAACTTGTAATCTTACAGAAGAGGGCTGTTCGTATAATTGCGGGTATTCGTAAACGGGAACACACTGGCCCTTCATTTAATGAACTTCATCTCCTGAAAATTGACCAGATAAAGGATCTCCAAATTAGCGAGTTCTTTTTTCGACTCGAACACGGTCTCCTTCCTTCGGTATTCCAAGGTTACCTCCCTCACGCCTCTGACATCCATTCGCATTTCACTAGGAATTCATCTGCTTTTCGCCCTGTCAAAGCTCAATCTAATACTAGGCGGTTTACTATTAAATCTTATGGCACTAAAGTATGGAACACAATACCAATTGACATTCGTCAATCGAGTAGTCTGCAGGTATTTAAAAAGAAACTTCGTGTTCTTCTACTCTCCTCCACTAATGCTACTTGAAGTGCACATGACCATGTGTAGTTAAGATTTTAGTTAAGTACTTAGTTAAGTTTGTTTCTCTATATGCTCTTGACAATATAAGCTTTTCTGCAATCTGTCATCACCTAATTTGTTTTAGTCTCTTTCTTTTAAGCTATCTTGATTAATTTTTCTTGGGACTTTTTTACTTGGGTGACCCTTCCCAGCGGGATGTCCATCCCTTTTGGGCCCCCCTTTGTAGCCAATGCATGCATGTTTTGTACTTTTATTGTTTTCTTGTTTTCTGGTTGCAATAAAGTGAATTGTATTGTATTGTATTGTATGATGACGACGAGGACGACGACGACGACGATGATGATGATGATGATGATGATGATGATGATGATGATGATGATGATGATGATGATGATGATGATGATGATGATGATGATGATGATGATGATGATGATGATGATGATGATGATGATAATGATGATGGTGATAATGATGATGATGGTAGCAACGGTTCAACTACCGTATAACTTCGTGTTAAGACAACTGCAAAAGTTGGAGGGTGTTAAACCCGTAGGACGCCATTACCAGCAGCGGCTGGCTATTTAAACATCCGTCTATCCAAGTGTGCTCCCTCTTAAACAAACGTCTTAAATGTCTTACCTTACACGCATATAATGCTTCAATTACAATCAAGTTACCGGGCTCCGTATAACTTACCCTGAGCAATAATAGTAGGGGATTTTACTACCGGGCAGTGTAAGCTTCCCACATAAACCATTACAATGTTTGACTTCTAAACAGCTGCTAAGACTATTTTCGGTCATTATACTGGTCAGTGATGTGTTGCACTATAATGGATGACTTTCCAAACAGCTGTAGCTTCGTGATCGGCAACTTATTAGCAAAGTCTGAGACCCACATTTATGTATCATTATTTGGCGACCATTTGGAGGTGTCTAATACGAGATCAAATACTTTTTCGTAAAATAAGAATTCTACTTAATTTACTAATTGCATTTTTATTTTTTGTAATTTATATATCGCATAATTGCAACCGAATTGTTCCTGCGTCCATAAGTTGATAATATTTCTAGTTCTATTATTACATTATAATTTTTACATATAAGATGTTCTTGGGTCAGGCTCCTCGCTACCTCTGTGATCTCATAAGTTGGCCTATCTCAACTACCACTGGACGTCCTATCCGCTCTCTACATGTAGACCGTCATGATCTCTTGTACCACGGTCTCGGACTGCCACAGCCCAGAATCATGCCTTTGCTTATGTCGGCCCTTTGCTGTGGAATGATTCGTACTCAAATCTGATCTTGAAGAATTACTGGTTCTGCGCATTTCTTTAAATCTTTTCTTTACCCAGTGGGATATTCGCACTGCCTGGGAGCGCTTCTGATTAGGTTGCATATTGTGAGAGGCGTTTTATAAAAACCAAAATAGTACGGAGTAGTAGTAATATAGTAATACAATTTAATAAGTTTTGATCAGAAAGAAAATAATGTTCTAATCGCATCCTGTCAAAACTTGTAAAACCATCTATTAATAAATAATTAAATCGGTTTTTCAAAACGAGTCTAAAATGGATCGAGTTTTGGTTGCAAAGTTTTTAGTTTAGTGGGAGCAAAAACCAATTGAAATTTGAAAGTTTCTGCTGGTACTTATACACGAAAGAGTCAGTGTCTTAAGGGTGTTTTAGCAAAGTGTTTTTTATAAATTAATAGTTCGTGTTCATGTGTTTATATAACCAAGATTTCAAGGCTTTTAGGGTGTATAATTATCGATGATGATGATGATGATGATGATGATGATGATGATGATGATGATGATGATGATGATGATGATGATGATGATGATGATGATGATGATGATGATGATGATGATGATGATGCTGATGATGTTGATGATGATGATTATGATTATGATGATTATGATTATGATTATGATTATAATTATGATGATGATAATGGTGACGATGACGATGACAACAACGAGTAGAGAAAGTACTGAGCATATTCTACGGCTATTTCGTTAGGATTGATGAATCAAAAATTCCATTTTTAAACGAAGATGCACTTTGTCAGGCTTACAGAAAAAATCACTCAATATTGGAAATTATTTTACTTTAAATACCAAACACAGTACTGTTGTGTTCCCCGCTCTCTGCAGACAGCTAGAGATCGTACTCCCAATATTCATTGATACACACCACTGCTAATAGCTACATATGTTAGACACCCTTTTCAGTCACATTTTAAGTATTATATAAATTTGCGAGTAACGAGTGTACATGTATATAGTGAAAACTGAGACATACACATTAATCGTAAGAAATGACAAGTACCATATGGTGCGCATTATTCATTCATTCATTCGGACATTTATACAGCGCTCCTTCAATTAAAAAAAAACTACCCAGAGGCGCTCCCGACTCCAGTGCGCCCAAAAAGAACAGTTTTAAGTTTAGTAAGGATCGATCCTGGTAGAGTCCAAGAGTGTAGGCGCAGCTCAAAAGGAAGGCTATTCCAGACCACCGGACCAACCACAGAAAAGGCTCGATTCTTAAATCTTCATGCTCCCAAACTTCACCTCGCCGCGTAAGGACCTTGAGCAAGTCCTTCACTCACAATTGCTCAGCGCTTCGGCGTGAAACTCCGATGCAGTGTCCGCTCTGCATCGGGAGCGCCTCTGAGTGGAGAGAGCTTTAAAAGGCGCTATAACAAGTGCACATACAATTAATTATACACCACTGCCAATAGCTACATTATATAGCCTACATACATGTTAGACACCCTTTTCAGTGACATTAGAAATATTATATAAACTTGCCAGTAACGATTGTATCTAGTGCAATCCAAGCCATGCCTTTTAATCGTAAGAAATGTCAATTAGCAACAAAAACGGTGTGCATTAGACGCTGTATCTACTAACTATAGGCAGCGACAAGTGCAGTAAGTCCAAAGCGTGGAGAAAAGAGGAGGGACACTACTCAGATTGTCACTACACGAATGAATATCCTCTATCTGTAATCATTCTGCGGTCTGTCAGATTGAATCATTAAACGAAGATTATTATTTGAATATGTCTCATTATTTATAAAAACAACGGTTAACTTATATGTTAGTCTTAATGCACTCAGTGCTTCTTCTTCTTCTTCTTTGGTTCTCTGCCGTCAGGCAGGTTCATATGTCCAATGACGCCACGCATATCTGTTCTGTGCATCCATCTTTAGCCCTCTGTAACCGTCCTTTGTCATCATCCAGTCCAGTAGCATTGTTCTTGGTCTTCCTCTTGTCTTTTTCCCCTCCATTCTTCCTTCGATGATATCTCGTACTATAGTGTCGCTCCTCATGATGTGGCCAATCCAGTTCCTCTGTCGCCTCCGTATTGTCTCCAGCATTGATCTTTCCTCTTCCACCATTTGCAGTATTTCTTCGTTCGTCTTGTGCTCCTTCCAGCTGACACGCTTCATTCTTCGCCAAATCCACATTTCGAAAGCCTCCAATCTTCTTATGTCATCCTTTCTCATTGTCCATGTTTCCGACCCATACAGTACCACACTCCACACCAGCGTCTTGACCATTCTCTTCTCAGTGCTAGCTCAGTGCTAGCGACATCATTTTCTTAGTCTCGGCATAGGGTCAAGTGGGGAAAGATGGACAGTGGGGTTAGATGGACACCCAGCGTATAACTAGGTAGATCTTGCGTTTTCCGATGTCCATCTTACCCCAAACAAGGTGCAAGATGGACACCCAACATTTTTACGCATTGAGCTTTGTAGGCGCAGGGAACCAGACTACCGGAAGAGGTGTGGCTGCATCAAGATCAACAGTAGCTGTGTTTACTTGTTTTGATTGTAAAACGACCTAAGAAGGTAGGCTAAGTAAAACATCTAACGATTTTTAATAAATTCGGTTAATATGCCGTAATTAGTTAGTATTTTTATTTAGTGAGCTAACATTTGCGCTCTAAAATAAATTATCACGGAAGATGTACATTATCATCTTGCTTCGCCAGTATCGTTGTAATGACGACGGTGGATATAGTGTCCATCTTACCCCATGAACCGTTTATATGTCCATTTTTCAAAGTAACTTTAAAATCTAAAAATTGCTATTTATTGGCTTATCAGGTAGTATAATGTTACTAAAAATAGTCGTGAAATATTAGTCGGTTGGTGGAATAAAATTATAAGCGTTCTATCACAGGTGTCCAACTTCCCCCACGCATATCCTTAAACTCGTGTGATTGTTTGCTTTCTAGTAGTCATTGCAAGTCTGCTCTTTTTGTACACAGTGGTCTGCTAAACTAGCTATACTTATTCATTTTTAGATGCCTCGATATTATGAACGAAAGACTACACGTGGAGATTGGTCAACAACCAGCATGGAACAGGCTCTGCTTGCCCTTGATGATGGACATCAGCCTCTTCTCACTAGTGCAAAGAATTTCGGCGTTCCACGCAATACACTACGTCGACACTGGATGAAGAGGGTAAAAAAGAATCCTGGATCTCGCCACCTTGGACGTGAATCTCTCCTTGGTCCAATTGTTGAAACAGAGCTTGTAGAATACATCCTGAAGCTAGAGGAAAGAGGATTTGGCCTGACTCCAACAGACGTACGAGTGTTAGCCTTTGACTACGTGGAGAGCCATAACATACCAAACAAATTTGATACCAATCTGAAAATGGCAGGCAAGGATTGGTGGGCTGGTTTTCGCCTTCGGCATCGTGAGTTGCTTTCCATCAGGAAGCCAGAAGGACTTTCACTCTCACGAGCTTCTTCCATGAATCGACCTGCTATTGAGAAATATTTTAGTATCCTTGATAAGGAGATGTGTCGTTTGGGCTTTGCCAGCAAACCTGGCTGCATCTATAACTGTGATGAGAGTGGACTGAGCTTGGTCCCTGATGCAAGCAAAATAGTTGGACGCAAAGGAAAGAAAAATATATATCAGGTAAATCAAGTTATCAACTTTACCCTATGCCTGGGCTATCTGTTGATCTTTTACTAGGTCCCTACTCCTAGTCTGAAAGTTACGATAAACAAGGCGCACATGTGCTGTTTAAAATGTTATGGTTTAGATATTTTTATTTAAATTATATTTCAATTTTATTTTATATTTTTTCGAGTAAGTCCAAGTTGTGGCTTGGTTGTTTTCTGCTTGCCAGATTACCAGCGCAGAGCGTGGAGTTTTGACAACCGTCCTGCCATGTTATAACGCTTCAGGATACTACATACCTCCAATGGTCATCTTCAAAGGCAAGCGACTCTCAGAGGGCTTAAAATCAGATATGCCAGATGGTACTCTTGTTTCAATATCTGACATGGCTACATGAACAAAGAACTATTCCAGGTCTGGCTTCATCATTTTAAGAAACATCTACAGGGTCCAACTTCGCCTGCCCTTCTCATTCTTGATGGACATGGATCGCATGTTAAAGCAATTGATGGCCTCAAGTTTGCCGAACAGAATAATATATCCATCATCTGCTTGCCCCCTCACACTACTCACTGGACTCAACCACAGGACAGAAGCTATTTCAAACCTCTGAAGTCCAACTACGGACACGAGTGTCGAAAGTTTATGCGCGAGCATCCTGGTCGGGCTATCACCAGATACGATTTTGGGAAGCTATTCACAGCTGCCTACCAATCCTCGTCATCAATGGCTATCGCAGTGCAAAGTTTCAGGGCTACAGGAATCTATCCTCTCAACAAACACATCTTTGGCGATGTTGTGTTCTCTCCAGCTGATACTACAGACCGTCCACTTCCACGTCCTTGTGATCAGAGTCAGACTGGTGGTGGAAGTAATACCATTCAAGGTCAGAGTAGTGGTACAAAAGGTGGAAGTGATGGTCTGCAGGATAAGACTGGTGGTGGAGGTGTGGCTGCACAGAACCAGGCGAGCGATGAAAGTGAATGTCAGAGTCAGGCAGTCGGTGGAAGCGATGCCATACAAGGTCAGCCTAATGGTGGAGACGGTGGAAGTGATGGTCTGCAGGGTCACACTGGTGATGGAAGTGTTGCTGTCTGTGGCCAAGCTAGCAATGGAAGTGAAGGTCAGTGCCAGACTGTCAGGGGAGGTGATGTCATACAGGACCAGACTAGTAGTGGAGATGGTGAAAGTGATCTTACTGGTGGTGGAAGTGTTGATGCAGAAGGCAAAGCTTGCGGTGGGAGTGAAGGTCTGAATGTCTGTGAAAGTGAAGCCGGACAGGGTGAAATTGATGGGAAGGGTCAATCTTCTAACAGATTTGAACTGATGAAACCCATGCCAAAGAAAGTTTTCACTGACAAGAAGGGTAATAGAAAAAGCCGTGCAACAACATCACGTGTGCTGACAGGGGAAAAGCACTTGGCCAGCCTGGAGGAGGAGCTGCGAATGTCTGATAAAACCAAGAATATTAACCCTCATCCGAACAAGCGAAAATCCAACTTAATTTGAACAAGGGGGGGTCTGGCCAGACCCCAGTTTTAATGTAGGTTTTTCATAGGTAATAGTGTTTTTTATATGCCAATTTTGTAGGATGATGCCAGAATGACTAAAAACAACAATGTATTCGTCTCTCTATGCAACATAACTAATTTTTTTGATTAATTTTAGACTACAATGTCATGTTTAGTAACATTAATTGCGATGGTTTGTCATACCTGTTTCATGGACTCAATAACTGTCTATCTATAAAATTTGGAAAATAAAAATAAAGAAATCATAATTCTAGTAATATTAGTATCAAATGATGTTAAATTCAAAGTCAGTATGACTGTTTTATATAAAATATCTAGAGAAAATTAATGGAATATGCCTTCACCTAAATTGTAAGCATGTATCATAGTCCGTTAGCTGTTGCTGTCGGGTTTGTATGTCGAATGATGATGTCTCTCATCTCATTGGTTAGGAGACTGTCAAATCTATCTTGAATATACTCATATAATGTGTCCGTATTCTTTTATTCCACATTTTTTGCTTACTACATTGTGCAACAGAGCACATCCTTTTGGCAATGCATTTGTCTGCCAAACATATCCGGATCTTTACTTGTATGCAGGTCTCTCGGCTTCATCAGTATCAACAGTTTCGTCATCATCATCTACACTATAAAGTCCAGTCTCATCATCATGTTCATCATCTTCTTCAATTTCAACACTGTTTTTATCATAAGAAACACCTGAAGGTTGCTATTCAGGCATTGGTATCTTTTCACGTTCACATTCTTTGTTATTGCTCTCATTGTCGAAACTGTCAACATTATACAGTATCCGTCAGTATTATCTTCAGTATCTCCTTATCACTCAAACGATTTGGTCGCTTAGATATGCTAATTGTAGCTCATCCATATAGGAACAAAGTCATAAAAGCAATTTGAGAAACTATCACCTTTAAAAAAGTTATGCACGAAATATATGAAGGGGGGTCTGGCCAGACCCCCCCCCCTTGTTCGGATTAGGGTTAACAAAAGGAAACAGGCAAATCAAAATACAAAGTGTAAGCCAGTGCTAAAGAAGAGTAAGGTTGAAAAAGTTATGCCTAAGAAGAAGTTAACTTGTAGACAAGACAAACCACGAGGTAGAAAATGCAAAACAACGATTGAAGAACTGAAGATGAAGAAGACCTCTAAACTGAAGTTGAAGAAGGTTGAGGTGACATCTATGGAAATCTGCTGTGCTGGGTGTGGAGAACCAGAATATGAGTCCACTGAACCTTGGATTGGTTGTTCCATATGCAAAGTATGGTATGAAGTATCATGTGCCGGCATGTTGGGTAAAGCCAAAGAAATCCAAGATGCCTTTGTATGTATAAATTGTCAGTAATATGACTGGTTGTCATAAAGAATACATTCTTCATAACTTTTATTGTTTTGTTTGACTAAAGTTTACTTGCCAGAATGACAATTACTAGTTCTAACTTTCTAGTTTGTCTTTATTTTATGGGTATGTGTTGTCATTGTTGGGTGTCCATCTTTCCCATTATGATGTCCATCTTACCTCTCTGATCTGGGTAAGATGGACACCTTGGGCAATCAGTTGTTGAAGATAGTAGAAAGTTCATTATACTTGTTAACAATAACATTCTTATTCTTTTTTCATCTATTCATATTAGAAAACATGTTTGTCTTCCAAAATTGCTACTTTTCTTTAAAATATCTGCTAAATTGTTCCAAAGATGCTTACTGTGTCCATCTTCCCCCATCCTACCCTATAAAATCACTTTATTAATAATTGACTATTCAGTGAATCTTAGGCTTTAGGTTAAACAACCATTTTGCATGTTAGCAGTCACGATTACATAGACTAAGTGTCATTAAACTATAAATTCTTTCCTTGCGGGAACAGTGGTTTGGAGTACGCTACTACATCGGCTACGTCTGTTTCCCTCGGTTCTAACTTAAGCATTCTATTCAACTCAAAACCGTGTTTTTTGCATGCTACGGTCGAGAGCGTTTCTGAGTAGTTCCCTTGAAGAAGAGCTATAGCATTTATAGAATGAAAGAATAAACAAATTCTGTACTCAAACACGAAGCCGGCAAATATTAATATGTTTCACAATCGCTATGACAGACGTGGGTTGAAATTGTCTGTCTCTCTTTCTGCCTTTCCATCTGCTTCTTTATCTGTCTGTCTGTCTGTCCGTATGCCTCCGTCACTCTCTATCTGTCTCTTACTGTCTGCCTCTCTCAACATCTCCTTGGGATACTACGCAGCCCTCGTGAATACGCTCTTGCCCCGCGCATAGTTTCAGCAACGCTTATCAAATATCATGAAAACGAAAACTCACAGTTCGTTTGGACAGTTGACTGGTTGTGAGACTCTGTAACCAGCCTTCAGATAAGTTGACATCTCAAATGGATCGATGTTGGCGTAAGGTATTTGACCCAAAGTCATCAACTCCCACAGCAAGACGCCAAAAGCCCACTGTGCACATTCACAATCAAACCATCCAGTTTACTACTATATCTTCCACACCTCTTTTACGTAATATATATCTATTATATAAAAACTTTATGCGCAATTATTCACAATAAGAACTCCTGAATTTCGTTTAATTTAACCTACGAATGAATTTCGCATTTTAGCAGTCATGATGCCAAACTGTGAAACTGCCTATTTTGAAACAAAGACTTTCATGTTTTGGTCTATTTTCTTTCTAAAGTCCAAACAAAATTAATAGTCTGAGAAAACCAAATATTTGGAATTCTGCTCACACTATATAGCCTAATATTCAAACAACACTATTTTAATTCTTCGAACTAGCTTAATAAAAAAATTCTCGTCACTAGCCAGTTAAAAAATATTCGTCTGAAATATTCGCTAAATCATAAATATTATTTGATATTAACGAATATAATTATTACGTCAGTTTGTAAAACAATTAACTCTAAGCTGCCTGAAACTAAAAGAGTCACTGGTGCAGGCCCACGCAGATACGTAGAACTGACGAACAGATCGTAAAATAGATAGATATTCAGATCCTTCAAGAAAACTACTCAGAGGTGCTCCATACTTTAATATGACCAAGAAGACACTTATATAAGTATCATATATATATATATATATATATATATATATATATATATATATATTATGTAAATACATTACATAAACAACATATAAATATATTAAAACAATTGTAACGACATAATAATATACCGTATCGCTGGCTGGTGAGAATAGCTTGAAGTTGAGCGCTTCGAGTGCCAACCATTTGACCGGACGATTCTCATTATCACCGAGACAATGGTATTCGTTGGGAAAGACGTCACGTGACAGCGCCCTGTCAGTCAAGCGAACTGCCAGACGACTGTCGACACTGACAACACGAAATGATCACCACGTTACTGACATTATTATCATCATCATCATCATCGTCGTCGTCGTCGTCGTCGTCGTCGTCGTCGTCATCGTCGTCTTCGTCGTCGTCGTCGTCGTCATCGTCATCGTCGTCGTCGTCGTCATCATCATCATCATCATCATCATCATCATCATCATCATCAGGAAATAATGCATATTATGATCATCGTCATCAGTAGTAGTATAATTAAGCCTCAAAACCAGGGCGCTATAGCAGTGCTATTACCTCATGGACGGCTCCTAATTATACTACTACTGTCATTGTTATCATCGTCATCGTCATCATCGTCATCAACAGTCAACGTGTACCATACCGGTACATAATGAGTGAGTGCCTCTGAGTAGTTTTTCTTGCAGGAATTTCCGAATGAATGAATGCTAACATTGTAACCGGACAACTTGATATTATGACCTACTTAAAAACCTAGTGACGGTATTTATACTTCTGCGATAAACCATAAAAGAGGTGTGCAGAGTTAACTAACACGCAGTTCCGTGTAGCGAGGTCGGTATGGACGATACATTGTTTGTGAAGATAGTTGACGGCTTTCGTGATCTGAATGGCGATGTAGACGAGCTGTTGAGTGTTCAAAACCTATATTGAAGAAGAAAGTTGGCATAGGCATCAATAACATGAACAACAGCAACAACAAAAACAGCAACATCTTCAAAGCTTGCTTGTCTGTTCATAGTGTGTGTGTGATTTAAATCATTTTTATCTACAGTCGGAGAGCATGCATTAGTACATTATTTTATAATTTCAATGTCAGTTTCAACACAGATTGTATTATATGCATTTCCATTCTGCACCCCAACATAATCTCCATGACCAAATTTATCATTATATAAGAAATATATATTCAATGTTAATGGTGTTTAATATGACGGATGATTATCATTATCATTATGCAATGTCGAAAGTTATTATGTTCTGTTACCTGTTGAAAAGCGACGTCTGAAATCTTGCATCGTTGTAGGAACTTCTTGAGGTTTCCTTCGTTGAGGAATGGGTAGATAAGCATAGGGTGATGATGACCATCAATGGGGTCAAGACAGGCGGATGTAATGGCGTTAATGTTATCGTGCTGAAGACCAAGGGTGAAACAACCCTCACGTAACATCACATCTACCTGGTCCGAGCGTGCCTCGTCTATAAAAATATATAAAAATGTATTATATATACAGTTTTTGTAAATCTATATTCGCGAAATTAGACACCTTTTAAATGGTATATTCTTTTAAATTTATAGTTAGTTTTAATTTAAGAAATCAGATGCATGAACTCATGCCAAAGATGGTCAAAATTCTCACACGGGAGCATAACATCTACCTGGTTCGTCCGTGCCTCGTCTATGTAAATATATATAAAAATGCAAATATGTATTATTTCTTGTGGGGGCACGGTTGTGTAGTGGGTATGTTTGTCGCCTTGCAGGGTTGCAGGTTCAAATCCACCTCAAGTCAATTGCTCAGCGCATCGGCGTGAAAATCCGATGCAGTGTCCGTTCTGTAGTCGCAAACGCCTCTGAGTAGAGTGCTTGAAGGGGCGCTATTGAAAGTGCACATACAAACATATTGTATATGAAATCTACGTATATTTATATTCGCGAAATTATACACCTTTTAAATGGTATGTACTTGGAAATTTATTGGTTTAGCTGAAGAAATCCGATGCCTAGAGATGTCATTGCAAGCCTGCTGTATGTTTCCTCTGAATAAAGGATAAAGTGCCTAAAGATGCGGATGGATAGATATATTGTAGGCCTACCTGTGACAGTCTTTATGAAGACCTGTTGAACTTCGGTTTTCGAATCGTTTGTTGTTTCCATTGTTCCAACGTAGATCTGACCAAACGTACCTGACAAAGTAATATCAGACATCACTTAATTTGTTGTAATTGGATGGATGGATCAGATTTTACCAGGGTCTATGACAACAGAGGCCGCTATCCTGGACAGAAATTTGCTCGGCATATTACAGCACTAGACCAGTTTGTTGTAGTTATTTAAATAATCTAACCTTTATACTTGCTTGGAAACTTTATTGAGAGTGTCTAAGCAGAACCTTCTCTACGGGCTGCTTTCCAACTTCAATAAAGTTTAACAGAATTCCCCAGCCATTTATCTACAATCATTATCATTATCATCATTGTCATCATGCTCAGTATATCATTTTCGTCGTCTCCGTGTCCGCCATCATCATCATCATCATCATCATCATCATCATCATCATCATCATCATCATCATCATCATCATCATCATCGTCATCGTCATCGTCATCGTCATCGTCATCGTCATCGTCATCGTCATCGTCATCGTCATCGTCATCGTCATCGTCATCGTCGTCGTCGTCGTCGTCGTCGTCGTCGTCGTCGTCGTCGTCGTCGTCGTTGCCGTCATCATCAATTCAAACCAAAAATTCTAACTGAAGTAAATGTTTCGTTTATTAATCTCGACTTTTGGTTTTCATTCATTCATTCCACTATTTATATAAAGCCATAATCAGATTAAATAATAAAAAAGATCCAGAAGAATTGTATGTCTTAATTCGTACTTAAACGTATGCGGCAACATATTTAGTAATTGAGTTTATTTGAAGAAGAGTAATAACGCTGCTACAATTCACCACTTTCTGAACATATTTCTCGACCACATTCTCTTTTACTTTCTCTTCTCCACCTTCTCTTCATCCTCCATCTTCTCTTGCTTCTCCTCGGCATTCTCTTGACCAATGCCATCACTACTCACTTAATTCGTTCAAGAAACATTTGAATATATTAAACACCTGATTTACGTTTAGTTGCTTAATTATAAATGCATAAAAATCACTTTACACTGGATTCAGTGCATACTAAATCTTAATTGCTTCAGATAATAAACAATAAAATCGACTTATAAATTTTGCATACTTTTTAAAAGGAATTTTGTTTTTTTTTATAAATAAATGATTCAAAACTCTTCCAAGTGTTCGGCTAAAATAGATAACAGTAATTCTCTGTTTCCTCCTATAATTCTTTATATTGTTCTCATTTTAGTATTTCATCTCTATCACATTCTTATCTCCAATCCCCTTTTTTAATATCCACCATCATATTCCTCTTCTCTTCTAGCTTTGCATCTGCGTATTCATCATTCTCTTGCTCCTCATAGTCAAATAAAAAAACCTACCCTCCATGAGAAGTTCTCCCAACGTAAGACAGTCGTAGCTAACTGCGATCGCCTTCAGACTTTTTCGAACTTCGTCTGGTCTTAGCTCAACAAAGGCAGAGGGAGCCACCACACCACGATTGGACAACGACGCAGCTCCTGTTCAATACAAAAATATTTTATTATATTGCTTCACTATGCTTTTAAACAGGTGTCCAATTTTCAAGCAAATTTTCATTTGATGGATAGTGACATCTTGTTTTTTTACAAGAATGATTTTTAAACGAATTCAAAAGAAAGACCAAAGAAGTTCATTACGGAGATTGTTAGATTATATTTATTCTGTTAACTTATTCCACAAGACATGATTTTCAACGAAATTCAGCGAATAATTATATCTAATCGTTTATCATTGAAAAGTTTTATGTAGTGAACTACCGCAGTTACGATGCTGCAAAGCAGAAAGAATATTAACATAGACAAATTCAAGTTATTATAACACAGCAATATTCATTTTAAAAGGTGTCCAAATATCGAAGTAAAATTCTTTTTTTGTGGCCAGCGAAATTTTTCAGGTTTTTGAGCAGTATTATTTTAACCGCACGTTACATTTCGGGTATTTATGTATAATGAATCTCTGTGTAATAGATGTCAAATTATTCATTTAATAACGTTTTAATAAGCTATGGATATTGATTTACTAATGATTTTCATTGTGAAGCATTATTTCTAATAAAACGTGGTATAAATTCGAAGGTGTGTAATTGGTGGAAATGCACTGGTACCTGATATGGTACTTCGACTCGTTGTATGGTCGTTTCCCAGGTAGACTGGTTCTCGTGACAACGAACTCGTGACGTCACTGGCAAAGAACATAAACAATACCAAGGTCTAGAAAGCAGACGCAGAAATAGACTATTGGGAAGACATACATAGAACATACCTAGAAAGAAGGAAAGATACAGATATAACGACAAGTAGGAAAAAAGATAGACATAGACAGGGCCAACCACTAAGAGACAGAGAGAACAGCAGAATGCA
The DNA here is from genome assembly GCA_945859605.1 of Lumbricus rubellus. Lineage (NCBI taxonomy): Eukaryota > Metazoa > Annelida > Clitellata > Crassiclitellata > Lumbricidae > Lumbricus > Lumbricus rubellus. Next base: position 33,095,202 of record OX243821.1, read on the forward strand.
CACAGACTAAGAAGCAATCAAAGAAGACTGTGGGAATAAAAGGAGTCCCAAAGACAGACAGACAGACAGACAGACAGACAGACAGACAGACAGACAGACAGACAGACAGACAGACAGACAGACAGACAGACAGACAGACAGAGGCAGAGACAAGGACACATAGATACGCAGACAGATAGGTAGGCATACAAACTGACCATATTCTGTGGTCGTCCGTTGATTTCTTTGTTCTCATATAGTAGACAAATACGGACAATGCGATGACCATGATGCCACCACAGGCACAACCGATTCCAATGTAGAAGACGTGGCTTGATGAACCAGTCAGAGGAGAACCTTCACTAGCTAAATCAGAAAGAAGCGTAATATTAAGTAGATAATACTTTGACAGTATTTATAGAGAACCTGTAAAATTTCTTAAAGGTGAGTTAAATGAAGAATTGTCTATTGAATTTTTTTGTGGTGTTGGTGGTGATGATGACGATGGTGGTGGTGGTGAGTGGATGGTTGGGTGATTGCTTGGTTTGTATGATGGTTGTGCAGGTGGTGGTGATTTTTGGTGGTGGTCGTGGTAGTGTTGAGTGGATGACTTGGTGGGTGGGTGATGTTTGTGGTGGTGGTGGTGGTGTTGATAAAAGTATGTTACACCTCTCTTGAAAATTCAGCTTCTCATAGACTAATTCCACATTTTTCTAATTTAAAAATAGTGAATTTTTACCATTTCTTTACCGGACTAAATAATTATGAAATTTTTTTTGAATATCTGAGCTCGAAAGTTTCTATATTTTGTTTAATTTATAACTATGTTGAAATTGTCTTGAAGGTGTGTAAGCAGACAACTCATACAACACAAATATATTCATGCAATTTTCGTGTCATCATCGTCGTCGTCATCATCATCACCGTCATCATCATCGTTGTCGTCGTTATAATCATTTCTTTTGAACTGACCAATGAAAGCGTCCGGTTCATCGCCATCTATCCACGTCTCCAATGGCAACGGTTTGTCATGAAAGTCGCGATTCAACGGATCAACATCTATGATGAACATTCAATCAATCAGTCAATCAATTAATCAGTCAATCAATTAATCAATCAATCAATCAATCAATCAATCAATCAATCAATCAATCAATCAATCAATCACACAATCAATCAATCAATCAATCAATCAATCAATCAATCAACCAACCAATCAATCAATCAATCAATCAATCAATCAATCAATCAAGTCAATCAATCAAACAAACAAACAATCAACTAATCAAGTCAATCAATCAATCAATCAACCAATCAGTCAATCAATCAATCAATCAATCAATCTATCAATCACTAAAACAACAAATCAGCCAGTCAATTAATAAATAAATAAATGAGTCAGTCAATCAATCAATCAACCTTTCATTCAATCAATCAAACATTCGATCAATCAATTAATCAATCAACCAGTAAATCAATTAATAAATAAATAAATAAATAACTCAGCCAGCCAGTCAATCAGTCAATCAATCAATCGATCAATCAATCAACCAGTCAATCAATCTATCCATCAAAGTCTATTACAATCCCTACACAGAGGTACTCCCGGCAAAGTCCAAGGATAAAAATAGCAGTCTTCAACCGTTTATGAAACTGATAACAGTCGCGTAGTCAAGAGAAGTCCGTTCCAGGTTGTTTGGACCAAACAACAGTAAAGGAACAGCTCTGCACTGTCGCAAAGCTGGAGAACGAGACAATTATGTCACCGTAAAATTTATGAGTTCTCCAATAATTTATAATTATTGTTTTCATCACTTTTACGATTATGGCGGCCAATGTTCCGAACAATGACGACCAGACTGTGTCTCAAAACTATATAACTTAGATTAGGAACGTTAAAAAGGTGTTTAACTTGCTGCTGTATTTAGCTACACTGTGTAAATAAGAAGAGATTCAGTGTTTCCCATTTTACTGAACTTTTTGCTTGCAATTCAGTTTATAATTTGAAAGAGAGATGGTGCAAGACATGCCAATGTAATCTTACTACACATCATTTATTTTCAAAGACATCATTATAGAAGTAAACTTTGAATAATAGCAATGTCCGCAATATTACTCACACGTTTGAGGACAACTTTCCTCTTCCCAGGTTTATCTGTTACTACAAAAAAACTTCGTCTGTCTGTGTCTGCCTGTGTACCTGTCTTTCCCTTGTGACATGTCTTCCTTCTTCGAAGCTCCAGTGTAGTAACATTGGAAGCAGAGAATATGGTGACATTGATGAAGATCTTGATATCAACCTCAGCTGTTACCATACCACTGCATGGAAGGCTCACCTTAAACACTGCAACATCGAAAATTTTGTACATAGTTGAAGAGTTATTAATGTTTTTCAGATTATGATTTTTATATACCAAAGAATCAACACTTTTTGCAGGTGTTTAGTTATGTCATGTTAAGACACCGTCGACAGTATTCGGATGCACTTATTTTCAAATGCCTGATTAACAAAAAGGTGTTTGAAGAGATCGATTTAAAATACTTGGCATAAATATCAAAACTAGTAGAGTGCTTATGGTGTTTATCGTTCTATATATAGCAAAATGAGAATAAGGATTAAGAATTAAATATACGAAGAAAGTTTTAATATTCTTTAATATTTGTGAATATATTTGCAAATTTTAATAATAATTCGTAATATGCGATTAATACTCATTCGTTCAAAGGTAGTTGTTTACCTGACTTAGTGGTTGGTACCTCTCCGTTGTATCGTATGCTGGTCATTGGTGAACTCATCGCCTGTGTGTTAGAAGCTGATAGACCGAGACTGTAATACATCTAATACGCACACAAACAAAATTAAATCACAAAGAATGGTCATTTTAAACACCCTTAAAACGATTGAATTCTATTTTATGTATTGGACAAATGGGACACAATTTTGAAGAATTCATTAACTTTTTCAGACCGTTCAACATATAACGCTAATTTTCACCGTTTTAAAGGTGTTTTAAGCAAACGCAAATAATAGCGTATACGAGCAGGTTATGCCAAAAAAAATTCATGACAGAGGAAAAACTAACTGCTGTGGTTCGGTAATGTCGGGTTGGTATTGCTCCAGACTACCTGTGAGAGCTCTCTGTTGTCCCCCCCCCCCCCCAGTATTCAGGGCCATAGTTCTGCACATGTTTAATTCGCACGAAATGTGTATATGTACAATTGCCAACAATCTCTACGCGGCGTTTTGGGGTGGGTTCGAATCCGCGGCTGCAAGGCAACGAACACACCGCGCCACATTTCACTTACTGAAATGCTACTTGCCAATGCTACATCTGCGTATGGAAGAAATAATTACTGAAGCCTTTTACAAATTAAACTCAAATTCACGTTTTTTGCCGTTTTGGAGAGCTTCAGGGATGTTCTAAAGGAATTTTTAGAACTGCACCTTTTGTGTAGAACTGCACGTTAAAAAGCCTTGGAGCGTTTCCGAGTAGTACCTTTGAAAAAGCTCTCTATAATTTCCAGGATGAATTAATTATGAAAATTTTAAATATGTTCATTATTATTTGACAACGATTTAAATGATGTAGAGTGCTAATAAGTAATAGGTGAAAATCGTAAAAATCATGCGGCTCATGCCTGGGTGAAGAAGGGGAAATGCCAAATGATCTTTGTTATCATAATTATGGTGTTGCAATCAGTAAAGCTTAAACTACAACACCTTTAAAAGGCTTTAAGAATTACTATATAAGAGAAATAACCATCCGCAGGTCTGTCTTTTTCATATCTGTTTTAGCAAGATTATACATGATAAATATATATCAGAGGGATCCGGTGGCAAGCAAAATATCAAAAAAAGAACTGATTCGAAACAAGCAATTAAACACCCGTTTATGGAAGATCAATTGCTAATAAGACCGACAAGAACACAACAAAAAACAGATGGAAACGTAGCTCCGAGAATTTGATGGTTAAGTAAGAAATGAGCAGCAAATAATCCGGACATATTAATATGGCCTACATGAATAATAATTATTTATGGCCAAGCACATGTAAGATATTCTGTGTAAATTACGTAGGGTAACGGTTTCTGTTGTCAAGAGGCCCCTTTTCAAATCTGGTTCAACCACCGCGGTTAAAAAATTCCAAATTTTTTTTTATGGCTTGTGTTTAAACACCCGTTTTAGTAAGGTAACTTGCTATTAAGTAGTAGACATGCACAAAAAACCGGCAATAACATGATGGATAGACGTACGGCTGGATCAGGAGGTGATCGGCGAAGGTTTTGCCAATTGAAGTAGACATCGAATGTATCTGATCGAATGGGAAGATTGAAGGACAAAGCATAATCATTGACGATACCAGATCGAACGTAGAATACCTCGCCACTGATACCTGTTAAAACGGACAAACAAGGATGGAATAGATTAGTGATGATGACGACGACGATATTAATAATAATATTACTAGTAATATTAATATTAATAGTGATAGTAATGAATGAACGAATGGATGAATGAATTGATGGTGGTAGGCTGGTAGCAACGGTTCGATTACCGTATAACTTCGTGTTTAGACAATTACGAAAGTGGGAGGGTGTCAGACCCGTAGGATGCCATTACCAGCAGCGGTTGGCTATTTAGTAATCCACCCATCCTCTTAAATAACCGTCTAAAAGTCTCACCATACACGCATATAATAATACTGCATTCAAAATCGAGATACCGGGCTCCGTATAACATACCCTTAGTAATAATAGTTGGGGATTTTACCACCAGGCACTTGTAAGCCTCCCACATATAGACGGGGAGACAAGAAGAGTCACCCAGGAAAAATTGATGACAAGCAAATCTCTACTTGAACTTAATCCATACACTTTGTAGTAAGTCCTGGTGAAGATACACAGAGATCGGACGACAATTAATATACAGGGTGGACAAAAAAAGATGCCCACGAGGTTTTTGCCAATTATAGACCAGGCTTGGAATCTGAAAATGACACTGTTAGCAGCAAACCATGTAAAAATTTGCTAACCGGCATTTCTATACTAATTTGACCCTACTGAAAACGAAAATCACGGTTAGGAAGCTGGAATTTTGGGGGTTGCATGGGAAAACAAGATGGCGGACAAAATAACGGTCCGTTGCTTCACATGGCTAAAAGTAAAGTAATGCATGTGATAGAAACACGATTATGGACTCTGAATTAATATTTTAGATTTCAAGGATTGCAATGGAACCAAAAAAACACAAGCAGCACTGCAGAGAAAATCAAAATGGCGGACAAAATGGCGGCCAGAAACTTAAACGGCCATAAGTGAAGTTATGTATGCGATAGAAACATGATTTCGGAGTCTAAATCAACATTTTAGGGGTCAAGAAATGCAATAGAACCAAGGTCACATATCAGACACTGCAAGAAAACCAAAATCGCGAACAAAATGGCGGCCATGATCTTAAAATGGCTATAAGTGATGTCATGTATGCTATGGAAACATGATCTCAGGGTTTAATTCAACATTTTCGAGGTCAAGAAATACGAGGGAACCAATGGCACATATTTTGTAGCATGGCAAGAAAACAAAATGGCGGCCAGAAGCTAATAATAGCTATAAGTGAAGCCACGAATCTAATGGAAACATGATTTCATAGTCTAATTCAACATTTTCAAGGTCAAGGAATGCGATGGAACCGACAATTTCACATAGGGTGCACTGCCTATAAACCAAAATGGCGGACGAAATGGCGGCCAGAAAACGGCCAGAATCTCAAAATGGATATTGATCGTTCAAATTATCACAATTCCCTCAGCAAGTCTTTAAACCAAGGTAGTCTTCGTCAAAAGAACGTCGGCCAAATTATGAAGGAAGATTGGGATGTCATGCAGGGCCTTGTTACAGCATACCAAGCTGACTGTCTCATGGCTCTAGGAACAGTATGTCCCTTGAAAGTCTCTCAAAACCAGTGGCATTGATGCCCTCTGAAAAGTAGGCTAACTTTTCCAGTCTGCATATCTCTTGTAACAGAGACATAATTATCATTTATCTATTTATGATATTTTATGTAGAGCCTCTTCGAGATGGGCCAATAGGAATCGCGCCCGACCCAACCACGGCTAAAATTAATAGGACAGTTTTGAGATTCGCAAGGAACGGAGAGGAGTGACCCGTGCCATGGGCAATACACGCTGTGAACCATTTCACCGTCTGACTTATAAACAGCTGAAAAGACTATTTTCGACCACTAATGGTCAATGTTGTGGTGCACTTTGGATGACTTTGCTAACAGCTGGAGTGATTCGTGATAGGCAGCTTATTAGCAGGGCAGATATTTTTTTGTTCTGCTGAGTCCAAGCCAGATGTATAATTATTTGAAAACCAATTTGAGGTGTCTAATATTAGCAATGCAAACAGCAGATCGTTAAAATGATGGCAACTACGACGTTCTTTGTAAATGTGATGCGCACAGATAGGCTGAAAAATGAGATGATGGTTATAGGATTACACACTGGCACTTCCATGAGCGTTTCCTACTAAACTTAAAACGTTCTTTTCGGGCGCGCTGGAGTCGGGAGCGCTTCTGGATAGTTTTTACATGTAAATGTCCGAATGTATGAATTTAGGATACGTTGATCATGACTCTATTCCGTGTCCCACCTTTATGTATCAGTTTGTGATAACCATTTAGAGGTGTCTAATACTATAGATGAAATGATTCTCGATAAAATAATAATTCTATTTAATTTACTAATTCCATATTCATTAAAATTGCCTTTTTATAATTTGCCTATATACTTGTAACCAAATTGGTTCTGGGTCCATAAGTTGATCATATCTACGATTATATTCTAATTTTTATCCACAATCTATCCATACATAATTTATAAGATGTTAATGGGTCAACTCCTCGGCATACATGCGTGATCTCAACTACCACTGGACGTTCTTTCCGCTCTTTAGACCGTCATGACCTTCTTGTACCACGGTCTCGAGTCTTTTATAGCCTAGCATCTTGCCTTTGCTTCTGTCGGACCTTTTCAAAACGAGTGTAAAATTGATCGAATTTTGGTTGTAACGGTTTTTGTCAAAATAATATAATTGGAGACTAAATTAGATTGAAATTATTTTGAAAGTTTCTGCTGGTAATTATACACGAAAGAGACAGTGTTTTAAGGGTGTTTTAGGAGAGCAGTTTTGACAATAATTTAAAAGTCCCTATTCGTGTCCTTATATAATAAAGTCTTCAAGACTTTTAGGGTGTGACATGATCGAGTTAGACAAATGTTTAGCATGTTCCTAATGATGCTGTTCATGATGATGATGATGATGATGATGATGATGATGATGATGATGATGATGATGATGATGATGATGATGATGATGATGACGATGACGACGACGACGACGACGACCACGACGATGGCGACGACCACGACGATGATGATGATGATGATGATGACTACGATGATGATGATGACGACAATGACGACGACAATGACGACAACAATGACGACGACGACGATGATGATGACGACGACGACGACGACGATGATGATGATGATGATGATGATTATGATGATGATGATGATGACAACGACGACGACGATGATGATGGCTATGATAATGTTGACGATTTCGACGACGACAGCGATGAAAGAAGATGCAGAGCACATTCTATAGGGTGATTTCGATGGGAATGATGAATCAAAATTTCCACCCACTACTTGGAATGGGAGAAAAAGTCTCAAACATAAAATAATTACACTCAAAATTGGATGGATGGATCCGATTTGACCAGGGTCTATGACAACAGAGGCCGTTACCCTGGACAGAAATTTGCTTGGCATATTACAGCACTTATGAGCAAGGTACTATACCAGTTTTTTAACCGAGTGAAAGATGACAAAGATATATATATTATTAGATTTCACCCAATTATATTACATGTTTAACACACTTAAAAAGGTGTCGGCGGAAACCAGTCACTCAAAATTGGAAATTAATATACTTTAAATACAGAACACAGTTGTGTTCCCCACCCTCTGCAGACCGCTGGAGATCGTACTACCAAACTTCATTGATATACACCCAGGGCCGGATTAACTAGTATGCCATGTCTGCCATGGCGGCGGGCCCCCCGTCGTCAGAGGGCCCCCCCGCGTCTGCAAAAAATAATTTTTATTGTGCATTTTCCCATTTATTCACAATAATTTGCTTCAAGGACAGTTTGTAAATTTTTCGTCCATTAGTCATTGTTTTCTTCCTAGGGCGAAAAACAATTTTATTTATGTTGGCCTCTATGTTTGTGCCAGCTCTGATTTATGATTTTGTCGGTATTCCATTTGGCCTACTTTTAGAAGAGATAGGCCAGAGTTACAGACAGGCGGACAGAGAGGGAGAGATCGGCCTTCTAAGAAGAGTCAGACATACATGTAGACGAACAGACAGACGTAGACAAAGTAGAGATTCGGTTGAACTCTGTAATTGGTCTGCACATTCATGCGCAAGGTGTATCATGTTATCTTTGACACAGTCTTACAAAGGCAATCTATAATAATTATGTCGTAGAGGAATGCTATTAGACTATGTGGATGAGTGGATCACGGCCATCTCAATTGAGTGTGGATGCAGAGAGGGGAAGAGTGAACTGTGAATTGTCACTTGTCAGTGCCTCTGAACTTCTCACCCACTTTCGTATAACCAGAACTCCGCATTAGGCCTATGGGTGTTGCACCGCACTCGCTGCATGCCACGGTGACTCATTTGGCATCAGGGAGGGACGATCCTGAAGAGGGAAGAGGAAATTATTATCGCTGAAAGTTGTGCAGCCAAGGCAGAGGCGTAGTCACCCTACCTTTAGGAAAGAACCGCTATAGTATCAAAATGGCGCCAATTGAAATTATGTTTCTCTGTCTAAAGCCGACCAAAGCTGGCTCTGACTTGTAGGATGATAAATTGGACGAATCATGTATGCCCGAGACCATACTCTATGCATACGGGCTTGCATTCCACTGAAAATCACAACTAGGCTACTGTAAACTGGTCAATAACAGATTATATTTTGCCAAACCCGTAGACCCGTATATAGTGGAGGTGGTCACTCGTCTTCTGAGGAGGAATGTGACCTGCAGTATATCATAATATCAACCTATAGCCTACGACAGCTGTGAAATATAATATATAATGGTACGTAGTGTGTCAGAGTGGAAGTCTAGATCAGTTTAGGCTAGCCTACATGGAGAACCGAGCGTGGGGCTTCTATTGCGGTCAGCGGTGGTGTTGGTGTCCACGACCCGAGTGTACAAGTCTACAGAGGATTTAACCCTTATAGGGTAACCCCTTTTCGGTTACAGTTGTTGGTAACCGGGGGGTAAAAAAATACCCCCAATTTATGTTCGTCAATTCTAGGGAAATGTTTAACCAAATTCTGTCCTGTTTAATTTATATGATAGACAAGGACATTGTTGAACGTAATGAGTAAAACATCTTGAATTAAAATGATGACTCGTGATTATAAGCGGTCTGATTAGCTCATGACCAACTTCCAGCAGGAACACACGGCGCTTGTCCAAACGTAGGCCTACTGAATGTGCGTGATCTCGCCATGTTGGATTCTGCAACTTCTATAATTATGATATATGCGTTGAGCACTGCTGCATCAACCAAGAAATAGAAGAGGCCATCTTCTGGTTCTGTAACTGCAAGTGTATCCCTTTGTTTCCTGGTCGAATGAGTCCACGGCGCCTTTTGTGGCGTTGTAATAAACTATTTCTTTCTATAGCTTTATGCAAAAGTAAGTAATCTATACTAATATAATGCAACCTGAAATAGAAATCATACAGCAAAGAATGGCTAATTCATATGCAAAAATACAAGAACCACATATCTCCAACCATTCAGTTCTATCAACTAATAATGCTTACATCTACATAGTGTAGAAATGATTTATCCAGTACTGGAATATGAAACCTTACTTTCACACTAGTCTGCCGCTAGGTGGCAGCGCAATTTGGCACAGCTGAAAACGACATTGTGAAGAAAAAACATATTTAGGAAAAGTCACAAAAGCACAAGTCTATTTTCTTTTATTCAAAAAAAGTATACGAAAAAAAGTAGGCTGGGGGTTATTTTTTACCCCCCGGTTACCCTATAAGGGTTAATAAACGCGAAACTCTGATTATGCTAGGCGTCTGCTATAGGGAAGGCCTAAAATAAATGTAAGTTGTCGAGGTGGTTAAAAGCTGAGCCTTCTTCAGTTTGGTTTCTCAACATGAATGCGTAACAAATTCCGATACTGGAAATGTCGGCATTTGTGATGATGAGCAAGCAGTAAGAAAAACCTTCAGCTGCTGCGAAAAGATGGCGAGCTCTCCTGGGTCAATCGAACCATGTAGGCCAACGTAGGCCTATATAAAGGTATGGCTGCAGTGCAGATCATTAATATTATGGCTTCCCTGCTATTTGTTTGTCTCAATGGGCCCGTGGAGTGTGGTGACGGAAGGTAATGGTAAATTAGGGGCCCCCTGAAAATATGGCGGCGGGCCCCCCGAGGGGTTAATCCGGGCCTGTATACACCACTGCCAATAGCTACATATGTTAGACACCCTTTTCAGCAATAATTTAAATACTATATATACATAAGTTTGCGAGTAACGATTATCTACTGGAATCCATGGCATGGCCTTTAATCGTAAGAAATGTAAGTAGCAGCAAAAACCATACGGTGTGCATTATTCATTCACTCATTCGGAAATTTATGTAGCACTCCTTCAAGTAAAAAACTACTCAGAGGCGCTCCCGACTCCAGCGCACCGAAAAAGAACAGTTTTAAGTTTAGTAGAGAACGATCCTGTTAGAGTCCCAGGGTGTAGGCTCAGCTCAAAATGAAGGCTATTCCAGACCACCGGACCAACCACAGAAAAGGCTCGATTCTTCATGCTCCCAAACTTCATTAATATACACCACTGCCAGTTATCTACATAAGTTAGACACCCTTTTCAGTCATAATAAAAATATTATATAATTTTGGGAATAACGATTGTATTTAGTAGAATCCAAGTTACCATTTAATCGTAAGAAATGTCAAGTAGCAACAAAAACAACACGGTGTGTATTTATACGCTGTAACTAGGCAGCGACCAGTGCAGTAAGTCCAAAGCGTTGAGAAAAGAGGAGGGGACGCCACTCAGTTTGTCACTACACAAAATATCCAACGTAGTTCACTGACAATATCTGTCAGTGCATTATTTACGCCACGAAATGAAAACGATGGTTAACTTATACGTTAGACTTAGTGCTAGCGAGTAGCGACATCATATTCTTAGTCTCGGCTTACGAGGGCGGGAGGTCAGTCCTCTCGCTCTACGTCTCAGCCTAACAATGCTCATTTTCATCTCTTCTTTTGGGCGCGATATAATTTTCTAGATCGCAATATCAGCCGTGAAAGCCGCTTTTGCGATATCAAAATTAACTGCAGGCTCCTTGAAACCTATTTGTATTACCGTGGCTGGAGTGGGAGCGATTCTGTGTAGGTTTCAGTGATGATTGGTTTCAATAAAGTTTTTAATTGATGATTAGGGGCGCTTTTTAAATTCTTGACATAAATGATTGAATAGCAGCCGAGTTATACTCTAGTCTGAATGCAATTAACAAAAATTGTTCGTAGCTTAAGCTTATACGACAGATAATAAATGTAAAAGAGGTTTGTAATTATTTTAACCAGTTGGCGATGATCACAGTAATAAAATCTGGCTTAAATCAATCATGTCAACGAATGTTTCCCGTTGCTTGCACTTATATAGCAAACTGGTAAATTTAAAAGAGGTGTATAATTATTTTGAACGGTCATGACGTCTCATTAATAAAATAACGGTAAGCCTACTACAGTGAACGTAACGCATACTTACCTAACAGTCGTTCAGTTTCCGTTTCGTTCATAAAAAGATTAAAATGCGCCAAAATGATCGTAAAATTCACGATCAAAACAATCAAACGAACTAAAATCGTCATCGGTTTCATATTCAAGCGACAGATTACAAACAATTTTCTGATTTTTCAGTTAAAACTTCGACAGAGTTAATCCACAATACACGCTTAGTGTTAATCCATTCGCATAGCCTCGAAACCTTTCGCATAGCATCGAAACCTTTCGAATAATAACCTCGGAACGAATAACACCGTTTTATGAACGCTTTATTCCTCTGAAACTTGAATGAATTTCAGAAATAGAATCCAACGATATTTCGTAGAGTTTTCGATTCTAATTAAATGTAAGATTTTGATGATTGATTCATAAAACTGTCTTTAATGAGAGAAGTCGATCGCAAGTAATAAGACGAGAGTTGTTTATGTAGGCTGGTCTTGTTGATGTCCGCTGAATATACCATGCGTTGAATATTCATGTTATGCAAATGTAAGTAATTAATATTAATTATTCCGCGACTTGAGTGAGTGGCGCTACAAGCGGCCAGTTAGGAGAAGTATTTAACCGTTGTTCCATAGATGGCGTTAGATCTGGTCCACTAGCGCCACATAGCGAATGAGGGTTTGACTTTGTTGCATGCAGCATACGGATAGAGATACAGAAAGACAGACAGACAAGATGAGACGGGTGGAACTGTGTATGTCAGTCTGAGAATGCGTGTGTTTGTTTTTCATGTTATAGCGCCCCTTCGCGCTCGCTACTCAGAGGCACTCCCGACTGCAGCGCGAACACTGCATCGAAGTTGCATGCCGAAGCGACTTGCCCAAGGTCCCTACGCGGCGGCGACTTGATGTGGATTCGAACCTGCAACCTTCCGGCTGCAAGGCAACAAACAGATCCAATACGCCACCGGGCCCCACACGATGTTTGTGTGTGTGTGAGTGTGTGAGTGTGTGAGTGTGTGTGTGTGTGTGTGTGTGTGTGTGTGTGTGTGTGTGTGTGTGTGTGTGTGTGTGTGTGTGTGTGTGTGTGTGTGTGTGTGTGTGTGTGAGAGTGAGTATGAGTGCGCGTATGCTTATGTGTACATGTATGTGTGCAGTTTGCGAAAAGTAATGAAATAATAGTACAGACAATATCATTGTATTTGTCTAATGTTTGTGTGTTTCGCTTTTCCGACGTGCAACATCATAATAAAAAGAAATGTTGATCATTTGCATAAATTGTAGATCACGTGGTTAGCCATGTCACATTATCTAGTAGGCCTACGAATAATAATTAGTCACTTAGTTATCCATTTACTTGTTCATGACCCAAGTGAGTGATTGACAAGTTGATAATGTGACCTGTTTTCACCTTTAGCCTTGATGCGAAAATTTGTTTACTGCACCGCATGCTATCATTAAATACTTGGATGACCTAGATAACAAAAATTATATACTGTCCGCTACAATGCTCTCGGTAAAAAAATTATAATAGAAAATAAATATTGAAATGTAAATGATCTCTCAAATAAACACTATAAAATATATTAATGTAGGCCTAATATGATGAAATAATAATTATTATACGTGCATATGTAATTGCAACAATCTGTTTAGCACAGTAAAATATTTAATAAGCTTATAATATTATATTCAAATGTAGTTTCAGCCTATTAATAATCAACGTGATGGTTTTTAACACACCTTTTGAAATGATTATAAAACTAAATAAATAATCTTTACCTTAAGGCGTTCTGCAATTTGGTCCCCAGGTCGTATATCTTTGTCGACTGCATGAAAAGAACCTAATTATAGAACATAATATATGTAATTAATCTGAAAACTATAATAAAACTATACAAGTGTAGAATTATGACAGTACATAAAATTAATAAAATACAGTGTACAAAAAAGCTTACAATGTTTTTTTTATTATAAGATTCTTCTATTATAAACATTATTATTATTAATATGAATTTTAGAAATAAATTAGATTCTAAATATTATGATTATTACAATTCTTATAAAATGCAGAGAAAAGTCTTTGATGGAAAATATATTCGTGCAAATGTAATTGCAACATTTTTGTTTAATATAATGAATAATTCAAATAATATGTTCAAATGTAGTTTCAGCTAATACAATGCGATGGCTTTTAAGACACCTTTTAAAACAATTTTGATGCTGAATAAATATTTATATCCTAAGCGTTTTGCAATTTTTTGTCCGGAGGTTCCAGCTTTACGTCGACAAAATGAAACGTATATAAAATATTCTAAATTTTACAAAATAAATTATATTCCAAATATTATAATATTATTATTATTAATCTGATAATTACTGATAAAGAATTTGTACATGATAGAAGAGCGTTTTGCTCTTTACAAGGGCAACATAAGCTTGGCGGATTGACTGACTGGCTGAATGACTGAATGAATGATTGAATGAATGAGTGAGTAAGTGATTAAGTGATTAAGTCAGCTGGCGAGTGAATGAGGGTGTTGATAAGTGAGTGGGTTGGTGGGAGGGGGGTTCCTAACCAAATCAACTAACGAAAGAAATAATACAAAGAACCAGCAGCCCCACAGGTTCATACAATCGACCCAATTGTCATCAGCTTCTTATGTCTGTGTCACCATCTGTCTCTCTATGTATGTCTATGTACGTCTGTGAGCGAGTGAATGAGACTGCTGATGAGTGGACGAGTGAGTGGGTATTTCCAAACAAAATCAACTTACGAAAGAGCGAATACAAAGAACATACAGCCCCACATATCCTTACAATCGGCCCATTATCCTCATCATTGTGCCCAGCTTCTGTCACCCTCTGTCTCTGTCGGTCTCTGTACGTCTGTCTCTGTCACTGTATATGTATCTGTCTGTCTCTGTACGTCTGTCTATCTCCCTCTCTTTCTATCCAAGGCATTTCTTTGTACTTCACCAAGCCCACACATCCTTACACATAACAGATCTTTTCACTACTAAGCCCATGACTCACTGCACAGTTCCTTAGCCCACAAGGGGTACGCAGCAAACCCACCCCATCAACAAACACCCCAGACTACGCTCTCCACTAATCAGCGTAGCTCACGGGGGCAACACTTGACGCTAAGGTAGTTCTAGCTCAAACTGAACAGGAAATTGACGTACGCTACTTTTGTACGCTCAATTATTACTTGAATTGCTTTTGTACGCGGTACACATTAAACGCTCGCAAACGGATCTGTTGGATGACAAGGCGGATGTTTGAAGTTGAGTTTAAGGCATGTTGAGTACTGCTCTGTACTTCATTTTTATTTATTTTATTTGTGTTACAATCGTCTAAATGGACAGTTTTACTTGCATGCAGTTGTGTTGACCTAGTTTTCGGATGTATGTTGGCTTTAGTTACTTACAAGTGCTATCTGATTGTTGATAGTTAAGTTGAAAGCAATGGATAAAGTTGAAGGTAAGTAGAGAAGGATTCATGTGTTAAAGTGGCAAGACAGATTAGTAAATACATAACATGATGATGACGGTGGTGATGGGGATGGTGATGGTGGTGGTGATGGTGATGGTGTTGGTGATGCCGATGACAACGATGACAACTTTATCCATTGCTTTAAACGTATCAACTATCAACGTTGACAACGATGATAATCATATTGGCTATATAATATGCAGTATCCAATACTTGACAAGATCATAACTACGTATGTAAGTATGCATGTGCACTTTTTATTGCGCCGCTTCAAGCTCACTATTCGTAGGCGCTCCCGAATGCAGAGCGGACACTGCATCGTAATTTCACGCCGAAGCGCTGAGCAATTGCGAGTGAAGGACTTGCCCAAGGTCCCTACGCGGCGACTTGAGGTGGATTCGAACCTGCAACCCTTCCGCTGCAAGGCGACTATCATACCCACATACACCGTGCCCCATAATCATAATCGAATTCAACACCTTTTAAACGTGATGACGCTATATTATAAATTGCTGATGGTATTGGAAGTTTACAATTTCTTTGATTGTCCACTACCTGTTAAATTATTCCGGTTAAACAGCAACAAGCTAGCTATGCGATTAAGAAACTCCGCCAGTGCCAGTCCCAATGTTGGATGAAGAGGCTATTGATCGACAGGTTGCGCAGTTAACTCAGGGTTGCCAAGTCGTCGCGAAAAGCGCGAATTGGGCGACTTTTTAAATCGCTCGCGACTGAAAATTTCGTCCTCGCGACTCGCGCTTTTTTGGGCTAATTTTTAATTGCCTCGCGGTCGTGACGGCGACTGTCACTGGGCACCTTTTTTGTGTTTTTGGAGCGAAAGAAAGGGGGAGTTTTCACGAGATTTCGATCGAAATACTAAAAACGGTGTTCAGAAATTCTGACGACCTTTTTATTTTTATTTTTTTAGTCGTCAGAAGAAATTTTCGCGACCGAAATAGAAAAGCTCGATGATCTCGCGATTTTCGCGACTTTTTTTCGAAATCTCGCGACAAAATTTTTCCGAAATCTGGCAACCCTGAGTTAACTTATTCACAGTTAATTTATAATAGTAGCAAGATCGTTCCAATCATGTTAGTGGAGGAATTTTAAGCAATTTGTTTCTACATGTATTATGATACATAATAGCCAGAGAACGACTGGGAAATGACAAAACTCATTTATAGTTGCCGCATCCTAAGGTAATAATTATAGTAAGGGGTTATAACGTTTAAAAGGTGTTCAATTCGTCCAATCTATCAAATCGTACACCGTCCCAATTACACGTGCATCACAAGTCTTATTGTATTATATTTTGTTGTATTTAAGCATTTATAAAGCGCCTCTAGCAGGGATGACTGGTCAGAGGCGCTCCCAATGCGCAAGGCCCAACGAGAAGAAGCAGGTTTTGAGACGAGACAAAGCAGAGGAGAGACTACCAGAAAGAAGTGTATTTGGTAATATACATGTTGAGATGCGCAACCCTAGAGTTCATACATACAGAAGGTGGTAAGTTTTGTTTAATAAATCTTTTTAAATTGAATCTCTATAGCTATAAAAAGGTTGCTTCTTTGATGTATTACTAGTCATATTGCAATTCGCGGTAAGTCTGTTTTAGAAACCTTTTAAACATGAATCTATGTTGCTATATAAAATTGTTGTTTTAATGTAAAACTAGTCACATAGTGATTCTCCGGATCTCTGTAGCCCAATTAGAAACGTCTTCCAAAATATCAACCGATTGAGCACCAAAAGCAAAAATTAATATTGCATTGTATTCAAACATTTATAAAGCGCCTCTAATTGGGTGAACCGTTCAGAGGCGCTCCCAGTGCACAAGGCCACGCGAGAAGAAACAGGTTTTGAGAAGAGACAAAGCAGAGGAGAGACTACCAAAAAGAAGTGTAGAGCAAACAGAAGGAGAGAGGGCATTCTAAAGAGAAGGACCAATTGAGACAAATGAGCGAGACTGATCTATAGCAGTTCTAGACCGAGGAACCAAGAGGTTAAATCTGTTGGATGAACGAAGTGGACGGTGGGAGAAAGCCGAGTGAGCAGTGTAAGTCTTAAAAACGTTCATTAATGAAACCTGCAAAAGCTAATAACATTCGTTCGTTCGTTCGTTCGTTCTTTCACAGTATAGGACAATTATAGAGCGCCCTTTGACGATAATCATATACTCAGCAGCACTACCCACCAATTTGAGATGCGGTGGTGCATGGGCATATACATGTAGTTGTTGCCTTGTAACATGGAATCCTTCTCAAGCCACCGCCACAGTAAATCGCTTATGAGCATCGGCGTGAAACTCAGATTCAGTGTCCGTGCTGTTGTCTGGAGCGCCTCTTATTAGCAATCTTAAAGAGGGCGCTGCAGCAAATGCCCATACATACAATACAGTTGACTGCATGCTGCTTGAGTGTACTATTCAGACCATAAACTTGCTTGTGTCTATACTCTATAGATAGGCAGATTGGAATCTAAGCGCGATCTTATCAATATCAATACACCCCAATACTCCGCTTGGTATGCTGTCGTTAACTAAAAGTATCAACCACTCCAAATTGACTGTGAACACTTAGTGGCCCATTTTCATCTGTGGCTGTATCATAAAAGCCGTCACAGTGTCCACTGAGAGAGTGGAGAGATCTTGACCTACATCTTTCATCTAGAATAATTTAGGCAAAATCTCATTGGCCGATCTTTATACATTATAATGACGTATTTCAATTATTATTGTCAGTTGGTCCATATTTTAAATCGTTATTCAATAATTTGAAAAAATACATTGAACTCCAGAGAATTTCGGTCAAAACCATGTCTTATCATGTCCAGGGGTTATTTTAACGTGCAGCTGGACACAAAGTGTGTAGTTGGAAAACGAATTTGTGCAGTTGAAAATCAGGTTTTGTGCAGTTACTTTTTTTACACACAATCGCATAAACGATGTAAGTAGCTAATATATTTTAATTAAACTAATTGTAACAAACAAGATTATAATAAATTTTTGCCGTGAATTTTATTTTAAATATCTACTGACAACAGTACTCTAAAGGCATAAAATACAAGAAAACAAGTATAGAGATAAATGGCATATTCAAACAAGCTGTCTGATGCAAGCCATATAGCAGGGCTTTTTTAAAGGAATTTTTAGAACTGCACAACTTCCCCAGCCTTGTCAACTGCACAAATCCATTAAGAACTGCACATTTTTGTCATAATTTTTGAAAATAGCTAGGATTTGATTTCGGGGGTGTTTCTTCGCCGTAGAATTTCTGACGACTTTCTTTTAGTTGTCAACATTTCTGAAAACACAATTTTTTGTCGTAAAAATGTCTGAAGACACCTTTTTTTAGTTGTCAAAATTTCTAAATACAACTTTTTGGTAGTCAAAATTTCTAAAGACACCTTTTTCTAGTCGTCAAAATTTCTGAAGATACCTTTTTTCAGTTGCTTAGATTACTAAAGACACCTTTTTTAGTTGTCAAGATTTCCGAAGACAACTTTTTTAGTTGTCAAAATTTCAGAAACCATCTTTTACAGTTGCCAAAATTTCTGAAGACTCCTTTTTCAGTCGTCACAATTTCTGAAGACACCTTTTTTTAGTTGTCAAAATTCCTGATAACATCTTTTTTAGTTGTCAAAATTTCTGTAGACACCTTTTTTAGTCGTCAGAATTTCTCAAGACACTTTTTTTTTAGATGTCAAAATTTATGAAAACATCTTTCTTTAGTTGTCAAAATTTCTGAAGACACCTTTTTAGTTCTCAAAATTTCTGAAGACACCTTTTTAGTTATCAAAATTTCTGCGCATTTTGTGTAGAACTGCACGTTAGACATAATTATTGACAAAATTTGTTGTGTGTGAAAATTTCTAAAGACACCCTTTTTTAGTTGTCAAAATTTTTGAAGACACTTGTTTTTAGTTGTAAAAATTTGTAAAGACACCATTTTAGTCGTAACAATTTCTAGACACCTTATTTTAGTGGACAAAATTCCTGAAAACATCTTTTTTTAGTTGCCAGAATTTATGAAGACACCTTTTTTAGTCTTCCCGTGCCCCTAGTGTAGTTCATACATCGTATAATTCATAATTAACACCGGAGGGTGTTGTGACTAGTTACACTTAGCACTTGCGACCGACGTTGACTAGAAAAGGACAGTAAAGACTGTTTCAATTTCTTTATCGGTGGTTCGCTTACTCCGCTAGACATAATTATTGACAAGTTTTTATCAAATAATATTTGCCATATTATGTGATCTGAAATTTTATATTAGTTTTCAAAGGTTATAGATGCACACTTCAATCACAAAACTTGCAATACGCCTACAATAAGCTTCTCTAAATGTCTTTTAAAATAGCGTGTTATTCCAAATCGGAAGACATCGAACTTTAAGAAATATTTTTTAACTGCACAAAATTGCTTTTACAACTACATAAATCCATTTTAGAACTGCACATTTTGTGTAGAACTGCACGTTAAAAAAAGCCCTGCCATATAGGCTACATGTAACCGTAACGGTTAGCGAAACGAAATCGAATGCAAGATTCCCAGTTTGTAACAAAATAATGAGTTGAAAACGAAAGCCAGGCGGAGCACTCTGCTTTTGTGTTTACAACTTCAATAATTTTAAATAATAGACGTGAAAGCATATAAACATGAAGAATCGCAAATATTCTTACACTGTATCAAAATTTCCCCAATTCAGCGATTCCACGCAAAACAGGCCATGGCGGCAGGGTTTTTCTAAAAGAATTTTTAGAACCGCACAACTTTCCCAGCCTCCAGGGCCGTAGCCAAGATTGGATTTGGGGAGGGGGTTTCTTCGGCGAAGAATTTCTGACGACGTTTTTTAGTTGTCAAAATGTCTGAAGACACCTTTGTTTAGTCGCCAAAATTTCTGAAGACACCTTTTTTAGTTTTCAAAATTTCTGAAGACACCTTGTTTAGTCGTGAAAATTTCTGAAGACACCTTATTTTAGTCGTCAAAATATCGGAATGCACTTTTTTAGGTCTCAAAATCTCTGAAGACTTTTTTAGTTGTAAAAATTTCTCAAGACACCTTTTTCAGTTGTCAAAATTTCTGAAGACACTTTTGTTTAGTCGTCAAAATTTCTAGACACCATTTTTAGGTGTGAAAATTTCTGAAGAGACTTTTTTAAGGTGTCAAAATTTCTAAAGACACATTTTTTATTCGTCAAAATTTTTGAAAACACCTTTCTTAGTTGTCAGAATTTATGTGGACACCTTTGTTTAGTCGTCAAAATTTCTGAAGACACCTTATTTTGGACGTCAAAATATAGGAATGCACTTTTTTAGGTGTCAAAATTTCTGAAGACACCTTTTTTAGTTGTCAAAATTTCTAAAGACACTTTTGTTTAGTCGTCAAAATTTCTGAAGACACCTTTTTTAGGTGTGAAAATTTCTGAAGATACCTTTTTTAAGGTATCAAAATTTCTAAAGACAACTTTTTAGTCGTCAAAATTTCTGAAAACACCTTTCTTAGTTGTCAAAATTTCTGAAAACACAATTTTTTAGTTGTAAAAATTTCTGTAGGCAGCTTTGTTTAGTCGTAAAAATTTCTGAAGACAACTTTTGTTAGGTTTAAAAATTTCTGAAGACAACTTATTTAGTTCTCAAAATTTCTAAAGCCACTTTTGTTGAGCTGTCAAAATTTCTGAAGACACAATTTTTTAGTTGTCGTATTTCTGAAGGCACCTTTTTTAGTTTTCAAAATTTTTGAAGATACCTTTGTTTAGTCGTGAACATTTCTGACGACTTTTGTAGTCGTCAAAATTTCTTAAAACACCTTTTTTAGTTGTCAAAATTTCTATAAACATCTTTGTTTAGTCGTCAAAATTTCTGAAGACACCTTTTTTAGGTTTCAAAATTTCTGAAGACACCTTTTTTTAGTTGTCAAAATTTCTAAAGCCACTTTTGTTGAGTTGTCAAAATTTCTGAAGACACCTTTTTTAGTTTTCAAAATTTCTGAAGACACCTTTGTTTAGTCGTCAAAATTTCTGAATACACCTTTTTAGGTTTCAAAATTTCTGAATACACCTTTTTTAGTTGTCAAAATTTCTAAAGCCACTTTTGTTGTGTTGTCAAAATTGCTGAAGGCACCTTTTTTAGTTGTCAAAATTTCTGAAGACACCTTTTTAGTTGTCAAAATTTCTGAAGACCATCGGAAACGGCTTCCTTAGTATCTTTCGCCTGATTTCATGGTTTTTTAAAATTATGTGCAAGTGAATAATAGTCGATTTTTTACACTTTAATTTTCGGATGGTGTTTTCATGGTTTTATTCCATGGTTTTTACATCATGTGCTAGTAAATGCATTATATTTGTTTTACATTTTCCATTTGGGGGGGGGGGGGGTTACTGTTCAAACACCAAAAACACCTTCATATAGCTACGGCCTTGGCGCCAATTTGCGAACGAAACAAAGATGGACCTATCAAACTCCTCCATTAAGTTTTTCTACTGTAAACATTGTTGCAAACATTGTTGCAAAATAAGGTATTGGTTTGGTTAGGCTGGTTTCAAAGCTTATAGCTGCAAACTTCAATCACAAAACTTGCAATAGGCCGACTAATAGGCTTCTGTAAATGTCTTTTTAAAATAGCGTATTATTCCAAATCGGAAGACAATGAACTTTCAAAAAGTTTTTTTAGCTGCACAAAAGTGCTTTTACAACTGCACTAATCCATTTAGAAGTTTATTAGAACTGCACATAAAAAAGCCCTGTTAGTCTCAATAATGACCAATTTACCCGATGTATGATGCTATTCAGAAAATATGTGCAGTTGAGAAATTTCCTTAAAATAACCCCTGATCATGTCGTATGGTATTATGAGGATGTATAAATTATAGAGCCACAGACAGTGATAACAATGTACGCAGCCTTGAAGCAGTAAAGAGACAAAGGTTGTGCTCCCATTACGATCTTACAACGGCCACTAGGCCGGGTTTGCTCAGATGCATTCTAGATTATCCTTAAACAATCCTTTTCAGCCTAAGTTTTGTCTGGAGCGCTAATATGGAGTGACGATATAAATCTCTTTAATGAAAGAATTAATTTTATGGACCGCAAGCGATAACGAAATATAAGACATAGCGTTCTCTTAAGCAGCATATAAAACTAGTATTGTCATTTCGACAATTTAGACACCTTAATAATGTATTAAAAGCACTTTTTTTATTTTTGAAAGGTTATCAAACTTTATAATTTATATTAATATCGATTGCATTCAATTTCTATATTATACTGTGAAAGCTTGTAACACTGGGGAAAGCGATAACAATAATAATTATACTTTAGGCTATTAATTAACAAAAATTATTGAAAACGTTTCACCTTGGATTGGTTTTGGTCTGCATCAAGAATGACTTTCGTAGCTCTATCCACCTATAATAGATCTTGGTTTTTCGTTTGAGTTTATTAACCCTCAGGCTACCAAGCTTTTTTTGTAACACTGACTACCAAGGGGGGGTGGTTACCACCCCCCTCTGGATTTTGGGTTTGGTTTGCGATATCGTAACTTGTAATACATTATACATCAATGGATTCAGCATTCATTTCTGCACAAAATGGTATATTTAGGTTTGAAATATATGAAAGAATTTTTTTCCGTAGGCACCCGTCGATTTCACAAAATGCATACTTTCGCATAAGCGAAATATTAGATTCTGTGTGTTTTTAACATAATTTATTTATTTAAAAAAAGTTTTCATATAATAAAGTCCAATATCCAACTATAAAACCTAGTAATAAGTTAGTTTTAATAACA
The DNA here is from genome assembly GCA_945859605.1 of Lumbricus rubellus. Taxonomy (NCBI): domain Eukaryota; kingdom Metazoa; phylum Annelida; class Clitellata; order Crassiclitellata; family Lumbricidae; genus Lumbricus; species Lumbricus rubellus. The sequence continues at coordinate 33,118,329 of OX243821.1, forward strand.
ATAAAAAGAAAAAAAACATGTATTAGCTGCTGAAAAACGTTTACGCAGACTTATCGGTTTACGCTGTGAAAAAAGGCCAACATTTTCACACATTTAAATTTATTTTGAGCACTTCCGGTCATCAAATGTCAAACTAATTAGTATCCAAAAATAGCCCTAAATGCCCTCTATAGAATGGCATAATTTACTTCTCTTGAAAAATAAATTATGAATAATTTTTAATAGAAAAAACATGAAAATTTTATGAAAATAAAACACCTTTTTATATATTTTAATTTATTTTGAGCACTTCCAATTGTCAAAAGACAACTCCGTGACCACCACAATCTAGCCCCACATTCCCTCTACAGAATGGTATAATTCGTGTCTCTTCATCTCAAAGTACGGATAAGATACAGCCGATATTCTAGGGGGGGGGGGTGGTATCCACCCCCCTGGGTGCCTCGGGTATATCGGGTATAACTTTTGAATGGTATGGTATATCATCACACATTTTAGCTCAAAATGTGCGCAAATGAATCCTCTACAGCTACCTAAAACGCCAAAAAAAAATTCCAAACGAAAAAAGTTTGATTTGGAAAAAACCTAGGGGGGTGGATACCACCCCCCCTCTGGTAGCCCGAGGGTTAATATCAGAATCTTAACTTTTCCGTGCTTAGACATGTATTTTATTACCGGTAGGCTACAACAATTCCTGAAACACATTTACGTTTTTCTGACATTTAAAAAATAGACACTTCATCAGTATGTAAAAACCAATGAGACTCTAGGCAAAGTTTGTCAGACATTATATTTGCACTGAAAGACTAGAAAAGGTCACACGAAATATCGTGTGCAAGAGAAAAATCTCCGAGACTAATCCCATCTACATACATAAAGTCAGTCTATAATTATAGGCTCTCTATTTTTTATAAAGATGTTTTGGCACTTTCTTGTGAAAATTCAAAGTGGTATCCCTGTTTGCAACTATGATGGGTAAAGCTACGGGAGTACATTGGGGTGGGGGATGATCGAATGTAGGTCATTCTGTGCAAAAATTCATTTGGGATTACACTGAACCAAATTCTATAACGATCTGCCAATCCCTTCTCAAGATATTAGCATGAAGAAGCTATAGGATTTCTTCGGTAAATAACGCAAGCAAGCATAAAATTCCAATCCCTTATCAAGATATTGACTTGAAAACGCTGGGGTCCGCGCGGAACCCCCCCCCCCTTTTGGGCCTTTGTGTACCAAAAAATACCTTGGGCACTCGAGTGTTAAGGTGGACAGGAAACCTATTTTTATAGAATGGCTAAACGGTACAATGGGAGGGAGGATCGAAAGTAAGTAATTCTTTGCAAACGTTTTTCAATGACTAAGTCAAAGTGAAAGTAGAGCACGCGTGTTCATCAAAAACTGACCAATTGAAAAGAAAAGTATCGTAGACAGATCTAGACGTACAGGTGACAGGAGACAGAAGGACAACAAGCGAGACAGAAGGGCAGATGTATACGATAAGGCATTAGGAGAGAATGAAACAAACGCTTCTACAGATATATAGAGAGAGACAAATAAGAAACACGCTGTGCCGTAAACGAAAAATTAAACAAAAATTGGTTTATTTTCTGTTCGATATAAACCACGGGCTTTCTCTTCCACATATAATATTCAGCGCCAACCGGTGGGTAGAGCGGGCTGCTATAAGGAGAATACTATCATCCCAATCTGGTAATAATATTATTATGCCAAGGTTAACCCTCAGGCTACCACGCTATTTTTGTAACACTGACTACCAAGAGGGGGGGGGTGGTTACCACCCCCCCTGGATTTTGGGTTTGGTTTGAGATATCATAACTTGTAATACACCTATGGATTCAGCATTCATTTCTGCACAAAATGGTATATTTAGGTTTAAAATATATGAAAGCACCCCGAAGTTATGAATTTTTTACCGTAGGCACCCGTCGATTCCACAAAATGTATACTTTCGCATAAGCAAAATATTAGATTCTGTGTGTTTTAACATAATTTATTTAATTAAAAATAGTTTACATATAATAAAGTCCAATATTCAACTATAAAAACTAGTAATAAGTTAGTTTTAGTTACAATAAAAAGAGAAAAAACATGTAAAACATGCTGAAAAACGTTTACGCAGACTTATCGGTTTGCGTTGTAAAAAAACCCAACATTTTCACACATTTAAATTTATTTTGAGCACTTCCGGTCATCAAATGTCAAATTAATTGGTATAAAAAATAGCCCTAAATGCACTCTATAGAATGACATAATTTATTTCTCTTAAAAAATAAATTATGAATAATTTTTAAGGTCACACGAAATATCGTGTGCAAGAGAAAAATCTCCGAGACTAATCCCATTTTTAATAGGAAAAACATGAAATTTTTTTGAAAATAAAACACCTTTATTTATATTTTAATTTATTTTGAGCACTTCCGGTTGCCAAAAGACAACTCCGTGACCACCAAAATGTAGCCCCACATTCCCTCTACAGAATGGTGTAATTGGTGTCTCTTCATGTCAAAGGACGGATAAGATACAGCCGATAATCTCAGGGGGGGTGGTATCCACCCCCCCTGGTGCCTCGGGTATATCGGGTATAACTTTTGAATGGTATGGTATATCATCACACATTTTAGCTCAAAATGTGTGCAAATGAATCCTCTACAGCTACCTAAAACGTCAAAATTTTATTCCTAACGAAAAAAGTTTGATTTGGGAAAAACCTAGAGGGGGGTGGATACCACCCCCCCCCCTGGTAGCCCGAGGGTTAAGAAGGATATGACATTGTCACAAACGGCTGCTTAAATGCCGAAATCAGCAATAAAATTGATTTTTTTTTCTCTTATATATATAGTTTTATTTAATTTTCATAAAAAGGTGTGTTACTGCATGGGCAATTTCTGTGATACATTGAGGCAAAGAAAATGAAATCGCTGGCATTTAACACACATGGCTGTGTGACATCAGTTGAAGAGCACGTTCTTTGTGTGCTAAGTTAAGAGACAGAAAGACAGACAGACTGACAGACAGACAGACAGACAGACACACAGACACACACACACACACACACACAGACACACAGACACACAGACTCACAAAAGCATACAGATAGATCACGCATCGATAATGTAACTGAAAGTGAAAGCTAATTACATTAATCAAATATCTATTTTGTCTGTCTGTCTGTATTTCTATGTATGTCACTGTCTGTCTGTCTGTCTGTCTGTCTGTCTGTGTGTCTGTCTTTCACGCAATGAGTCAACCATACGATGTCGTTTATAGAAATAAAGAATTGAAAATTAAATGTATTGTATTGTATTTAAACATTTATAAAGCGCCTCTAGTAGGGTGAACCGTTCAGAGGCGCTCCCAGTGCGCAAGGCCCAGCGAGAAGAAACAGGTTTTGAGAAGAGACAAAGCAGAAGAGAGACTACCAGAAAGAAGTGTAGAGCGAACAGAAGGAGAAAGAGCATTCCAAAGAGAAGGACCAATTGAGACAAATGATCGAGACTGAGCCATAGTAGTTCTAGACCGAGGAACCAAGAGGTCAAATCTGTTGGATGAACGAAGTGGACGATGGGAGGAAGCCGAGTGAGGACGAAGTAAAACATTAGTCAGATATTTTGGGGCAAGACCCCGTTGAGCCTTTAAGATCAGAGTGAGGATCTTGAATTGTGTGCGAGCACGGAGAGGAAGCCAGTGAAGTTCATGAAACATAAAGGTAGAGATGTGAGAGTACTTGGGAAGGCGGGCAATCAATCTAGCAGCTGAGTTGAGAACAGACTGAATAGGTGAAAGACAAACTTTAGGAAGACCAATGAGGAGAGCATTGCAATAGTCAATTCGTGAGCATATAAAAGCATGAATTAAGGTAGTGAAGATGGAGGAGGAGACAGAGCGACGAATGACTCTGAGACGTCTTAAATGAAAATATGACGTGCGTGTCACATTTGAAATATGCTCAGTAAAGTAAGTGAGCTATCAAGTACAACACCCAGATCCCGCACACTTGAAGAGAAGGAAAACAGCGGGAATTTTTCAGAGAGCAGAATGAAATCAAGCTTCTGGAGCTGCTGGGGAGTACCTAGCCAGATGAATTGAGTCTTTGAAGTATTATCATGATTTGATTCCTTACCTAAAGGATATCAGGGTCAGAGTTCCCTATATGCAGAGAAGTACGGGGGGATAAACTAGCTCACTTACCTACCAACTCACGGAGAAGGCCTAACTAAGAATGACAACTCTAGATTGTGTTTTCATATGAAATATTATTATTATCTCAGCACAGTCAGATCCGAACATGATATATCTATCATTTGCATGTATAAGTCTACGACGTAACACTTTAACCCTATGACGCACACCTTCCGCGCCAACGCATTTAGCACACCTGGGGTCCAATGGACCCCACTGATAACATGGGTTGAAATTATATCAATTAGATAGAACTTGGGAAAGAACGACTTAAATGGATGTTGTACATAGCACATGCACTCATGGAATATGTTTGGGTCAATATGTAGGCCGAAAACTAACCCTCTAGGGCTGCCAAGAGGGGCCGGTGGTATGCCCCCCGTTAAGTTTTCTCACCATCAAACATTTCTCGTATGGAATAAAATTTTGACATTTTAAGTACTTGCAGGGGGTTCATTTACGCACATTTTGAGGTAAGATTTGTGATGATACCCCATGCCGTTCAAAAGTTATACCCTATATACCCTAGGTACCAAGAGGGGGGTGGAAACCACCAACTTAGGTTAACGACTGTAATATTTTATCCGTCATTTATTATGAAGAAGAAACATTCTGCCCCTTCATAGGGGGAATGTAGGGCTACATTGTCAAGCTAAATAATTTGTCTTTTCATAACCGGAAGTGCTCAAAATTAATGAAAATTTTTGAAAAATGGTGATTTTCATAAAAATTTCCTAGCGAGAATTTCTAGCTTGCTCAATAACTTTGACCAGTGACGCAGCCAAAAAACATTAGGATTTGCCATTTGTATGTATGTATGTACATGCATGTATGAATGTATGCATGTTTATATGTTTGTATATATGTGTGTGCATGTATGTATGTGTGTATGTAGGTATGTATGTATGCATTACGCATGCATATGTATCTGTGTATGTATGCATTTATGTATACATGTATGTATGTATGTACGTACGTGCGTGCGTACGTATGCATGAATGTGTGTATGTATGTATGTATGTATGTATGTATGAATGTATACATACTGTATGTTTGTAAGTATGTATGTACGTGTTTTTGTTTGTATTTATTTATGCGTGTATATATGTGTGTACGTACGTAATCTATTCATGCACTATTGTATCATATGACTATGTAGGTAAGCCTATGTATGCTTGTATGTACACATGTGTAGTGTATGTGAATGTATGTACGTGTGTATGTATGTAAGTATGCATGTATCTATGTATGTATGTGTGTATGTTCGTAACAATACATACATGCACACATACATACGTACATGCATACATACATAAGTACATACATACATACATACATACATACATACATACATACATACATACTCATACAAGCATACATACATACATATATTCATATAGATATACAACATACATGCCTACATACATGCATACATGCATGCATGAATGCATGCACACATATATACAATACATACATTAATTAATATATACATTCATACATACACATACACACATATATACATACATACATACATACTACGCTGTATCTAGGTATAAACCCAGGGACGGGGGTAATGTCCCACTGTGGGTAATGTCGAGGGGCAATGGGGGGAGTAATGGCATGGGTTATGGGCCGGGGGTATGTCCTGTTCTCATTATGCTATAGTTCATGAAGCATGGATCTATCAATGCTGAAGCCTGGGGTCCGTTGGACCCCTGGTGTGCTAAATATGCCCTAGGTGTCTTTCTCAATTTTTTTCAAATCAACCAGGGGTCCTACAATCTCCCAACTTTTTTGTACATGTAGGGGGATGAATTGTTGAAGAATTTGAATTATTTCAGATTTTTAATATTCATATCCAAAAAGATATTCAAGATATTGCACCTCTGGGGTCCGATGGACCCCAGGTGTGCGTTATAGGGTTAACCAGCTAGGCCTATAATCCTAGTTTGGCCTAAGTGACACCGTTCTTATCTTAAAACCCCAGAACAGACTATCCTACTTAATTGCTTGCTAGACCGCTACAGAGGGCTGAGACTAAGGGATGAATCGATATGGATCCTGCATTCTAACTGCAACTGTTTTATTCCTAACTATTAAGCTCTTAACATGTACAGTGTTGTGCACCCAACTTAACCTAACCCAACCCAACTCAACTTAACCCAACTCTCCTGTATCCAGGCTGGAAGCCACCCGCGCAGATTTCTCGTTGGCATCGTCTTATATATTTCACCGATCTGTATAGTATGCAGTTGCCATCCAATAATATCTTGCATCTCTGCGCGATCGGCGTCTCGGGCACGGCCTTCCTAGAAGTGGAGCCAATGAAATGAGTGCCTGTGTGTGCGTGCCTCGCCATGATTGACGGAATGTATTCATATAATTATGTCCTATGTCCTGTGCTCAAGTCATGTATCCTTATCTATATCTATCTCTGTATAATATTATGACTATGAATTGTCTTCATTACAACTCTCCACCATGCAGAAGATCTAACAATGTCCTCATTGTTCTAGTGTAAGAATTAAGTGTGTGAATTAAAGGTCCCGTCCAAAATTTTGCTTAGATAAGAACGGTGTGGTTACATGAATACATACTAATAATAAGCACAACCACAAAAGCACAACATCAATCGCTAAGTCCCTACAATATGACTTACGCATTTGTATAACTCTAGCCTAGGCTAGTTAAAAGTCCATTCACTTTAGCACATTATCGAATACAGTTAACATGTCCATGAGAGATAAAAATGTTTTTGCAAATACAATCGTTCTGATTTGAGTTCGATCGTCAAAATGATATTCAATAATATAGTCTTAAATGTCTTTGCAAACGTTGAACTCTCTTGTAATAATATACTTGAGTTCAGTCAAATCGATACTACTAAAAAGAAATTCAATCATATGAAATGTTCAACAATAGGTCACTAGAATCCATACAATTGAGGTTTGTTAATATAACTGTTCAAGACAAGTTTACTCGAATCCTTCGCATTTAGATACACAAATATAAATGTTCATTACTAAACAGTATATGAGAAATGAAAAAAAATGCACAACTTGTTCAACTGAAATAAATAGACAAAGTTATTTCGTACAACTCGTGACGTGTTAGCCTGAGAAAACAAAATAGATGTATAATCCTTCCAACTTGCTAGTATACACAGTGCAAATATGACTTCGTACATTCAAACATTCCCAGTACTTGTGGATTGATGTGATAGCTTGTAATCACTTATGTTTAAAAAATTCACGAAATGCTGACAAATGCTTAATATGTCTTTTTTTTGCAATAGACTCTGTATTCGCTGTCTATGTCAATCATTGTTGTAGTTCTTGCCTTAGTTGCCGTAATGATGGTAATAATCTGCTGCTGCACTTTATGAAGAGAGGATGCGGATAGCATTGGACTTGAAACCTGGGGCGGTAATTTGCAAATCATTTGAGATTGCCCACTCATAATCATCAAAAACGTAATCACATCTGTCTTTAAAACAATGACGGATTTTACAGACTGCAATGATATACTTTATATCGAAGTTATTACTTCCAATAGGTCTACGGAATTATATGCGGCATAGCCTAAGTACGTGTAACTTTTAAGGGCAAGATGCTCATTCACGCGCATTCCTATAGTCAACCTACTTGACATAACATTTCGTCGCAAGACTTACTCGTGACCGTGACTCGTCAAACAATGCATATAAAATGCCAATAATAAACTCGGAACTCGATTCTCTGCTAGACATGCGTATCGGGGTAACATGAGTCCCCTGTGATACAAGCTAACTATGCGTATGGGGTAACATGAGTCCCCTGTGATCGCTTCACTATGTGTATCGGAGGAATCAACGTCTCGCGACCGCTTGCGTGTCCGAGGTAAAATCGTCTCGGGACAGCTTAACTCTGCGTACTCTGCTTACTCTGCTTACTCAGCTTACTCTGCTTACTCAGCCTACGGGGTATACGTCCATTCCTGTGAAAGCCTAACCTTAGAGACCTATGTCACCTTTGAATGCTTGAAATCAAAACGCTTTATCGGACATTTGACTGAACGCAACGGCGTAGCACAAATTCTTTGCCCTTAACTTACAACATACAGAAAGTAATAACTTGGTTTATGCAATCTTATCTTCATTTGATGAACGTACTTCGTTGGGAAGCTAAAGAGCATCTTTAAAAACTTCCAACTTCAAAGCCTCAACCTCAAAATCTCTAGACCGTGTAGATGCATAGTCTACTTCAATATAGCATGGTTAACTTGGCAGCTATAATATAGTTGATATAATAGGTTACGACAACATAGGCTACATAACAACGATTTGTGATCGCAGAGATTTGTCATCAATTAAATAGGTCGATATACATTATAGTCTAGTTGTCAATGCAGAAGGAAAACTTATTTTCCCAAGCGAAAATCGAGAACTGAAATATTTCTATTTGACATTAAATTATAATAGGTCTTTGTCATGCGGTAACCTTAACTCAATTCTGCTTCAAAGGTGAAATGAAATTGTGCTGAAACAATAGGCATGTTACATGTAAGCTTCTGTCGTGCACTAGAAAATTCAAAACCACGTAAATGCATAGGTAAATAGTCATGACATCAAAAAAAATCTGTCGCGAAGCAACACATTAGCTTAATCGATAATATGCGTAATTAATACGGTTCAACGACATCTGAAATAATAAGACTACATTTAATATACATAATCATTCCCTTCGCTGCTGAGACGTGCACGTAAGAGCAGACATTATTCCGTGCATAGATAAGTAATGAACGTTGAAAAGAAAAATGTCCCTTTTTCAGATGTTTAGAATCACGTTACAGTGTAGAGAATTTTGCTCATAAAACGTTCTGTGCAAAACAGCACTAGCTGTAGGCGAAATATTTGATAGACTCAGTGTACACTGTCGTCAAATAAGGTAACTATCTGTACAGAAACCTTGAAACAAAATTCGAATCGTTGTGATTCTACACAATGCCATCTATATAAATGGTTGCTCATCGAATTTACATGACACTACTTCACAATTTAATAACACGATAAACCTATAACAACTAATAAAAGCACTGAAGGACCATTTATCAGAGACCACGTTTGCATAATCACTACGGATGCAATTAATGGTGGGCTGAACCTTTCAGGTTTGACCCGTCGTGACGGTTAAAATTGGTTTCCGGGGACCTTAATCCCTCTGGGTAATCTTCTGTTCTTGGCCCTGGAATTCTGATTAATGACAAGATTAGTGCCAGTCAGCCTTGCGCCCGTGCTGAACTCTGGTCTGTTAATTTTGCGAGTACGAGATGGAATGGATGAGATAAATTGTCTCTCTGGGAATGAATTATTCCGTGGTCTGAAAAGTCGGCTCGAATAAATTGCGGTCATAAATGGAATTAGGTCTCTGTTGACCCCGTCTGTGTCTGTCGTCGTGTCTTTATTGCCGTTCCATGGTCCGAAAACGTCGACAGTGATGAATCGCGGTCCAGAAACTAACGGTGTCCTGCGTCTGCCGTCTCGGTCGGTTTTATCGCGTGAGTCCAGATTAATGGTCCTTTTGTCATTATTATTATCAGCCCCACACTCTAATCATTCCTCGTTCCTCATTCCATTATCGGATGCAATTTATTTGTGTCGAGGTCTGAGGATGGAGGGAAGGCGGAACTCCCATTAATAATTCTGCCTCTTCGTCCCTTTGTCTGCGTCCTCGTAATTATTTAGGCCTATATGTCTCTGTGTAGAGTGTAGACCTACTAAGCAGCGTCCTGTCCTGTGTCACGTCACAATCTAAATCGAGCTGAGTCAAGACAAATTCGACTGCCATACAGCGTTCTTAAAGCTGTATAAGACCACTCTAGAATATTTATTTCAGGTCCGTGTCCTAAGCTATACTCAGCCTATGAGTCCAAACCAATAATTATTATGTCTTACTTGCCAAACGCAGCGCGACTTCCTGCGTAACTACCACTTTAGGCCTGTGCAAAAACCAGTCATGTCCTTGCTAAGTCACATATTCTCTGACCAACAATAGAGTAGACTACTACGGTTAAATCTCTGACTAGAAAATACATGTCGAAGATACTACAAAATACAACACACGACCCACCTCAAGTCCTCGAAATTACACACCAAACAATAAGATGACAATTACAGATGTGCACACCCTCTCACAGAAAAAAACACACACTAAGTCTTGTCCATTCATACCCAAAATTTAACCGCATGTACAACAGATGGTAGCCTATATGACTAGTCCTCATACTCCCGTTGCGACACTCATACATGAATGAAATTCACTCTGACATGCAAACGAAAACAAACACCTTTGTATAAAACTGTGCACGGCAAACTGAATTTAACGGTATACCAAACAATGTAGGCCTATCGCAGCCTGACATACTCACGAATTATATAGCACAAGACTACGCTTCATGCCAGAAAACACAAACCAAACGTATACAATCATAACCTATGGGTAGGCCTACTCTAAACGCAACATTTCCCAATACAGAATTAAAAGGAAAATCGCATAATCTACACACTATCATTCAACACAAGGTGACACACTCTGCAATAGCGCCTTAAGTGAACGGCAAGAATAATCGCCAAATCAACAGTTACAAGCATAGCTAATTACTAAACTCTATAATATCAGAATAAATACAAACTGCACAAATAATAAACTTGTATTAAAGGGTAGGGTCTGTAGAATAATTTGGTCATTTAAATTTGGTTCAAAAGAAACTTCGATGGAATTAGAAGAGTCTTAATTTAGGGCCTGACTCTAAGAAGTAATCTAATGAACTGTAATTAGTACACCAAATTTTTTTAAGGTCGCGATCCTTCTACAGATAGAAAGAAAAAAAATTGAGGTCTTTTATTATAATAATTCTCCCTAAGTGATCCTAGAGGAGCAAGTGAGAAATAACTTGACTAAGCTTATAACTCGACTATAACTTTCACAATAAGAAAATAATGTATTCAACCTTCATAAGCGTGACGCTTCCAAAATGTTAAGAATGCCATTGTTTCATAGGACAAAACTAAACATTCCGTTGCTACAAATGAGTGCAATATCGCCAACCATTATGCTAGTCGCAGGCTAATTAACAATAATCGTATCAAGGAGAAAAAATATTTCTTCTCCAGCTTTAAACTCAATGTACTTATCTGAAACGAGTAGGCTACTGCGCCGACCACGTTACTTTTTATTCTCCGACGTCTTGATGGTCTGCACGGACATTAATCGGAAAGACAGCTCCATCAGTTCTTCTTCTTCCTGGATGAAAACTGGCTCCTCGGCGACCTGAACAGAACGTCGGCAGAGTCGTCGTCATCCACCAAAGACATCAAATGGCTGCACCAACGCAGCCATGTACGGACGCAAAAGCTCCGCGCATCCTCTTCCTCCTCGGGACGACCCGAATGGATGACCGCGATCACGCCATCCGTCCCCGAAATGGATGTCGCGTGACCTCTGTGAACCGACCAGGTTGATCTGTCCGCGACCAGCATCGGGACTCTGCATCCACGAGACAGTAGGCGACCGTCGCGTTGCTGACCGTTGTCCTCTCCACTGGTCTTGCGAGCCATTCACATTCAGCGAATGGCCTTCCACTTGACATTTGCTTCTCGCAACCAAATCCACGGAATCTTCCAGCATGATTAGGCCTAGCTATGGAGCGATGATTGAAGCAAATGACTGCGTAACCCAAAGATTCTATTTCTGTAGGCCGCAGCGCACCCGCTCCAATCCTAAAGGCCTATTATGCAAACCGGTTCTCCACTATTTATCATGATTTGATTTAGGCGTCTCTTTGATGCCAAGGGTCAGAGACCCCTATATGCAGAGAAGTACGGGGGGATAAACTAGCTCACTTACCTACCAACTCACGGAGAAGGCCTAACTAAGAATGACAACTCTAGATTGTGTTTTCATATGAAATATTATTATTATCTCAGCACAGTCAGATCCGAACATGATATATCTATCATTTGCATGTATAAGTCTACGACGTAACACTTTAACCAGCTAGGCCTATAATCCTAGTTTGGCCTAAGTGACACCGTTCTTATCTTAAAACCCCAGAACAGACTATCCTACTTAATTGCTTGCTAGACCGCTACAGAGGGCTGAGACTAAGGGATGAATCGATATGGATCCTGCATTCTAACTGCAACTGTTTTATTCCTAACTATTAAGCTCTTAACATGTACAGTGTTGTGCACCCAACTTAACCTAACCCAACCCAACTCAACTTAACCCAACTCTCCTGTATCCAGGCTGGAAGCCACCCGCGCAGATTTCTCGTTGGCATCGTCTTATATATTTCACCGATCTGTATAGTATGCAGTTGCCATCCAATAATATCTTGCATCTCTGCGCGATCGGCGTCTCGGGCACGGCCTTCCTAGAAGTGGAGCCAATGAAATGAGTGCCTGTGTGTGCGTGCCTCGCCATGATTGACGGAATGTATTCATATAATTATGTCCTATGTCCTGTGCTCAAGTCATGTATCCTTATCTATATCTATCTCTGTATATGACTATGAATTGTCTTCATTACAGTATTAAGCGAAAGGCGATTAGAAGACATCCATGAGTGGAGATGATTAGTAAGCGATTCAATATGCGCAACTAACAGCAGCTGGGAAGATGAGCGACCATGGACAAAAGCCTGGACATCATCAGCAAATAGATGGCCAGCAGCACTACAAATAGGAAAAAGAGAAGAGATGTCAGCCGTGTAAAGAATAAATAGGAGAGGTCCAAGAACTGAACCTTGAGGAACACCCAGATTAACATGAACCCATTGGGTTCGAGAGTCACCCGATATAATCATTTGAGTTCTTTCAGAAAGGTACGACTGGAACCAAGAAAGGGGGAGACCCTTAACACCATAGGAGATCTCAAGACGCTTGAGTAGGATGTCGTGATCGACCATGTCAAAAGCTGAAGAGACATCATAGAGGGCCAACAGACTGACCTCAGACCTATCAACAGCAGAATAGATTTCAGATAATAAAGAAAGGAGAGCTGTCTCAGTGGAATGATGGGCCCTAAAACCAGATTGGTTTGCAGGAAGGAGACCAGATTGCTCAAGGTAAGGTAGAAACTGCAGAGAGACAAGACGTTCAAGTGTCTTAGAAAGAAAGGATAGATTTGAGATAGGCCGATAATTTTGGCAAAGGTTGGTGTCAAGGTTAGGCTTTTTCAGGGAAGGAAAGACAAGAGCCCGTTTCTGTGAGGGAGAGATGCAACCTTCAGAGAGGGACCTATTAAACAGGTAGACTAAGAAGGGGCTAAAGTCATCCAAAATGTCATTGATTACGAATGGGGGTAGAGGGTCAAGTTCACATGAGTTTAAATTTGCAGTTGTAAAAGCTAGCCGAAGGTCAAATTCAGTGATAGGTTTAAAATCATCAAAAACAGTTGAAGTAGTGGTAGACGTTGGAGGAGGTGCGTCAGAAGTTGAGGCACGAAGGCGATCGATCTTTGTTGACAGTGCCTCAAAAAATTCACATGCAGTAAATGCAGGTATTTCTGAGGATCGAGATGTCTTGCCAAGAAGCCCCGAGATCGACGACCACAGACGTCTGGGATTCTTGGCGTTGCGCGAGACTAGCTTTTCCCAGTGAGCTGCCTCTTTGTGGTGGTAGAGACGATGTAGGGCGCGTAGCTGGGCAATCCAAGCCAGTCGATCACTGGACTCCTTGGTCCGACGATACCGTCGCTCTAGACATCGTGTTTGACGACGAAGCCTGTGACAGTCGGCATCAATCCAGACTGCCAAAGGACGAAGACGTGTCCATACCTTACGACGAGGTAGCATAATGTCAAGAAGATTCGTCACGGTGGAAGTGTAGAGATCAAACAGCTGAGCAACCGTGAGCGCATCAAGAGCAGGAGTAAATGTAATACTTACTTACTTACTTAATTACCTGCTAACTTGCTTGCTTGCTCACTCACACACTCTTTCACACACTCACTCACCTACTTATTTACTTACTTACTTACTTACTTACCTACTTACCTACTTACTTGCTTACTTACTTACTTACTTACTTACATACTTGCCTACTTATTCACTTACTTACAACCATGTCATTCTTTTCCATCTGTTCAGAGATCCTTCCACGTATAACCGCTTTCCTAAAAGACGATTTATCCAAAGAAACATTATCATCGAAAGCAGAAAAGAAAAGACTTTATTACGTCCAACGAATCGAAGAAGCTTTACAGGAAGCGGCCGCACAAGAAATCATCACGAAATACGAACGTATGTAATAATAAATGTAATAATAATTATTATTAATCCGAAATTTAACGTCATCAAAGGCCGTTTACGACAATTATACAAAACATGTGTACAGAGCAGTAAAAATAAACTTATGATCCAGATTTGACGAGGGTCTATGACAACAGAGGCCGTTGTCCTCGAAAAAACGAGTTCGGCATATTACAGCACTAGTGAACGATGTGATTAGAAGAAAAGCATGAATGTGAAAATAATGTTCATTCATTTATTCATAAATGGTCCGATGAAAGTTTAAAGGGGTGTCTATGAAGACGCCAGAAATACATTCATTCATTCCCTAATAAAAAAGTATATAGCGCCTCGTCGGAAAAAAACAAATTCTGAATCCGACGCTGTGTTGACGATAGTCTATTATATATGTATATATATATATATATATATATATATATATATATATATATATATATATATATATAATCGGCGCTAATAGAAAAATATAGATCTTGAAATCTTTTCCAATTTAAATTGTAAACATAAGTCCGCATAAGCACATGCTGATCGACATAACGCAATTATATTTGTTAGTTCTGTTGTAATGCTATGTTTGTGTGACTTCACCTACTTTAAGACTTCTCGACTTGTCAACAGAGATAGACAAAGAAACAGATAGACAGCAAGAGAGGCAGACAGAGCGAACAACAAATTGACAAGTGATGGACGAACAGACAGACAAATAGATAGATAGAGAAACAGACAGATAGACAGACAGACAGACAGATAGAGAGACAGGCAAACAGATAGACAGACATACGGATAGACAGACAGATAGACAGACAGACTGTCAGGCAGACAAACGGAGACAGAGAGAGACAAAACGAAGGATGGGTGTGTAGCAATATAGTCGTGGGAACCAATAATATTGTTATTATTATTGCAGCTTAATTGCCGTGGCTCACGTGATCATTTCTCTAATTCGCCTTCAATCACCCTTATGCGTCGTCATAGCAACTAGACAGACAAACAGACAGACATACAAAGACACGGATATAAAGTGATGTACGGAGAGCTATTGAGACAGACCCAAATATATATAAAGACAATGTAATCTAGAGCAAAGGTACAGAGACATAGAGATACGGAGAGACACAGAGAGACAATCATGGAGCGACATTATAGATTATAAGATTCAACGACTCGTGTTATACGGTTACACATAAAGAAAGACACAGTTAGAAACGGATAGAGACAAAGAGAGAAGGAGAGAGAAAGAGAAATACAGATTGAGAAGCAGAAAGAGACAGTGATATACAGACAAACACAAGGAAAGACAGATACAGACTTTGTAATTGAAATTTGTAATTTGTAAACAGACAGACAGAGACAGATAGAAACGTAGTATTATAATTCGTGTGCTAATGTCTATGGCTATGTCCGCGGTGACTCGGTGATGATGATTGTGGTGGTCATAATAGAGGCAAAGAAACAAACAGAGAGACACAAAGTGCGAGACATATGCACTGTGAGATATACGGATATAAACAAATAGAGACATAATTATTATAGACAGATGCTATAATATTCACACTTCTTCTGTGTTTCTAGCTCCGTCCGGTGACACTAGCGGTGGTGGTAAAGATGGTGGTGTAAGTGGTGGAGGTGGTGGTGGTGGTGTAGGTGGTAGTGGTGTAGTATACACGGACACACAGTTACACACACACGCATACACTCAGAGACATTCAGAGTAAAACAAATATATTATGATTCATCCGTGTTTGCGTTTCTAGCTCTGTCCGGTGACACTGGCAGTAAAGATGGTGGTAAAGATGGTGGTGTAGGTGGTGGTGACACTGGTGGTGTAGGTGGTGGTAAAGATGGTGGTAGTGGTGGTAGTGGTGGTGTTGAACGTCGTTCTACCGTCGTTCGTGGTAATGTCCTTCCGACTCCATTCAACCGTGTCTCGTTTCCACCTGCTGCTGCAGCAGTTGAAAAGAAAACAACAACAGTTGAAACAAAACAGGTCAACTTAACAATCAACATCAACTCTCATTGTTATCTGTTTACTATAATGAGTGAAGAAATGTGGGAGAATCGAGGAAGGCGGGCAATGAGCCTAGCGGCAGCATTGAGTACAGATTGCAGAGGAGCTAGGCGAACCTTGGGTAGACCAATAAGGACAGAATTACAATAGTCAATCCGAGAAGATACAAAAGCATGAACAATTGAGGTAAAGATCGAAGATGTGACAGATTTGCGAATAGCCCTGAGACGCCTTAGCTGGAAGTAGGAAGAGCGAGTAAGATTGGCAATGTGCTCAGTGAAGGTAAGAGAACTATCTAGGGTGACACATAGGTCACGAACACTGGAGGAGAAGTTAAAGTGAGGAAAAGTTTGAGAGAGCAGTGTGTAGTCAAGTTTTTGAAGCTGTTGAGGAGTGCCAAACCAAATCAACTGGGTTATGGAAGAGTTCAAAGAAAGACGATTAGATGACATCCACAGATGAAGATCTTGTGATAGAGCATCAATTCGACTTGCAAGAAGGAGTTGAGCAGAAGAGGGTCCATGGACATAGGCTTGGACATCGTCAGCGAAAAGGCGGCCACTTCATGCTTCATGCTTCATGCCTCTCTCATTCACTCTCTTTCTGCATAGTTTCTGTCAGTTTCTCTGTCTATGTATGTCTGTCTATATGTCTGTGTTTGTCTGTCTGTGTGTCTTGTCTATGTTTGTCCGTCTGTCTGACCCTGTTTGTTTGTCTGTTTGTCTGTTTGTTTGTCTCTCTCTGTTTGTATCTGTCTCTCTGTCTCTGTCTGTCTCTGTATCCATCTTTAGATTTCTACGACTCTATTTCTCCATCGTTGTCACTGTCTTTTTCTTTATCCGTCACTACACGTTCGTCATCATCGTCATCATCATCTCAATGCTTACTCAATCCTATGTGTTTGTTTATTTCACAGGTGATGGTAGCTTACGAGGTTTTGCCCTGTGACCAAACGTAAGTTTTGCTTATTTTTACAATTATTTGAGATGATGATGATGATGTCGACGACGATGATAATGATGATGGCAGGTGTTGTAATAGTGATGATACTAACGACAATCATCATCATTGTCGTCGTTATTGTCATGGGCGGAGACTTAAGGGGACCGGGGTGACGGACCCCTCAATGAATGTGTTGGGGGGGACGGCCCATGCATCTGCCCCCTCTAATTGTTGAGTGTTAGGGCATGGACAGTTCACGAAGACACACTGCATACACTGCACAGGCGCGGCGAATGAATGACTAAAAAAATCATAATATACTTTCTTGGACGGGAATAATGGGAGTTTTTTCGTTGGAATGTCGGCTGATTAAAAAAAAGGTCGTCGGAATTTTTGGTCGCCAAAAGCCTTTCGTCGGCCCGCAAAATCTCTCGTGTCCCTCATTCGGCGCCACTCGTTCGTCCCCCCCCCCCCTAGTCTCCGCCCATGGTTATTGTGATCATTATATTAACTGCATATAATAAATATTCCATATTTATCTGGTATTTCTTTTTTAATTATGATGATGATATTAACTTCAAGGATATTCACAATGTATCTTCTTAACATTATTACTTGCTTCACCAATGCTATTAGTCACCATTATTCTATAACGTTAATAATATAAATAGGCTTTCAAAAACAATGTCATCGTCATTTTCTACTGTGAAGCATGGCATGGCATAACAATAATTATTTAACTCTATCGTAGTGCAAATAATGGATAATTTTTCTTATTCAGATTTATTATAACAAGATGATAACTCTTAATCGAGGTGTATAAGAACTGATTCGATTTATTTCGACGTGGTTGACTTAATGGAGCGTAAATCATTTGTTGTTTTTTTACTTTTCAGCGAATACATAATAAAATTAAGACATTTCAAAGAGGTGTCTAAATAATGTTTTTGTGCGCTATCATTTATTCATTGCGATAACATGACATTGTGTAGCATGAATGAATCAGAGTACTCAGTACGGAATGGTTATTTAGATTGCGGACGGATACAGAAACTTTGGACGGGGCGGGGCAAAAATTCTTGGCCCTGGGTCTGTAAATTTTTTCCGTATCCGCCAAAAAAGTTGATGACCTTTTTTAGTCATCCGGTCCAAATGTTCTCAATGCTTATTGAAACCAAATGAATGGGGGGGGGGCACAATACATGGGCATTTTTAAATAGAAGGGCCGGATTGCCCCCCTTGAATCAGCCCCTGACTAAGATAAGGAAAAACATAGCTCTTATAGAGTTGTCTATGATATACAATATTATAAAAGAATAGCAAGGGACAGTGAAGAATAGACAACAGAAATCGTAGAATAGTGGGCAAAACTCCGAACGGCGGTCCCAAATTACAACATTAAGAAAATCAACACGACGTGTCGTAATAGTGCAGTGTATTGGATGGGCGCATAGAAACGGTTTCTTTTGCACTCCACTCTTATAAAACGACCAGCTGGTCCATCAAAATAGAAGCCGGAATAATGAGAAAGCACTTGAGAAATGGAGGCTGGATGAAGACCTTTTACAGGTGAAATGAAGGTGGATTGATGAAAAACGCAAGTGAAATAAGTTGGATGAAGGTATTTTCAGATCTGAAATAAAAGCTGGATTGATGAATTGAATGGT
Organism: Lumbricus rubellus; assembly: GCA_945859605.1. Classification (NCBI taxonomy): domain Eukaryota; kingdom Metazoa; phylum Annelida; class Clitellata; order Crassiclitellata; family Lumbricidae; genus Lumbricus; species Lumbricus rubellus. Next base: position 33,137,435 of record OX243821.1, read on the forward strand.
TGAGAAATAGAACCTGGATGATGGACATAATAAGTTAAATGGAAGATGGGTTGATTAAAACGCTTGCGAAATGGATGCTGGACGAAGGGTCCTTTTATGTTAAATAGAAACTGGATTGACGAAAATTAAACTTGAGAAATGGAAACAGGACTGTTGATTTCAGCGATGTATTTCATCATGCATCCAGCTTCCATTTCAGCTGGAATGCCGTTTATCCAGCTTTCTTTTATCAAGCTTCCATCAATCAAACGGTTTTCATCAATCCACCTTCTATTTCACCACACACCATGTTTAAAGCCTTCTCAGGATATAGCCTATCGATTTCTTTAATTTTATCATTTGGGACCGCCGTTCCCAGTTGTTGTTGTGTGACAATTACAATATTTGACGATATAGACTATATATTTTAATTTGGGACCGCCGTTCGGAGTTTTGCCGAATAGTGTGCAATATAGAGTAACAGAATAGCGGATTCGAATAGATAAAAAAACGGAGTAGAACAGGACAGAGTACAACATAGAGAAAAGTAAAATGTAGGAAATGATGGAGTCAAATAGAAAATAGTTCAAAGAATAGAACACGACTAAATAGAGTAGAATTAAATAGATTTGAAAAAAAGTTGTAAAGTACAGCATATGGAATAAAACAAACCGAGTGAAGAATGGACTGGAACGCAGTAGAACAGACCGCACAACCCCTAGAACAGAATAGAATGGAATAGAACAGACTACTCATTCCATAGAAGATTCTAACTTGTTCCGTTCTGTTCCGTTCAGGTACGAAGAAGTCCGCCCGAGGGACGTCTACGAGGATGCCACACTACACGGGACTTCAGAGTCACTCCCTTCTTTCTCCTCCCATTCCACAAACGGAACAAAGTCGTCCATTGTTCATCCTCCCCATCCTCCTCCGGCTCCTCCATCCGCTCGCCCTGTCTCTCTTCCTCCTCTCTACGATGAAGCTTTTCAATCGAATCCGGAGAAAATAGAAGAAGCTTCAGGTATGTACGTGCGAGAAAAAGGCGCATACTAAATTATTACTAATGTCCAAATTCACACATACATGTAGGCTACATGCAAAACACACTCACATACACAATGTGTAGGGCGGTGGTTTTGTGGTATGTTCGGTGTCTTATGGTCGGAAGGTTGCGAGTTCGAATCAACCTCAAAATGCAGGGTATACCGACCCTGAGCAAGTAACTCTACTCGCATTTTGCTCGTGCACTTAGGCGTGAAACTCCGATTCAGTGTCCGAGCTTTCGTCTGGAGCGCCTCTGAGTTGAAATTTCATCAAATAGCGCTTATACAATATACATACACACGCATCTACACACCAACGCCAAAAACAGCTGTTCACACCAACTTCGAAATTGGACCAACTGCCCAATTCAGCAACTGCCCATTCAAACTTCCCACCTCTATTAATAATAATCATCTGCCAATCCATCCAATATTCCATTCATCCATTTGTCCATGATGTATTATACGCATCAATCATTATATCCACACACACACCCTCGGTCCCACACACCCATCCATCCAATCTTAGTTCCTCCTTATAGTTCTATTCATTGATAATGTGTGACTACTGTAGTGTTTTGTGATTATCTTACAATAGACAGCGACACCGATTACGAGGAGTATGCCGAGACCGATGAAAAAGAGGACGACGCAAAGAGCAAAACATCGAATACACTTCAACACGATTCACCGAAACTGAACAATAAGTAAGTGAATACATTACTGTATAGGGGCATCTAGAATGGTTAGTTACCATTGGCAGTTGATTTGGGGAGTTGAAAATGTGCAGTTGTTCGAAATGAGCAATTGATGTTGGCAGCTGATTTGGATATTTAATTAAATTGGGAAGTTTGTATGGGCAGCTGAATTGGGCAGTTCGAAATGAGCAGTTGGTTTTGGCAGCTGATTTGGGTATTCGAATTGGGCATTTTTAACACTCGAGTGCCCAAGGTATTTTTTGGTACACGAAGGCCCAAGGGAGGAGTCCGCGCGGACCCCAGCGTTTTATGTTAATATCTTGAGAAGGGATTGGAATATCGTCACAAAATTTAGTTCTATGTGATCCCAAATGAATTTCCAATCGATTGATGTATCTCATAGCACAATAACACCACCTGGTGTAAACTAATAGTGTAAAAATCTCGTAATACATATGTTATGCTTGCATGCTTGCGTTATTCATCGAAGGAAAGCCTATACGTCCGGCGCGGACCCCAGCGTGTTCATGTTAATATGTTGAGAAGGGATTGGAATATCGTTATATAATTTAGTTGTAAGTAATCCCAACTAAATTTGCAATCGGTTGATATATATTTTATCACAATAGCACCACCTGGTATAAAATAATAGTTATTGACCAGCAACCATGCGCTTGTATGAATATCAGCCGCATATCATGAAGTACCCTTAGTAGCCTATATGCTGTGGTTGTGGGGTGCAGGGTTGGACAATACTCACGCAAAATATACCATTCTATGCCCAAATGGTTGCTCTAGGAATACCTAAAAGCATTTATGCAGATCCCTAGCCTTCAAAAAGTTATCCGGGAAAAACAGGCCTGGGGTCCGGTCGGACCCCTCCTCCTTGGGCACTCGAGGGTTAATGGCCAGTTGCTGAATTTGGCAGTTGTTAAAATTTGGAAGTTGGTTGTGAGCAGCTGTTTTGGGCAGTACATGGAAATGGGAAACTGGTGAACAGCTTTGTTAGGCAGTTGGTCGAAATGGGAAGTTAGTGTGAATAGCTGTTTTGGGCAGACGAAATGAGCAGTTAGTGTATTCAGAAAAGTTTGATAGCGGCTTTGTTTTGGCGAGCCATTGATTTATAATACAATTAATACATACTGCGTCCGATAGTAATCTTGCTACTGAATAATAATGAAATTCAGGTCGAAATTACGGTTCTCCATTTACATTGTATTTGCAAACGAATTCTCTTCATAGTTATGCGTTTTGGAGAAGGATAGTAAGAATTTGCCCGGCTCGGACGTGTGCCAAACTATTTCAACCAGTGCGTGTTATATTCAGGATATAACTCGAGTATAACAAGCGGATCTAAATCATGTGCCAAAAACCTTGCACTGACTTACACATAAAACAATTACTGTATATCATTTAACCCTCGAGTGCCCAAGTGGGGGGTCCGACCGGACCCCAGGCCTGTTTTTCCCGGATAACTTTTTAAAGGCTATGGATGTGCAAAAATGCTTTTAGGTATTCCTAGACCAACCATTTGGGCACAGAATGGTATATTTTGAGTGAGCATTGTCCAACCCTGCACCCCACAATCACAGCATATACTAAGGGTACCCCAAGATATACGGCTATTAGTCATGCATGCGTATGGTTACTGATCAATAGCATTATTTTATACCAGATGGTGCTATTGTGATATAATATATATCAATCGATTGCAAATTCATTTGGGAATACATATAACTAAATTCTGAAACGATATTCCAATCCCTTCTCAAGATATTACCTATGAACACGCTGGGGTCTGCGCCGGACGTATAGGCTTCCTTCGATAAATAACGCAAGCAAACATAAAATGTGTATCACGAGATTTTTACACTATAACTTTGCACCAGGTGGTGCTATTGTGCTATAAGATACACCAATCGATTGCAAATTCATTTGGGATTACATAAAACCAACTTCTGTTACGATATTACAATTTCTTCTCAAGAAATTAGCATGAAAACGCTGGGGTCCGCGCGGACCCCCCCCCTTGGGCCTTCGTGTACCAAAAAATACCTTGGGCACTCAAGTGTTAAGAGTCACAACATACAACAATATTATTATAATAGTCTTAAGTGTTTAACGACCAGTTTGAAGTCATTCGCGACTTGTTCCGGGTGACAGTTATAAACGTTGTTTATCCGGAACTTTATTCGTTTTACAAGTGATGTTTACGCTAGATGTTACTTGTAATGGATTACGATGTAAACACTGGAGATTTGCGTGTATGGGTGAAATGGTTGCGGGGGTAGATTTGCGCTGCGAAGGACTTTGTGTTTGATCTGGACAAAGGAGTTTATAAACGTTAACGGAGTTATCGGTGATGATCGAAATGGCGATTGATCCGTATGGATTGGTGGAAAATGGTCGGAATGGAGAAGAGGAAGAGGAGAAGGAAGAGGAATGGGATGAAGTTGATGGGGAGGAGAAGGAGGAGGATGAAGAGAAGGAGGATTTGGAGGTTGAGATTCGTTTTGAAGAGTTGGAAAAGGTTCAAGAAGTTGGGTCGGATAGATTGAAGGACAGTGGAGGAAATGAAGAACGTGGAGAGGACGGAGAAGATTGGGATGAGGTGGAGGAGCAGAAGGAAGTGGGGGAGGAGGAGGAGGAGGAGGAGAAGAAGATGGAGGAGAAGGAGGAGGAGATGGAGAATGTGGAAGATGAGAGGGTTGAGGTTGAAAATATTGAAGAGATTGTTGTGGATATATTGGTGGAAGATCATCAAAGCGGAGTTCAAGCAGAGATGAATGAGGTTAAGGAGACAGACGAGGTTATGGAAAAAGTGGTCAAAGAAGTTGGAGTGGACAGATCGATTGACAATGGTTTAAAGGGAGAAGAAGAGAAGGGAGAGGAAGGGGTTGTGAAGGAACCAGAGGAGGAGAAGAAAGAAGAGAGGGTGATTATGGAAAAGGTTAAAGAAGTTGGAGCTGCAGAAGGGTTAAGTCAACTGAGTCGAATGCTTGTTTGGTTGCTTAGGTAAGTAAGCATTGTTCACTCTTTCGTAATTATTCTATTTATTCTACTCGTGGGGCGCGGTGGTGTGGTGGTGGGTTCGGTGCCTTGAAGCCGGAGGGTTAGCTTGAAGGGGCGTTTTAGCATATTCAAGAAAAAAAGAAAAAAAATTATATTATTATTTGATCAAAATTAATGACTTCATGCCAATGACGTTCGATAGACTCTATAAGGCCTATACGTGTTGCACTTACAAAGTCTGTTGATCCTCATCTAACTATGATCCAAGGAAAATCCAGGAACACAAACCTCATTAGGCCTAACTGTTAGGACATAATTATACAATTAATGAAGTCATAAAACGTCATAGAATGATAGAATCGTAAAATTTAGATTAGTAAAATTTTAATGTTAGAATAATTAGAAAATAGATAGCATTCAGTGTCAACATTTAATATTAATTAAAATTTGTAGAAATTTCAAATATATAGGTAAGCTGACTTAGGCATAATTTACATTTTTAGCGATATTCACATGACAATATTGCATGGTGTGTCGCGAAATTTGGTTGCAAGTTTGGGTGTGTCGCGCGCCAAAAAAAGTTGAGATCCCGGCAATAGAGGACTATCAAAATATAATGTCTTACATTAAATATATAAAACTAATTTATACCGTTTTAAAGGTGTCTTAAAATAGCCTTTAAAGAGCTGGCAAGTAGAAGTAGGACTCGCCACCGTGTAGAAAAAAACTTGAAGGGCCGTTATCGCAAATTCGTGAAATAAATAAATAATTTAAATAAATGAATTATTTGAAATTTATTAACCAAAGTTACAGCCACTCAATGTCAGTTCCTAGGTTGCTTTCAATTGCAGTTAACATGATTAAATTGAAATATAATCACATTCTCTTGTATTATTTTTTCTTTATGTTCTATTATACTGTATAATATTGTACCATTACGTCCTATACTCTCTGCACAACTAATCACGTATTCAATTATGAATTATTAAATCGATCCTATTGTACAATGCATAACGTGTAATTGCTTTTATAAGCAATAAATTCGATTCAATTTCAATCGATTAGTATTATAATAGGCTTGATTAATTTATGACGCTGTGTAATATCGGATTCTATTCTACATGTATCTATCCTGTTACGATCTATTCTAATCTATTTTGTTCTATTCCTCTCTGTTTCTATTGTATTTATTTCTATTCTATTATCCTATATTCTATCCGGATATGCTACTATTATAATATTATGCGTTTTCATTCTACTCCGATTTTTCTATTCTTTTCCATTCAATTTCAATCTATTCAATACTTCTATTTTATTCTGTTCAAAACCATCTCGCGGGTCCTTGCTCACTGGGAGCCCTTCTGAACGGTTCAGTCTACTTGATGCAACTTTCAAATACTTAATGCAAAGCAATCCTCAGGCTTTCCTCTCTCATAATAAGACAGTTTTATTTGGCCACGCTAAGGTTGGGAGCGCCTCTGAGTATCTCCCTTGAAGAGGCGCGATGCAAATGCATTCAACGAATGAATAAATGAATGAGTGAGTGAGTGAATGAATGAATAAGTGAATGAATGAATGAGTGAACGAAACGAACGAACGAACGAATGAATGAATGAATGAATACAATTATTATAAGGTAATGACATCACTACCGTAGTATTCAACACACAGCTGAGTGTTCTCTGTCATTCGCCAGGGGCGTTGCATAGTATTCAACACATTGCTTAGCTTTCTCCGTCATTCGCTAGAAGAGTTGTATAGTATTCAACGCATTGTAAAGTTAGTTTCCTCTGTTATTCGCTAGGAACCGCCAGCAAAGCGCGGCTGTCGTACTCGCTGGAAAGCGTCACATCGGTTATCTGCAACAGAAAGGAACATTTCAGTTCCAGCGTCGTTTCTGTGCTCTCTGTGGAACACGGTTCCTATGTTGCAAAAGCGAAAGGTCATTGAAGGTCGTCATAGAGGTCGATGTTAAAGAGTATGAGGTCGTACAGCAAGAACGGAGGGAAGGAAAAACGTCGGCCTACCCACACGAACTGCGATTTTCCTGTCCAGGGAAGGAGACGTATCTCTTTTACACGGAGTCCAGACAGTGCGCTGAGGATTGGGTCAAGGTAATTATATTCGTCGACTTAATCCTTAATTAACTAATTTTTAATTAATTAATTAATTAATTAATTAATTAATTAATTAATTAATTAATTAATTAATTAAATGATTAATTCAATATTCGTTCGTCCATCCATTCATTGATTAGTAAATTATTTCATTTATGGATTTCCTCATTTGCTCCATTTATTTATTATTTCATTCATTAGTTTGTTCAATCATTCATTTAATAATTAACTAATTCATTCATTCATTCATTCACTTACTCACTCACTCACTCATTTATTTATTCATTCATTCGTTCATTCACCCATTCACTCATTCGTTCATTCATTCATTCATTCATTCGTTCATTCATTCGTTCGTTCGTTCGTTCATTCATTCATTAGTTCATTCATTCATTCATTCATTCATTCATTCATTCATTCATTCATTCATTCGTTTATTAATTAATTAATTTATTCGTTAATTCATTCATTTATTCACTCATTCATTCATTCATTTATTCATTCATTGATTTATTCATTCATTTATTCATTCATTTATTCATTCATTTATTCTTTCATCCATTTGTCCATTCACTCGTTCTTTTCTTATGTTTATCGTTTGTTCAGTCATTCATTCATTTGTTGAGTCTTTTTCCACTTTCCTTTCCTCAGGAGATAAGACGTGCATCGACGATGAAGCAAGACAGCGTGGAAGCCAGTGCAACAGATTCCGTCGATTCAGCGTCATTGAACGATGAAACGGATAGACAGGTACAACCTGCAGTGATAGAAAGATAGACTGACGGACAGAGACAGATTAAAAGCGAGACAGAATGAGAGACAGATACATAAAAAGAGAGTGAGAGATAGAGACAGGGAGAGACATAAAAACCTAAAAATGGACAGAGACAGACAGACATACAAAGAGACATACAGACACAGAGACACCATTCAGTTATAATCATTATCGTTCTCCCATTTTCAGTGTAGGCCTAAGTCCTAACCTTTTTTCCATCATTCCTGCTTGTTAATTTTCTTATTGATGACAATAATTTATTGTTTTCTAATGAATATTTTTTACGGATGTTACGTTAATTACTTGCAATAGAATGCGTTTTAAAGGTGTTTATCAATTAAATAATTACTTTGGTTATAGCTTATGCAGTGCTTGTAAACTAATTCCTACCAAGTAAGGGCGACTAAAAGTGCGCATGCTTAATAAATTCAGTAAATTACTAATTACAATAATATTCCGAAATAACAATTTCATGTCTCTAAAACAAAAATAATTGGACTTAATAAAAATATTCATAATCATAATTATAATCAAAATCATAATCATCAAGATCGCCAATTAAATTTTCCACACCATCGCTTCAAATCTTGTTACTTCTGAACTAGCCAACCCGTAGTGCCAATACTCATTATTACTGAAAACTAAGTTTATGTATAAAATATTTCATCGTAAATGAAGGTGTTCTAGAAATTTCGCTGGTTCTGGGGTGGGGTGAAAAAGATACGGAGTGTTTCACAAAAGATATTTTGTAACCGGAGTCAATTAGTACGTCTATAAGGAGCTACAGTCTCACCACCATCATCGTCATGATCGTCATCATCATCATCATCGTCGTCGTCGTCGTCGTCGTCATCATCGTCGTCGTCATCGTCATCGTTCCTAACACCGCATATATGTCCCACTTATTGGACAGCACTGAACTGACTGGAAAGGTGAGGGGCGTCCAGGCACTATTTTGAAAAGGTAAGGGGCGTCCAGGCACTTATTTTTGAAATTTTCAATTGTTTCTATATGCGGTGAATATAATGTTAATGAAAACAATGCAAATAACAATAACAAATCATCCTCTCAACAAAATTATGTATGACGCCAACTTTTTAGAAGTTGCAAAAATCCTATAAAAATCCTGTAAACATCCTATAAGCATCGCAATCGACCACCGTAACGATATAGTTGTTAAAACAAAATATTTACATAAGCTTTTGAATTATATAAACGAAGGTGTCGTAAAATTCCGCCTTCTTGTCGTTTAGAATTTCACAAAAAGATATTTTATAACCAGAACCAATTAAAAAGCGTCTTCATCATCATTATCATCATCATCGTCGTTATCATCATCGTCGTTATCAACATCATCGTCGTCGTCGTTGTCGGATTATTATACGGATTTATCACCAGCACGCTGTAACCTACATAGATGACTTTTTTTGACGACGCTGATGTTTTAGTGATTTAATCCAACTTGTGATTTAAGTTCAACTTTTTATTACCAGTAATCAATATTTGATGTTGCATACGATGTTTTATATCGTTTTTGTGTGTTTGCAAGTTGAGTAGTAAAGAAAATACTTGATTGCTTGCTTACTTACTTTTACCGCATTTGAATATTGTTGTTATCTTCTCCATTAAGTTTGTATGGTATTACTGAAAGTGGAACATTAATTTTTGATGATGGGAGACACGAAAACCAACAATACTGAAAATGTAACGTGTATCTTGTAAATATATAGTTGCGTATTTTTCTGATTTTAGGGTGTCTTAAAATCTTTTTTTCGCTTTTGGATTTAGTGTGTAAAAAAAAGGAATTTCTGAATCATCATCATTATCGTCCTCTTTTAAATTATAAATAGCTGTGCATTTTTCTTATTTGAAGGTGTCTTAAAATCTGTTTTTCGCTTTTGGATTTAGTGGGTAAGAAATAAAATTTCGGAATCATCATCATCCTCCTCTTTTGATTTGATTGGAATCCCAATAAATTTGATTTTATTAGATTAGATTAGATTAGATTAGATAGCATTACAGATTATTCTTCATCGTTTCATATTATTTCTCGCAAAATTGCTATTAAGCCCAGAATTAACACACATTCGTTGACTAGTCAAAATATTTTTCAGATTTGCTTTTGTTTATTTTTTGTAGTCAGAAAACAGTGATACCATAAGCGGTGGAAGCATTGAAAAAGTAAAAGCACTGATTCAGAATGCACCAGGCAAGTATAGCTACAACATTAACTTTGTCCTTACCTCTCCAATCCTATTGTTACCTTCCCCGTCCTTTCTTTTCTATTCCCTAACCTTCGTTCAGGTCTCTCGTTACTTTTAAAACACCTTTTTTATCCATATATCTGACTTACATTAATTTTGTGCCTGTAATTCTTCTTATTATGATCCTTAACATTGCTCTTCCCACACCATGGCCTTTCCTGCCTTTACCTTAAAGCATCTTATCCTTCTATTACCTTCATCAACAACCACATTCCAACCCCTTATCTTCCGTTACCTTCAACTTCTTTTACCTTTGACTGCCCATACCATACCTTCAATTTCATTTTAATTCCCATTTTTGTGTATATCATTGACACCTCTTTTATGTTTTCAACGCTCAAATAAGTAATCTGGTCCGCAATTGCCGATGATTAAAGTATCGAAAAACTGTTAATTCCCTTAACTTCACTTTCCATTACCTCTGCAGACTTCCGTAACATTTAGCTTCCATTACCATTACCATTTCTTTCTTTTCTTAACATTTGATTACCTTGCTTACCCAAGCCCTCGCCTTACCACCAATTACCTTCCTTTGTCTTTAACTTTCTATGTCTCTCACACTCTTACCGTCCCTTCCTTTACCTTTACGTCTCTTTACCTTTTATCTGCATTACCTTTGTCTTCCATTCCATCACCTTCCTGTCCTTTTACCTTCCTTCAACCCTTACCGATCAGGTTTTAAAATGTGGCTGGACGGTCGTGTTTGGACGTTGCATGTATTTTTTTTGCAGAGTTGTGGCATTTTTTGTCACCATTTGGCGGACCTGTTGTAGCCAATGTCACAAGCATTTAAAAGGTGTTAAAATTGCAATGAATACCTTGTGCATAGTATTTCTCATTATTTCTTTGAAAATGTTTTTATACAACACAATTATATGTAATTTCAGTCAAGACTTTTAGGCATCATCATTTGGCGATATTCTTCTAACCAACGAAATAAATAATAAATTAAAAGGTGTTCGAATTGCAACAAATACGTTGTGCAAAGTCAAACAGCGTACATGCATGCACTTATTCCCTTGCACTTTTCGTTTTCACTTGCATTCAATTTACCGTTACCTGATCCAATCACATCGTCCATATCCTTCCTTTTACCCTATATTCGGGGAGCGGCGGTGGTGTAGTGGTGTAGTGGTGGCGTCGTTGCCTTGGAGCCGGAAAGTGTAAGGTTCAAATCTACCTCACCGCATAAGGACCTTAGGCAAGTACTTCACTCACAATTGCTCAGCGCTTCGGTGTGAAACTCCAATGCAGTGTCCGCTCTGCATTCGGGAGCGCCTCTGTGTAGAGAGTGCTTGAAGGGGCGCTATAACAAGTGCACATATATAAAAACAAATTTGGCTCTCCTTAACGTAACATTCCCTTCTCTTACCGCTGCCATACTTCCAACTATCGATACACTCCCATTCCTTTTACCTCTACCGTTACCTGACGGTATAGTGCTATTTCCTTTACCTCTACCGCTACCTGACGGTATCCTTCGATTCCCTCTTCTGTTACCTGACGTTATCGTTCTATTCCCTTTACCTTTACCGTTACCTGACCAAATCACGGTATCGTTGTTTCAGACGATGCGCGAAAAGAATCGAAACTTGCAAAGATTCTGACGTTCGGAAAGAAGCTTGGAAACAAGACGAAAAATCTTTTCCAATCCGTTGACCTTGGCAACACACATACAGCAGGAACAGAACAGCATGTCGGTGAGAAAACAAGCCACAGATAGATACACTAATGTAAACAAACACTGTATGAAAAACTTACATGAGATTAATGAATAAATTATTCGATCACAGGAGTATTATTAATAGTATTGGTATAAGTATTAATATTGGTATTTGAATTTTATTTGTATTGGTATTGGTATTGATATTAGTATTGGTATTGGTATTTGTATTGGTATAAGTATTGATATTGGTGTAGGTATCAGTATTGGTATAAGTATTAGTTTTATGAAAGTAAATTGATAAATTGTTATTTGTTATTTGTGTTGGTATTACTAGTATTCCTAGAATTAATTATAATGAAAATTATAATACACTATGTGTTCTTGTTATAGCTATTGCTATTCTCATCGCTATCGTCATCATTCTCATTATTTATTCTTTTTTATAAATAAAATTTTTCCTTGTTGTCATTATTGTGATTTCGGAACTCAATAATGTCAAAGCATCTGAAGTGTCAAGGTAAAATCTGTTATTTATACAATTATATAGGAAGACTTGTTTCTAAAGGTGTCAATAAATACCATAGTTTCATAGACGATAACATTTGCATTGATATAATTTTTTGTTTTTGTTGTTACATTTTATTTTCCTTAAACTTGCATATTATTTTTGTAAATAAAATAAAATAAATTCTAAAAAGTAATTCCCTGGACTTTTAAAAGAAAATTTAGGAACTGCATACACCAGAAATTTTAATTGACCAAAATTTCTTACTTTTTTCAACACTTTCCCTCAAAAAAATAGTTCGTCTCAAGCTCCCTCCAAAACAACTGATGACCTTTTTGTCCAGAAATTTTGATAACTATTTGTAGTCCTTGTCCGAAATTTTCTAAGAAATGTGCGAGTTTCCACAAAAAATGTCTTCTCAAGTCGTTGTGTACAGATGAATAGGCGCTAAAAAGATATGTATATATATCATATTAATGACTGTTTTAAAGGTGTCTTAAACTATTTTTTCCAAAGGTTACGTGAGTATACGTTCCGAGGAGTTTACGGGTGATCGATGGTTTCGTCGTTTCTGTCGCATTGAGCATGGACATCTGAATTGCTACACTGATCAACAATCAACGGATGTTCGTCCGGAGTTCAGCATTGACCTTAGAGGTGCACAGCTTAAACCATCGGATGATGAAACAAATGAATTGAAGATAAAGCTGGTCAAAGATGGAAAGGAACATTGCCTCAAGGTGTGAAAGACGAAGGGGGTGACAGTGACGCTTTGTTATAAAAGCCGAATTATTTAAATAGGGGTGTTCAATTCATTCATTCATTCATTCAATCAAGGTAGGAAAGGAAAATTGTCTTAAGGTGAGGAATGCGTTAACATTGCACGTTGGGTTGTGTCGAAAAATAGAAAAAAAAGTTAAGGGTGTTTGATGTCAGGTTAGACACGGTAATGCCTGGTAATGCAAAGTAAACCAAGTTAACAAACGGTTTTTTAAAGGGTAGGTAAAAAATCGCTTAAAGGTTTTGGTCAATATCTTAGCCGTATGTAAGTTCCACAGGCTTAAATTTAATTCATATCTAAGGAAAAAGCCAAGCTTCAATACAAACTTTCAAAAACAATCATAATCTATTTATCACGCTCTGTTTTTTGAGGATTCAAAAACATAAATCATCAAAAATTAGCAAGAAACGAGTTTATTAAGTCTCATCTGAACGAATTGTTGTCGAAATTTAGATGTTGACAAAACCCCTTAGGGTGACACATTATAGGCCCCTTCCTTAACAGTAACGAAAAATGGGGTCTTACATTAAGCACCCATTTTAGGCTGTTTTGTGCGATATTAGACAGTGTCATATTGGACTGTTGTTAGAGTAACAGTTTCGACCATGTCCGTGTGCTTATTGCAGTCGGCTTGAGTAATGAGAGTCCAAGAAATGGAAATTCAGTAATTTAGATAGATAAGTTTTAATATAGAACCGATAAATACCATTTGAAAGGTGTCTAATCAGTTTGGATTTAATTAGAACATACCTACTCTAGTGACCACTCTGGCGACCAACAATACTCATATAGGATCTTGAGATACCATATTTTAAAAGGTGTCTAATCCGTTTGGATTATAATGGAACATGCCCACTCCAGTCAATTCAAATTGGCGAACCACAATATTCATATAATTATCTACTCTTCTTCTTTAGGTTAGCTGCCTCTCGGCAGGTCCAGTTGCCCAATGACACCACTCTTCTCGATGTTGTGCTTTTTCTTTGAGTTTTTCATATCCATCCTCTTATCATCCAGTCCAAGAACTTTTCCCTAGGTCTTCCTCTTCCCCTAATCCCCTACATTTTGCCCTCCACTATGTCTCTTTGCAAGGAGTTGCCTCTCAGTACATGTCCTATCCAGTTCTTCTGCTTTGTTCATATATGATTGTGAGAAAACATTTAAAAGGTGTCTAAATGCATTGATCACTCAATGTATCTATTGCAGATGACGGACACTATGCAACATGGTCAGTGGCTTGTGTCTCTTATCACCGTCAGTGGCTACGGAGATCTTCTTGGAGACAAACTTAAAAAGCCGAAGGTTGAAATCTACGAACAACCAAATCTTTATGAGGATCCATTTCTCTGTAAGTTAAAGAACTTTCGGCTCAGATAGCGCAAATTGTTGAATGTTTTTATGTTTATCCGTTCGTTCATCTATCCATTTATCAATCGATCGATCAATCAATCAATCAATCAATCAGTCTTCAATCAATTAGTCAATCAAAAAGCAATTAGCCAGTCTATTAATCAGCCAGTCAGTCAATCAATCAATCCGTTTGTTCATCCAGCCACCCATCCATTTATCAATTAATCAATCATTAATCAATCAATCCATTCATTCATCCAATTCACCCATCCATCCACCAACCAAGCCATCAATATCTTTCCTAAACCTACCTAAACTAACCATTAGCAAGGATGACCAAATTTCATATTTCCTTATCCTACCCGGTGCATTATTCATCAAATAACTGCTTTTCGCATTACGTGCAGTAATTTCCGGTGCAACAGAGGACGACTCAAACCTCGACGAAGAACCGCCTCCGTTACCAACCGACTCTCCTCCCGCCTCTCCAATGCCAGAAAATCACGAGAAATCTTCTCGTGGTTTACAGAAGAATCCTGATCCCGAGGGAATCTATCTCCAGCCATCGCAGTGGTTGCAGGATGTCGAAGAGCTGAAGAGGAATAAGAGGAGAAAGCCGTTGAACGCTGCTGTAAGTAGCAGTTTTTAATGCAGTTTTTATTTACCTTTTTAGAACACCCGAAAAACGCTTTAAACAATGTTATATAAACTTTAGACCAAGTAAAGATTTTGCTATTTAGACACCTTTAAAAGGTTATGTATCTGGGCTATTTAAATGTGAGACTACCTTGTTGCAGTAATCAGATCAGTAATGTTCTTCCTATAATTATCATGTAAAGATATACTTGATTTAAAACCTCACAAAAATAACTTTGCTGTAAGTCGCAGCTTTTAACATATTTAACACACCCGAAAAATGTTTAGAACAGAAAATATATAAATTTATAACAGGTGGTGGATTATAATTATCTTATTGAGCATCCTGTAGGCCATCTCACTATTCTATTTAGTTTGAGACTACCCGTTTATCTTTATCATTTATTTATTTTTCGCATTTGCCAAAATCTTCATTCAAGATTTCCAGATAGTGGCGCTCCCGACTATAGCGCGGACACTGCATTGGAGTTTCACGCCGAGGCGCTAAGCAGTTACGAGTTAAGGAATTGCCCAAGGTCCCTATGCCTCGACTTGAGTTGGATTCAAACCTGGAACCACCACGCCCACACTCTGTATTATAGATATATGCGAGGTTATATCTGAAGAAACTCTTATGTGGTGATTTAGTTAATTCACTTGAACCATCCAATGTTAGCAGGATCTTTTTATGCCAAAACAACAAATAATTCCAGTGCAAAAATGCTGTATTAACCCAAGATAGTTTAAGGCTTCTTTTCACTTTCAAAATGTAATAAAATTCTATATACATGTGTACACACATTTTACGAAACTCTCAAAATTAAGGTTATCAAAGACACCTCCATACTGATATTTTCACAGGCTATATAAATGTAAATCGACCAGTTTTGACATTGACGTGTCTTTCTTTAAGTGTTGTGCACACCTTTAATACGTTATCAGTGTAAGTTATATAAAAGAAAATACACGTAAACAGTACTGCTTTCACTCCATCCGTGAAAAAACACTATGAATTACTTTAATATTGAAAGCAATTCACGCATTTCAACGTGCCTTCTAAATTTGCCACTGGTTGCACTTTCCCAGTGAAAGTGCAAAGACTGGATAAAGGAGGAGGGTGTCGCTAATGGTCTTTGTTACCACACATTGACGTTAAACTGCAAATACACACACACCGTGCATCATCGTTTCTATAGATATGTGTATACTGCACGCTCACATAATGACTATTCATTAGGAAAAGAAATGATTTTAAAGAACGAAACACTAATGTGGAAATACGACTAATTATTGTTTTGAGTGTTAGTGGAAGGCAAAATGGATGGACCAATCACAACACAAGAACTGTCCTAGTATTGAGCGAGATGAATAGTTTTTGAATATGCGGATAAACTGTTTCCGCTGTGTTTTTAAATTCATGCAGAAAGAAGGATGTTTTGCACACCTCAAAAATGTTATAAACTGCGGATATATATATTTGTAGATATACATGCATATTATATCATTTTGAATTAACGTATTAGGTGCTGTAATAAGCCAAGCAACGGCCTCTGTTGTCATAGACCCTCGTCAAATCGGATCCATCCATCCATATCATTTTTGACTGATTCGCCATGTCTTTAAACGTGGTCAATTCATGCTAATATTTGAAAAATACGCTTCCTATCCATATCATTTTTGACTGATTCGCGATGTCTTTGAACAACACCCCTTTAAACGTCGTCAATGCGTTATAATAAATGAATAATACGCTAGGTATCCAAGTCTGAAGTTCAACGAATATTTAACAAAACACATACCACAGTTACACTAACTGTTTTTTGCACAGTTAATTGTGACATTAATTTTTTTTTTATTATATAATTATACATGCATATTTTTATTCTTCAATCCGTCTATCCATGATTTATCTTTCTTGATTGACAGCCGGTTCAAGTACATGAGGAATGTGCCTACATCAATCGCGATTTCGTTCGACAAGCACTGAACTCACGAGGTATGAATTGACTGTCTCAAGAAATAATGATGATGATTGCTTGACTGATTGATAAATGACCGAACGACTTGAACTATTTAATTGATTTATTATAAATGCATGAATTAATTTCTTTATTTGTGGATGATATGGAGATTTTTTAATTAACCTTTTGTCGAATGAATGAATGAATTAATGAATTAATAATAATTAATGAAACATTGAATTCATCATTGTGAATGGATTTATTTATTTATATCAATAAATATATTAATAAGTAAACTACAGGGTGGGCCAGTGGAAATGCAACTTTTTTGACGCCTTATAACTTGAAAAGTTTTTATCTGAGCGTCTAGTCCAATATATCAGATTGAACATAATTATCCATTCTATCATTCTGGAAAATATCTAAGAGATACTATTACGACTTTTTGAGATACTGCTATTTATATTTGATGTCCCATTTTCGTGCCGTAAAACAGCAAGAAAAACAAAATTCTGAAACTGAATATGTCAATTCTAAACAATCACTTAGTACTAACAATTAATAACAATTATTATCTTGAGTAGATTTATAATCAGTTTTAAAAATATTCAATATTTTCACCACGTGCTTTAATGACTGTGCATCAACACGAGGCGACCACTGATCAATGGCTGAGGCCAGTAGTGCTCGGGTTATTTCAGCCCAGCACCAAAGAATCACTTCTTTCAAATGTTCAACGTCACGTAACGGTTCATGGTAGACCAGTTGCTGAAGACAACCCCAGATCGAATAGTCAACCGGGTTTAAATCCGGACTGTTCGGTGGCCAGTTCTCCTGTTCAATAAACTCTGTCACGTTAGCGTTCAGATAGGCAACCGTATGGCGCTCCATCTTGCTGAAAAAGATAGCCTAACCATCAATTCCAGACAGTACTGTTGGCGAACGTAGCAGTCCTCTTGCGAGTACTTCATCCCAGTAATAAACACTGTTCACCTTAGCCTTTGGAGTGACAAAGTCTTTGCAAGTTTTGGAACAGCCAACGACACCATCACACTTTGTGAAAAGTGTTTCCTGCCTTCAGAAGCCGAGCGGGCGCAACCCCACGCTTAAAGCTAACAAATGACTCAAAAGCGAATGACAGATGAAACGATCGACAGAACATGGTTCACAGACAAGAAGATCTTCACGATTCAGACGTCAACCAACACTTAGTCTTTGAACGACCGTGTGTATGCAAAGGCTAGCTTTTTGACATATTCAGTTCCAGAATTTTGTTTTCCTTGCTGTTTTACGGTACGAAAATGGGACGTCGAATATAAATAACAGTATCTCAAAAAGTCGTAATAGTATCTCTTAGATATTTTCCAGAATGATAGAATGGATAATTATGTTCAATCTGATATATAGAACAAGACGCTCAGATAAAAACTTTTCAAGTTATAAGGCGTCAAAACAGTTGCATTTCCACTGGCCCACCCTGTAGTTAAGGAATTAAACTACGAATTAACATTATGATTTTTTCAAAGTTATTTGACGAATAAATTAATGATTTTAAATCGATTATTGTTTTGTGATTTTCAGGAAACAAAGACAATCAAACGGAAAGAGGGTGAGTTGCTCGAATGACTACAATAATGATGAGAATGATGATGACGATGATGATGATGATGATGATGATGATGATGATGATGATGATGATGATGATGATGATGATGATGATGATGATGATGATGATGATGATGATGATGATGATGATGATGATGATGATGATGATGATGATGATGATGATGATGATGACGATGACTGCGACTACAATTATGATTATCAAAAGTACTTATGTTGTTGTTGTTGGTTGTGGCTGTGATATTGATGATTAGGATGACGAAGGCTCTGGTAGCTGTATATAGATAATAGTTATGACAACATATAATAAAAGATTCTGTGTACTGGATAGATAGGTAGTTCAGCCACAACTTAAGACAGCAGAGGCATATTAGAGCTCTAAGATTTTACCTCTAGCTTGCACACCTGTTATTTTGTTGTAACGAATACTACATAAATCAGTGGTAGCAAAATAGTATTGCAATAATCGGTTGCAGTCGGAAAAAATTTCTTTGGCATAATTATAATTCCTCTTATTATACCTCTAGCTTGCACTGTTGCACACCTGTTATTTTGTTGTAACTATGACTATATAAAGCAGTGGTAGCAAAGTAGCATCGTAATAATGAGCCATCCTGTCCATTTTAAAGGTCAATTAACTCAAGCAGTTCCTATCCCAATCTCTCTTCCATTGGAATAAACGATGAAACAAAAGATGGATCAAGTCGTAAAGAATCCCATCATCGTGGAGAAACAGGATCTGGAGCAGGGAACGATTCCATTGGTGGAAGAACGAGTGGAAAATTCCGTCCGTCCTCAGCTTTGGTTGAATCTCTGGAAAACCTGACGGATGACAATTCGGAAAGAAGTGGAAGAAAGAATTGCCGTGGTGTTGGTGGAGTGACTAAGGTTGGTTGAGTCGCTAGATAACGACACTTTGTTGTTATTATCATGGTTAATTAAATCTAGTTTTTTAAAAACACCTTTATAACATATGCGTATTGATTTATAATAAGTTCAAATCTCTATTTGAGATAAGTGTAAATGTGCAGGCGTTCACGTTATACACCTTTTTAACGCATTCTTCCAATGTTATATAAATCTAATTTCATTAGTGAAAAATAAATGAATACGTATTGAATTTCAGACAACTCGGAACAAAATGATGTCAGGGTCGCGTTGAATGTAGAGTTACAGTTAGACCATGTGACTTTATTAGAGCGTTTCATTTGGTCTGACTGGTAGCATTCTTTTAAAATGAATAGATATTCTTCTTTCTACATTAGTATATCAGTGTGAACTATGGCAAATTGAATACAAATGTTGATGTTACAGGGTTCAAGTCTTTCCTTTGACCGAGGAGCGATTGGTTTGGGTTTAAATCAACCGCGGAAGAAACAGGATGAACAAGGTAAGGCTTTAGAGAAATATCTTTGTTTTTCATGTTTCATTGTTTGCGTTGTCGCTATCGAAGCATTGCTCGAAAGCTAAGCGCAGGGCCCAAGCTTTTTCACAAGCGCAGCAACTGTTAATGATGAGTTACGGTTGACTGAGAAACCAGCGAGTTTGGATTTGAAAGATATAGAGAGACAGAGAGATTGACAGACAGGCATGCAAAGACAGAAGCACAGAAAATTACATTGGCAAAACAAGACAGAGAGACATAAAAAGATGGACACAGAGACTAATGGACAAAACTAGAAAGACAGAGACAGACAACAATACAGAAGAAGACATAGAGACAGATAAAGACAACATAAAAATACAGAGACAGATGGACAGACAGTCACAGAGACAGACATAGGAAGACAGAGGGAGACACGATGACACAGACAAATAGAGACAAACAGACGAAACTTAGAAATCAACTTTCAATGTCGCTGCTCTTGTTTATTCATTAAAGTCACGTGTTATGTCTCGTTTGATTGACAGGCTGGCCAAAGAGAACGCAATCCAACACGAAAATGTACGTATAAGAAATATTTTGCGCTATTAATTATTAATTATAGTCAACATGATATGTCACTCAATAAATCAAATAATTGATAATTTTCGTTTACTTAACAATCCGAGAGACAGTCCACAATCGGTTGCACTTTAGTTGTGTAGTTATCGTAATTAACGCCAATTCTAAAGTCTATTAACAGCCTGCAATACAGTAGCAGCCTACTTAGGCACATTAATCAGTCCATAATAGTGATAATATGATGACGACGACGACGACGACGACTAGGTTACGATGAGGGCAAAAATTATGATGACGACGACTATGATGATGATAATGATGTTGTTGTTGTTGTATGCAGTATGTGGGATGAACTGATGAGAAGCAGTCGAAGTCGAACAAGCGGCAGCGAATCAAGTGACGATTTAAACAACAAAAAGATGGTTTTGAATCTCGTTCAGGTCTTTATAACATTATACACTTTCACATCTACAAGTGACAACATTATATCTCACGTATCATATTCCCTGTTTATATAGTTTTTTATATTACCGTTTTTAGGGTGTTTAACGCAACCGCTTGAACCATCGATTATTATTCGTACCATCACTTCGACTACTGATATTCCATCCTCATAAAAATTATAGCACACTATAAAACAGTTTTAAAGGTGTCTAACGCAACCGCTTCTACCATCCAACTATCAATCTGTTATAACTAATATAACTCCAACTGCCAACATTACAACATTACAACTTTATGTTGTATTGTATTGTATTGTATTGTATTGTATTTAAACATTTATAAAGCGCCTCTAGTAGGGTGAACCGTTCAGAGGCGCTCCCGGTGCGCAAGGCCCAGCGAGAAGAAACAGGTTTTGAGAAGAGACAAAGCAGAGGAGAGACTACCAGAAAGAAGTGTAGAGCGAACAGAAGGAGAAAGGGCATTCCAAAGAGAAGGACCAATTGAGACAAATGATCGAGACTGAGACTGAGACTGAGACTGAGACTTATGTTACTTAATACTTACTCATTAAATTTTACTTTAGTTTATACTGCTACTACTACCACTACTTCCGTAGTTGCTGCTGCAATAATAATAATTGTTGTAATCAATTATCTTTTCATCACTAGTAAGAAACTCACTGTGATTCACATTTGCTATAATTGCTATATATATTGGTTTTCAGATGTTTGAAAAGAAGGTGTGACCCGATAACCTGTTTTCGACCTTTCACCCCATGACTTGTATTACAGTTGATGACGTCATTTCAACCAATATTATGAGAACTGCAGATCTAAAATTTTATATACTTCGCAAACGAAACTTTTATTAATTATGTCGAATTAATAATTGGAATTAATTAAACGATTTTCTGTTTTAAATGACAATTACTATTTTGTTGAACGTGTGTGAAATATTTTTAAATCGTCTTAACAATGGGGTCAGTTATTAAATACTCTATAGGGAATGCAAGGATACAATACTACCATTATTACTGCTACCGCTACAATCTCTCGATATCATAATATTATTGCCTTACATTCCAACTGCTCACCTTATAAATATTATGATGCACCTAATAAATAATATGATGCACCTAATAAATATTATTACGCACCTAATAAATATTATGACGCACCTAATAAATATTATGATGCACCTAATAAATATTAAAACGCACCTAATAAATATTATGATGCACCTAATAAATTTTATGAAGCACCTAATAATTATATATTATGACGCCTATTGTAAGAGGTCAAATTTCTTGACCAAAGAAAAACTCAAGAAAAAACCCACAATGGACTAACAAACTAACCTTCAAGGTCTTCTTGAAAAGCTAAACGATATAATTATGATCAAACCGATATATTTTTGATCTGAACCGATATATTTTTGATCTGAACCGATATATTTTTGATCTGAACCGATATATTTTTGATCTGAACCGATATATTTTTGATCTGAACCGATATATTTGTGATCTGACTGATATAATTATCGCAAATGGTTGGAGGAAGTTGGTAGGAACCTGGATAATAAAAAGAAGATACTGAGGAAAGGCAAGAGGAGGCGGACAAGGAAATGGCAGGATAATAAATAGAGGATGGAAGATGAGGTTTTGAGGAAAGCTATTATTTGAAAGAAGATGATGTTGAATTAGCGAGGTGAGCAGGATTTGTCATCTGTTGCTTACGTCAAGCTTTTATAAAAAAACATTTCTCAGTTAATAAGGTGTTCAAAAATCATCGGTTAATTGACCTAATTTTGGTTAGCGAAAGAAAAGTCTTACATAAAACACCTTTTTAAAGTTCACCTCAACTTTTATATAAAGTACATTTCAGTCATTTCTGATTTAATATAGGTAATCCGTCTGCTTTCACATAATATCTGCTGAACAATTCACCATAACTATTTGATGTCAGCACAGCCTGGTATAGGAAAGGGCGTCATTTTGGGCGATTGGGCGAGCAGTGGGAATATTCGGTGTAGGAATATAAGCAGATTAGCGTACCACTATCGCGGTGGTGTAGTGATGGCGTCGTGTCCTTGGAGCCGGAAGGTTCGAGGTTCGAATCCACCTCGCCGCGTGAGGACCTTGGACCTATGTGTCTGCTTAAACACCTTTAGAAATATTATAAAAATGTTATAAATAAATCCCGACACCCAAAATTTTATTGTAATAGTATTCGTTTCCATCAGATGTTGCTAGTCAAGATTCTCCTCTGACCGGTTTACACACCTTTAGAAATATTTACCTAGTGCTATAAATAAGTTCAATGCACAATTTTTTAAAATTAAGTAAACTTTGTTCGTTCATGCTTTAGTCTCATTTAGATACTACCACCTCTACCACAACAGCCACCATCACCACAACCTCCACCTCCAACAATACCCCACCACCACCACCACCACCACCACCACCACCACCACAAACGAAAAGTTATGTCAATCACCGACGTCGCTGCGCGACGGTTGGTAACATGCATGAACTAATGCTCTCCACTGTTAGTACCTTGCTCATAAGTGCTCTATTATACCGAGCAAATTTCTGTCCAGGGTAACGGCCTCTGTTGTCATAGACCCTGGTCAAATTGGAATCCTCCTCCACTGTTTCCTATCGCGTGCAGCGGCGAGAAGATTGGAACCGGAAAGATGGGACCAAGCAAGAATGTTGTCAATCCAGCTAATACGCGGTCTACCCTTGCGTCGATATCCTTCCACGAAACGTGCATAGATAATAATTTGTTCAGTTTTCAGTTTAAATACTTATCTTTATCTTTTAAATTTCTATAAAATATGTGACAATTAAAACAGCAACTTATACTACCTAAAATTTCACACCTTTTTAGATGTTGTTTAAATCATTATAAATAATGCCAAACAAAACAATTTTTACAGTGTTGTTACTGTGGCATAGTTGAGCTGTCATACTTGTCTTCGGTTAGCAAGTTTTGACCATTTTGACGAACCTCATAGTTTCGACATTTGTGCTAGGTGAGTAACGTCTTTGGTGTCGTTTTGCATATAATTCGTTTAAGTATCGTTCGAACAAAATGATGTCTAGAAAAAGTTATGATGCATTTTGTGAACATGGTAGGGTGTTGCACCTTTGATCCCTATGTGCGTATGCACCCTTGATCCTATGGGATCAAGGGTGCATTGATCATGGGATCATGGGTGCATATTCATATTGCATAGAAAAATTATCTATTGTTCATTTCTGCCAAACTGTTAACAGTAAAGATGATGCTTTTTAGACTTGGCCTACTGTAACAGTAAAAATAGAATAGAATAAAATATAAGCTATTAACATAATTTGTACTTATTGTTGCAGCACCTGAAAATGGTTTATCACAAAAAGCGTAAGACAGAGGTCAAGAGGTCAGACATCAGAAGAAGACATGCAGGCAGCTGTGGCAGCAGTCCTTGAAGTCAAAAAAATCATGCAGCAGGAGAATTCGTTTTGCGGAGATGAGTGACACCAGCGATGAAGATCTTGAACAAAACATAGATGCTGAACATCTCGGTCTTCAACATCTCGGATCTCAATCATCTGACAGTGCCGATGATATTGATATGATGGACAGTGACTATACGAGGAAAATGGAAATGTTCAGTCTGGAAAGCTAGAACAGAGAGACTGTGGTTGTACAGCTTAAAGGACAGAAGAACGTGTTCCATTTTGCAGCACGGGTTGACAGTAATGTTTCCAAAGACTGAGAAGTGAACGTCACCTATCTTGACGAAAAGGCATCCAAGTTTTATCGGCATGAACTGGACAGATTTATTATCCCTGAGAACTCGAGATCCTATCCGATTCCACTTGAGGATATCATTAAGAAACTTTCTGATCCGATCATAATGGGGGGAAACAAAGCGCATTGGTCGACAGATCACCGTTCTCGTTCACTGATTTTAACTTGGGTTAATGTTTGAATATTCATGCATGTTAAATGTTGATTGACAGCTTGTTTCAGCTTTTGATGTTTCAGCTTTTCATTGTCTTCAGTAGACATAGGTTTTTATACAAGTAACTGTTAGCGTTTGACTGCTAATTAGCTGTTTAAAGAATTGTTGGCCCATGCATGTTAAGTATTGCATGTCGGTAGTGTCATCTTTTTTACTAGAATAAAGTCTAATTTACTTTGCTTTTGTATTAAACATTAAAATATTATATGCAAATGGCAAAGCATATTTTTTGTTACCTAAACCAGCACTAGAATCAAGAGAACACACATAGGATCAAGGGTGCCTGCGTATGGGATCAAGGGTGCATACATGTATGCACCCTTGATCCCATATGAGTAACTTTGGTTTTTATCATATAACATTTAAACGTGATGTTATTATAAAACAATAAATACAAGGTTACATTGGAAATAAAATTGTCTATTACACACATTCGAGCCAAATTCAAAAATGTTAAAAAAATTCCAGTAAATGAGAAAAGTAGCAAAATAGGATCAAGGGTGCATACTCTCCCCTACTAGCAGCGGGTCACTCTATGTTATACATATTTTCTATATATCCACAGATAGTTATACGCAAAACTTGTTCGCGCTCGTGAGCTTTTATATGTTAGTTGCCACCTTACTATTGTTCGTTTGCAGAATTTCAATGCCGAAGCAAATCGATATGTTTAATCGCGGAGACTTTATATACACTTAATATAAACTTTAAAACAGGTGTATAAAACATTATTTTTGCTGACTGTTGTAAGCTTTATGAAACCGCCACATGGATTTTTCTCATTCAAATTCAATAACATTCATAGTATTTGTTTTTAGTCAGCTGTTTGTTTTGTGATCATGGTATGCTGTTGGTCGTTTTACCCGGTAGAGAGACCGACTTTTAAACAACTTTGACGTTCACTACAAGACTTTTAAACGGCTCTCAGACAGTTCGTTTGACACCATCATCGACTCATTCGCAAGTCAATGGGTAGTTTTATTATCGCATGCAGTGTCGTTAGACTTAAACTACTAAAAGAAATTAGCGGATGGTGAAAGACGTCGTTAAACACCAATTAAATAACTCTATGTTGTTGCACACCTATTTTAAAATTTAATTCTTCTTATAAATAAAAGTTGTCACAAAATCTATTTTAATGCCTGTTAACAAGTGATGTAATAAATATGCCTACAACGCCAATTCATCGCCAGTGAAAACGAAGATGACGACGAACGCATTATTAAAATTAATCATTAGCGTATTTAAACTGCAATAAAACTTGTAGCAGTAAAATTTGTAACACTAATACTGAACCTTACCGGTTGAAAACAATTTAAAAAACCTCAAGCTGTAAGCACCGTAATAATATAATACAATAACATTGATTTGAGCACTCGTCTTAAACACCTTTAAAATAGAGCAACACATACTATATAAGTTTTAATAAATTAGGCGATTGGATGAGTGAGTTGGCACATACTTGGTTGAACGTTCGCGTTGTTGTACAGCAAAACAGATATTCATTTATCTTTTATATAGCTCTCTTTCAATACTATCTAATGTGTGGCGATTCCGACATAACCTCGGGAAAATAGTAATCAGAAAACTGCTGAAAATCTCGTTGACAAAATGATGAACATGCATTGCAAATCAGCAGAGGCCAAAAAGCTAGAAAACTGCGATATTTCGTCGACATCATAAGACAGATAAACGACAGCATCGAAAGCAGTCTGATGACGGTTCTTGTGAAAGGAGTCGGAGGACGAAGTAGAGCGAGGTGAAAAGAACATGTTGGCACTGGGCGAATTGACATAGGAAATTCAAGAGATTTAATTCGATTAGGTATCATCGTAAAGAACATTTCCGCCATATGAATAATAATAGTCTTGGCTTCATGGAATAAGTCTCTAGCCTCAATGATCGAACAGGACAGCTGCGAAGTGCCGCCCGTCCACCGTTCTACCTGTCTCCTCGAATGTATCGTCGTCCCCAGGGGCGCGGTGGTGTTCGTTGCTTTGCAGCCGGAGGGTTGCAAGTTCGAATCCACCTTAAGTCGTCGGGTAAGGATCTTGGGCAAGTCCTTCATTTGCAATTGCTCAGCGCTTCAGCGTGGTCGGGAGCGCATCTGAGTAGAAAGAGCTTGAAGGGGCGCTATAACAACTGCACATACAAACAAACGGTCCAATATGACCTGTAGTCTGCCGCGTTCCTACTGCCTCGCAAGTCAACAAACATGCTGGTCACATAGGCTTTGTCCAATTACGGTGAACTAGTCTTAACGAATTAGAATTTTCTTCGTGGGACGCAGAGAAAGCCTAACCCCGTGGAGATCTACATCAACCGTCCCAGAATATCGAAAATCTCAAGAGGAACAAGAGGAGAAAGATATTGAACGCTGCTTGCTGTAAGAATTTATTTAATCTATTTAAAACACCTTACAAATATTTTCAGAAAACTTCATATAAACTATTATAGACGTCAGATGAATTGGAGTCTTTAGACACCTCTAAAAAGCTCATATACTAGTCTATTTCATTGTAAGACTACGACTTTATTCTCAACTTGATCTGCGAACGCCGTATAATAATTTTATGGAACTTATACCTCTTAGCCAACAATTGCTTATTAAGTGCTGTAATATGCCAAGCAAATTTCTGTCCAGGGTAACGGCCTCTGCTGTCATACACCCTGGTCAAATCGGATCCATCCATCCACTAGCCAACCTCCTGAGTAGATGTCTTGAAGGGGCGCTATAGAGGGTGAGATAAAAAAAGTAACCCCTTCTAAGTGTTGCTGCCATGGCAGTTTCTGACTCCACTAAGTTGGGAATCTTTTTGGCGCTATTTGGTTCTTTTACGCCAAGAGTTTTTTGAGTGAATCCCAAACATTAGCGTCATCTAAACTTTGAACCGTCACCATCCGAGCATATCAGTTGTGCCATATTCTCTCGGATCATTTTGTGGTTTGCGGGTTTACAACAGCATCTGCGGTTTGCATGGAAAATTGCACACATAGAATAACTCTAACATTGCTCGCATTTTGGGAGTGCCCGACTCGAGGCTGTATAATTGGGGCGGGCGACACTAGTCATCTTTGATCTGGATTAGTTTAGTTTCGAATAGGCTAAACAGCAACGTGCAAGCCTGGATAAAATTCGCCGCCGTTTTGCGTTCTAACTATGCCAGTCCCAAGCATGAGTAAATTTTGGGGTGACTCTTGTGATCTTTGTCATCGCAGCTTCGGTAAACTGAAGCTCCTAATGTCGTGTGTAATAGGGCAGAGTGGAAGACGTCGTGAAGCACCAATTATAATTATAACACCTCTTTTAATATGATTTTCGAGATATAAATATTAATCGTCACATAGCCAACTAATTTATTCAACGCTGACCCAACGAATAGAAAAGTGATTCAATTTTCTGTGACTCAATTGAGGCTCTTTAGAACTAAGTAAGATGTCGTAAATCACTGTCCGTAATCTTATAGTGTCAGTCCCAAACCCGGGGTGCTCGGTCACCTTTTGACATCGCGCAGGATAAACATGTATTTTCTGCTCACATGGAATCGTTATTTTCTATTTGGAATTATTCTGTGTTACACTGAGCCAATTAAACCGCTGAATTCGTGAAAAAAATGAGGGTGCTGTTTGAGAATCGTGGAAAAGTAGCTGGCATAATTATGAAATTCGAGAACATTTCCCCAAGATTTTCGGCGCCGCTCGTTCTGGACCCAACCAAATCCCAAGTTTTAGCTTTTAAGCCCCCCCCCCCAAACGGAAACCAAATTCCGCCGCCACCACCACCATCGCCACTACGCCACTATCACCACCACCTCTACCACCACACCACCACCATCTCCGCCGTGGCCAACAACACAACATTATTATCCTAAGCATCATAAAAAAATAGAAATACTCAGATAATTATTTTTTCAGCTTATACACCTTCAGGAAGGCTTTTCAAATTGCTATAAATTATCATTCCTGCCAAAAAAAATCGTGATCTTGTTTGTATCGGCGAGTGTTGCTGTCAACAGATATCTTTTAATATATCCGATTATTATTATTAGTATAATAATTATCACTAATTTGGAAACTGTTTTTCTCTTCATCACGTAACTATAAATATAAAAAAACGACAAATCCATCGATTAATTTATTCCGTAATCAGTTTGCTTACACACCTTTAGGAATTTTATCGAAATGTAATAAATAAGGACATGTAAACAATTTTTAATGGATTACTTCGTCTTGTTTCCATCTCATGGAACCTTTTAATAATGCATTTCTGTCTCATCCGTCTCATGTAGCTAGTGAAGAAATGCTCAAATGTCTGTCTGCCTATTCGTCTTTCTGTCCCTTCTCCCGTCCGCCCGTCCGTCTT
>OX243821.1:33171607-33216607 GCA_945859605.1 Lumbricus rubellus
TCTATCTTTCTATCTATTTAGCTATCTATCTATCTATCTATCTATCTATTTAGTTATTTAGTTATTTATTTACATGTATTTAGTCATTTAGTTATTTAGGTATTTAGTTATTTAGTTAATTCGAATGTTTATATAGCGTATTTTCATCTATGCCACTCAAAAGCGCTCTCAATCTAACCACAACTACTAAGACAGCTTTGAGATTCTTAGAGTACAGAGTAGAGTGACCCCTTGAACTTAATCGCAGTGTAACATGGAGACCATTCCAGGTTGTAGGACCAGCAACATAGAATGAACGACGCTGTCGCATAGCAGTCCGCGAGCGGGGAACCAGAAGCTCAATTTGGTTCGCCGATCGAAGGGTGGATCGACGCTGAACATCTAAGGCGAAATAGCAAAGTTTTCTACGATTCGTTGGAGCCAAATAATAAAAATGTTGAAAATCTCAATAAGGTTTTACTACATTACAATGATTTTTGTTGAAACGATAACATACTAAAAATGCATGACATTTGTATTTAATACATTTATATAACATTTTGGTGGACGTATAACGACTAATTAAAGAAAAAATTGACGCGTGGCCTTAATCCGTTAATTTGTTTAATTCTTTGATTTTTCGTGTATTTTACCTCTGAGAGACGCCAATCATTTTCACAAGGGGTTAGGCCTAGTGTAACTCACACCAGCTTCTGAAAGGAAGAAATTCATAGGAAGAAATTGAACACCATTTTAACCGTATTTCTTGCTTTATAAGATCAAACCTGAAGCAATTCTGGTAAATATATGGTCTTTTTCTGACATCGCCATTGCGAGAGGAAATATTCGAAACCTAAAAAAGGAAACGCAGGATTTTATGTAACATTGTTTGTAGTCAAAAGTCGTCTGATCCACGCGACAGATTGTTCCCCCAAAATTACAGAAATACATTTTAGCAGGGGCGGTTGGGAGCCGGGTAAGGGGAAAACTCCGCCACTGTTTTTCGCCCTGATTATGCCAGTCCCAAGCATGAGTATATTTGGGGTGGCGTGACTCCTATGATCTTCGTCATCGCAGTGCCGGTAAATTGAAGCTACTACTGTCGTGTGGAAAAGGGGGAGAGTGGAAGACGTCGTCAAACACCAATTAAATAACTTCACTTTTTACCACACCTCTTTTAGTATAAATTTTGTTTATATAAATACAAGTTGTCAGGGAACGAAATTCAATCATCTTCTTGTGACGCATTTGAGACTCATTAGAACTAAGTAAGATGTCGCTAATCACTGTCCGTAATCTTATAATGCCAGTCCAAATCTTGGGGTGCCCAATCGCCTTTTGACATCGCGCTGAATATTCCTGCAAACATGGAATCGTTATTTTCGATTTGGAATTATTATATGATACACTGAACCAATTAAACCGCTAAAATCGTGTAAAAGTGAGGGTGCAGTTTGAGAAGTGTGGAAAAAGTAGCTAGTATATGTGGCGTTGGGAATGACATGGAAACTGTGAGGCCACAAGAAAAAAAAGGGTGTTTAAACTTCTAGCCTCACCCTGTCGGAATTAGATTGATACGGGAGAAGAAAATGTAGGAAAGAATGTATAGGCTTTTAATTTTTTCCAGATTCTAGTCCAACACTTTGATTTTGACGGCTGACGCGTTGGAAAATGAGTTGAAGCGTTATTGTTTGTGCGTGTATATTCTTTATAGTAATTGTTGAAATTTTAAGACAGGTGTGTAACGCAATACACGCTGTAGACTATAATTGTAGGATTTATGTAGGCGCCATTGTTCAATCAGTAAAAGTTGAACAATCGAATCAGTCAATCAATCAACCAATCAATCAATAAGTCAATCAATCAACCAATCAAACAATCAATCAGTCAATCAATCAACCAATCAATCAATAAGTCAATCAATCAAACAATCAATCAATCAATCAGTCAATCAATCAACCAATCAATCAATCAGTCAATCAATCAATCAATATAATTGCTTCTGTGTTGTTTTGAAGCTCAGATGAATAGTTTTGTTTATTGTATAATAAATTCGGATCATATTTAAAATCGATTTTCATTGTTTAGTAATGTCATCCACTAGCTTCCATTTACACAGCTGATCACTTATAGGGTTTCTGCACTAGTCTGGCGCTGCATGGAGGATCTTGCTCCCATGTACCTACAAGAATTTTGCGGTCCCACGTCTGATGTCCAGCGGCGAACTATATAATGCAGCGACGCTCTTTCTCAGTGGCTGGCCCTAGAACCTGGAGTGGGCTTCCTGTAAGTTGCTCTCTGCGTGGTGTCTAGAGGTCACACCACCATGTCTCTTTCTCACTTAAAAACCGCCTTATTTAGCCGTTGTTGGACTGGGAGCGCTTCTGAGTAGGTTACCTTGAAGGTGCGCTATATAGGAAGTCAATAATAATTATTATTATTTTCTAACTGATATGACGCGTTGAACAAGGCATAATGCACAAATTTATCAGAACCGTTTTCGTTTAAACACCTGAAAAACACGTTCAATTATTGCTATATAGTTTATGCTGACGACATAACTTTGGTGAAAGAAAGAAAAGAAAGAAAGTAAATTTATATAACATGGAAATTTTTTTAGTGTTTTCCATCACAAACTTCTGAATTCGAGACGTAGGCCTATTGAATTTTATGTGGTAACATATTTTAGAAAAACTTATTCGTCATTTGAATGATTGTCGGTGTCTTTAAATGTTTCAATGAATTATAATGTCACTAAACTTATGAGCGATATCCAAGTGTTATTTAAACATTATGCAGATTGAAAAAAATATATACATTTTAAAAATAAATGACGTTTCGTAAGATAAAATTAGCATGTCTTACACCATCTATCCTAACGCCTTGCTAACTTTATATAGTATCGCCAGTCAAAAGTTCTGCGAAATAAGAAGGGCAATGCTAAACAGCTTTGTTACAAAATATCAGAAAAATTCCACACCTTTTTAACGCTGTAAATGGATAGTATATAAAATGGTTACGCAGCAAAGTTGACATCATATTTCCATTGGTTCCTGATAAAACTATTATAAATAAAAGAAACATTTAAAGATGAAACTATATAGAAATAAACATGAAGCATTACATTGCATTCATCGGATCGCAAGGGTGATAACTGAATGGTTCCAATGCAGAGCAGTTTGTTCGTATCAAACCTTTTAATCGACTGCCATTGACTATGCGACAACTCACAAACTGTTCTCAGTTTCACCATGTTCTGAAGACTGGTAGACTGCTACTTTTTTTCTTCACAGCCCTGCGTTACATTGTGCGTTACTGAGCAAAAGAAAGATACGTTCTAGTTCAGAAAGATAATTAATTATTATGGAGAAAGTTGGAAATAGCCCTTTGCAAAAAGGAAAAAATTTCTTGTTTTTTGCCAGTATTTTTCCATTGGATGTTTTCCGGAAGCATTAAATCAAAAACGTGGAATAAAACCATACAAGCTGAATTTCCCGGATAGGCGTAGAAAAATGAGTAAATTATCTACACAACTACCGCCACAAACACCAGCACCACCTCCTCAACCACCACAAACACTACCCAAAACTCACCCATACACCCACCACCACCCACCACCACAACCAGCCCCACCACCCCTATAAAAAATAAACAAGTAAGCAATGAACAAATTTCTTTTAAAACCATTTTTTCTTTTCATCATGTAACTATAAATATCAAAACGAAAATTTCATCGATTAATTTATTCCGTGATCAGTTTAGTTACACACCTTTAGGAATATTTTCTAGATGTTATAAATTAAGACATGAACCGAATATTTTAGCTAGTAAAGGTTCTACACTTCTACATTGGAATCGGTGGCGCCTATGGTGGCATCATGGTCGCTTGGGCGTGAAACTACGATGCAGTATCCGCTCTGTTACAGATGTCGGGAGCGACTCTTAGCAGTGAGAGAGACCTTGAAGGGGCGCTATAACAAGTGCACATACAAACAAAACAAACAAACAAACCACACCAAAAATCACTATCACCAAAAACCATCAATGCCTCCACAAACATCACCATCCCAGCCATAAAACCCAGAACCACCACCATCACCGGCACCACCGCCACCACCACTACTACTACTATCATATCAACCAAGCTCACAAAACTAACCACCCACCAGCACCACCGCCTCCAATAACACCAACACCAGTGCCCCACCAGAGTCCGCACCACCATTACATATTAACCCTATGACGCACACCTTCCGCGCCAACGCATTTAGCACACCTGGGGTCCAATGGACCCCACCGATAACATGGGTTGAAATTATATCAATTAGATAGAACTTGGGAATTAACGACTTAAATTTATATTGTACATAGCACATGCACTCATGGAACATGTTTAGGTCAATATGTAGGCCGAAAATTAACCCTCTAGGGCTGCCAAGGGGGGCCGGTGGTATCCCCCCCGTTACGTTTTCTCACCATCAAACATTTCTCGTATGGAATCAAATTTTGACATTTTAAGTACTTGCAGGGGGTTCATTTACACACATTTTGAGGTAAAATTTGTGATGATACCCCATACCGTTCAAAAGTTATACCCGATATACCCTAGGTACCAAGAGGGGGGTGGAAACCACCAACTTAGGTTAACGACTGTAATATTTTATCCGTCATTTATTATGAAGAAGAAACATTCTGCCCCTTCATAGAGGGAATGTAGGGCTACATTGTTATGCTAAATGATTTGTCTTTTCATAACCGGAAGTGCTCAAAATAAAATAAAATATGTGAAAATTGGTGATTTTCAAAAAATATTTTCCTATCGAGAATTTCTAGATTGTTCAATAATTTTGACCAGTGGCGAAGCCAAAAAACATTACGAGTTGCCATTTGTATGTATGTAGGCTACATGTATGTATGAATGTATGCATGTATGTATGTGTGTGCATGTATGTATGTGTGTGCATGTATGTATGCGTGTATGTAGGTATGTATGTATGCATTACGCATGCATATGTATCTGTGTATGTATGCATTTATGTATTGATGTATGCACGTACTTACGTGCATACGTACGTATGAATGAATGTGTGTATGTATGTATGTATGTATGTATGTATGTATGTATGTATGTATGTATGTATGTATGTATGTATGTATGTATGTATGTATGTATGTATGTATGTATGTATGTATGTATGTATGTATGTATGTATGTATGTATGTATGTATGTATGTATGTATGTATGTGTAACGCCCGCCCCCGCGTACACTCCCGGAGTCGCCACTTCCGGTCCCGCGTGTGAGAGGGCCGCGTGCGGTTGCAGGTCGTAGTTCAGAGAAATAGAGGGAGGAAGGGAGGCGGTAGCTTCTGGGTTCGAATCCCGTCGGGTTCGGGATGGCCAGGTATCTCGACCTCTTAGCTCTCCGTATGAAACTGGGGCCTTACTGGCCAGTCTTTCACTCCGGCGTAGGATTCCGGAGTTAACCGGAAGTGAAAGGTCCTTAAGCCTAGCCCCCGAAGCTCTTCCCAGGCCGATGGCTGAGTGGTAAGGTCTATCCGCGGTGGTACCAAAGGGAAACATTGTTTCTGGGTTCGAACCTGCAACCGGCTTCGGAGATTCCCTGGGCGTCGTCTCTAATCGTTCTATACGCGCCACGACTTCCGTCAGCGCTTCCCTCACGTTAGAGTGTACCGCATAAATTTCCTCTCTAACATCAATTTTCACTGAGGAAATTGCCTCTTCAACATTGCTTTGTACGACGGAGATAGCCTCTTCAACATTGCTTTGTACGACGGAGATAGCCTCCTGGGTATCTCTGGCATTAGCCTGTATGGCATCTTGTGTGGCCCTAGCATTCATTTGCATAGTTGCCTGCACATTAGTCTGCATCGAAGTCATGGCTTCTTGGGAGGACTTAGAATTCGTTTGTATGGCCTCTAGTAAAATGCCTATTTCCAGCGCAGATGGTGGTCTGGAGGGCTGCGAGGGAGTTGATGCTCCGCTTCTATCCATGGCGCTATACAAGTTTTAGCTAAGTCGAATCCTAACGCTAGCAAGAAGTAAATCCGAAGGTTTAATCAATGAATCTTATTATTATCAGAACCATTCAATATAGGTATGCAAAATATTATTATTAAAATCTTCGTCTAAAAATTACATGAGCCCATCAGCCGTTAATCACAGTATAATATTGTTATCATATATAGGCCTACCTTAAGCCTATAAGTTAATTATGTGGCGCCTTTCTAAATATAGGCCTACGGTTTTAATCAATGCAAGCTACATGTATATATAGTTATATCTAGGGCCTATAATTTTATCGCTGCTGCAATAAGACGTAAAGGGCCTCTAGAACATTTATCTAACGCCAATTTAAATCTTAATTAATGCACCTATCACCTATTATTATAGCCTACATCTGCTACGCTATGACCACAAAATCTTATGTATGAATGAATCTGTTAATATTATTCTTAAACAACTTAATTAATCATACTACACATATATATATATATATATGGCAAAAGCATAGGCCTAATGCAGATCTTGCCTCACAACAGAGCCTATCAGAAAAGAAGGCCTATCATATTAATATCCTTACAGCACTAAGATCACACAATTATTATCATCATGACTACTTAAAATGAGCAACTTTAGTCATTCCAATATATCTCCTCAGGTCAAAAATCATTCATATAGCGCCAACTATTTATATACAGCGCCACACAATATATCTCATCCGAGGCACTATTAAAACTGTCCATTGTCACGATGCAATGCAATACAATATTAATCTGTGCCATGCCACACACATTTCAATCCACCTACAATGCAACATTACAGTCATTGCACAGTAACCAGACATGTAAAACCATCACATGTAAAAAATAAATCATTTTCATCAGAATCGAACTAAAAATTGTTACAGATACTCCTGCATTCAAGATGGCCGCCATTACACGGTCGTTAATCACAGTACCGGGCCGGCATCTTAATGTTACGGCGAGGTCTTGATAGTTCCACAGGGGCGTCGGTAGTGTCCTCGGTTCCAGGAAACTCGATCGGCTCCTGTGGTTGTAGGTCGGGTTCGGTCCAACCAGACGGAGGGTCACCCAGATACGGTTTTAGCTTGTCGACGTACACAAGGAGCGCTTGTGATCTGGCCGATTTCTGGATCCTGTACAGGACCGGACTCACTTGTTCCAGGATCTTGTAAGGTCCGGAAAACCATTTTGCCCATTTATCTTTGATGTGGACACGCTTCCGAGGGTAGTAGTACCAGACCCACTGTCCTTTTGTAAATTCCGGTTTCCTCACTCGAAGATCATACCGGAACGCCCGGCGAACAGCCTGCTTTTGCATGCATTCTCGCGCCAACTGGAACACATCTCGCATCTCGTCTGTTCTTTTCTGTACGTAATCATCCACCGACAGCTGTTCATTGTTCTGGTTACAGTCTCCAAGTACCAGATCGATAGGGAGACATGTCTCGCGTCCGAGAAAAAGTTTGTTTGGTGTGAATCCCGTACTTTCATGCTGACTGGCCCGATACGCTCCCATGATCCAAGGTAGATGAACGTCCCAGTCTTTCTGATTTTGAGAAACTACCTTGCCGAGCATGGAATTCAAGGTTCTATGTAGCCTCTCCACCATTCCATTCGTACTGGGTTTATAAGGAGACGTCCTAATCTTATCGATCTGCATCAGGCGACATAGATCTCGGAACAGGGCAGCCTCGAAGCAGGGACCTTGATCCGTTAGGAGCTGTTTTGGACAGCCGAACCTCGGAATCCACTGGTCCATCAGCATCCGGGCGACGGTGGCGGCCTCCTGGTTGCGGATAGGGTATGCTTCCGCCCAGCGACTGTAATGGTCGATCACAGTCATTATGTAGCGGAACCCTCGACTGCTCACTGGGTGTGGTCCGGTGATGTCGACGCCTAGACATTCCATTGGTTCTCCGACGGCCATGTCCTGTAGTTGCCCTTGTCTGGGTGGCTTCCCTCGGATATATCGGGCGCAGTTGTCGCATCGCTTCAGCTGTTGGTACACCTGTTCTCCCCAGCCCGGCCAGTAGGCTCGCTGTTGTACTTGAGCCATGGTTCGCCGGACACCCAGGTGTCCGCCAGACATCCCTTCGTGTGCCAGTCGGATGATAGTTAGCCGTCGTCCGACGGGCGGTATTAACTGGTCGCGAATAGGTTTGCCTTCAGAGTCCAGCCACGTACGGTGCAAGAGTCCATTTTTTACGACTATCTGGGGCCACTGATGGATCAACCTTTTGGTCGAGGCACTGCAGCTCCGAATTTCATCTCCGGTGGGCATTTCGGTTGATTTCTCCTTCCATTGCAAGATCCAATTTAGATCCGGATCTTGTCGTTGCTCCTCCGCTATGACCGACGGGTCCCAATCTGCGATTTCCGATAAGACAGGATGAGCTGGTGGCTGTCGCCCCTGGATGACGTTGACCTGGATTGGCCTTCGAGATAGCGCATCAGCGTTTTGATGCGCCGCTCCAGACCGATGTTGTATATCGAATTCAAATTCCTCCATTACCGAGAGCCACCGTGCCTGTTGTCCGATGGGAAGAGGCGTCCGTCGCAGCCATTGGAGCGCCGAGTGATCCGTTCGTAGGATAAACTTCCGTCCGAGGAGATACGGTCTGAACGCTTTAAGAAAGTTGATCACCGCCAGCAACTCTCTTCTCGTCACGTCGTAATTTTGCTCCGCTACTGAACACACTCTGCTTCCGTAACAGATAACCCGCTCCTGCGACTCTTGAATCTGGGAAAGTACCGCGCCGATGGATTCCCCTGAAGCATCGGTGTCCAGTATGTACATTCCGGTGTCGTTTGGAAGCGCCAGAATGGGAGACTCCGTTAGACAGTCTTTTAACTTCTGGAACGCTTCTTCACACTGATCGGACCAGGCAAACTTCAACCCCTTCTTAGTCAGTTGGTGGAGCGGGCGCGCGATGTGAGCGAAGTCGGGTACGAATTTACGGTAATAGGAGCATAACCCGAGATACGCTCTCACGTCCTTGACCTTGTTTGGAGTGGGCCATTCACGGACCGCTCGAATCTTTTCTGGATCAGTAGTGACCCCGTGCTCGCTAACCACGTGACCCAGGAACAACACCTGCTTCCGTAGCAGCTTACATTTCGATGGCTTCAGCTTCAGATTCACGGCTTCCAAACGAGACAGGACTTGTTCTAATCGCTCCAGGTGGGTCTCCAGGTCCCCAGCGAAGACGATGATGTCGTCGAGATAGATCAAGCAGATCTCGAAGTTTAATCCAGCCATAACTAGGTTCATCATGCGACCAAACGAGGCAGGCGAATTGCAGAGCCCGAACGGAAGCACTTTGAATTGGAAACTCCCGCGTCGGGTGACGAAAGCGGTCTTGTGGCGATCCTTCTCGTGGACGGCCAGTTGATGGTAACCGGCTCGGAGATCAAATGTACTAAACCATTTAGCATCCCCAAGAGAATCCAAGCTCTCACTGATCAGCGGAAGTGGGTACGCGTCCTTACGCGTCTTGGCATTCACCGCCCTGTAATCCACGCAGAAGCGGGGGGTCCCGTCTCGCTTCTGGACCATGACCACATTACTGGCCCAAGGTGACAGTGAAGGTTCGATCAGTCCTTGTTCCAACATCGCGTGAACTTGTTCATCTATGATAGGGAGCAACGACAGTGGTTGTCGTCTCAGCGGTTGTCGCACTGGTGTTTCGTTGCCGGTGTCAATTTCATGCTGCAGAATGTCCGTAAATCCTAGATCCCATTCGCCGAGAGAGAAGGCCGCCCGGTGATTCAACAGTAACTCCCGAAGCCGACGCTGCATCTCTGATGGAACATCGTCGGCGATCTCCGACCACAACGGACCCAACACAGTCTCTACGTTCTCTGCATCGGAATAGTTACTGACTCCAGCGACCATGGCGCAGGTCGCGGCGGAGCTGTCGTTCTGATCATCCTCAGCCAACATCACTTCTTCCACCGTACATTGGACTCCTTTCGGCATTCTGATCACTTTAGCGGTCGGGTTCAGCACTCTGACGGTAAGGTCAATCGCTCTTTCTGGCAGAAGTGTTCCGGCGATTATCAGTCCTGAGGCCAGTACATGCGGTGGCGTGGCCCAGTGCGTGTTAGTCGGTTTCAGATCCGACAGTATGGCGTACACTTCCACATCCATCTCCGACAACGCTGGAACGTTCACGTTCTGAGCCGCAGCAATCCTCCGACATATTCCCATCCGGTCTCGGTTGAGAAGTGGAAAGATGCTCCCTTGGTACGTTATCGTTTTCTCTGGGAAGTTTATATGGGCCGGTTGTCCCATCAACCAACCGAGTCCCAGAATCAGTTCGCTGACCTGAGCCGTTACCAAACAGGGCAGGTCGAATTGTTTGTCCCCCGCTTGGCAAGGCAGTACGGTTTCGCCCAGTATCCGGATATCCGTTCCATTCGCCGCTTTCAACAACTGCGTAGACGTCGATATGTCCTTCTTTTTGACGAGGGACGCAGGCGCCAGCGACATTTCGCTCCCTGTGTCCACCAGCGCCATTACGTCCTTGCCGTTGACCTTCAGAGCCCAGTAAGCGTTGGAGCTACCTTGTACATGGTAGACGTTCGCTGGTTCGTTCGGAACATCGTTCGTCTCAGCCTCTCTTGTTCGTCGAATCGGGCAGTTGCGTACTAGATGGTCAGTGGCGGAACATTCGTAGCACCTCCGCTCCGGTCGTCCAACTTCCGGTTCCATGCCTCTCCGCGGTCCACTTCTGCAGGCCGAGCTTAAATGGCCGAGTCGATGACATATATAACACCGTGGACTTCCCCGCTCGTTATTTCCATTGGTGTTCGACCAATTATTTCTGGCTGGAGCGTTCTGGCCACTCCACGACCCGCGATTATTGTCTCCGTGTTGAGGCGCCGACACCGGTTGTTGCCCTTTCTTTAATTGCTCTATTTCTCCATTCATCCTATCCATCTGCCGTTTCAGGTCTACCACTATCGGATCCTCGTTTTCTTTAACGGCGTTGACCCGTCCATGTCGTCGTTCGTGCTGTTCATGGCCACCGACTTCTGCTTTCTGATAGCTATCCAATCTCATAGCTACCTTGTAGGCTTCATCGAGCGATTTAGGTTCTCGCTCACGGGTCTTCAGCGCGAGATTTCGGTCGCTCAAGGCATCCACGAATGCCCGAATGGCAATGGCTTCACGGTGAGCTGTCGAAGCACCAGGATACGCTCGCGAAGACAAAAGTCGAACGTCATCAATTAATACTCCCATGTCTTCGTCGCTTTTCTGCTTTCGGGTGCTAAGTTGCGTCTGGAACAGGGTCTGCTGCTCGGCGCTACCGTACCGTTCTCGAAGTCGCCGAACCAAAGCCGTCCATGTATCCAAGTTCGACTCGCTCAGCAAATGGGTCGCCGGTTCGACTAAGGAGACGACCAGTTGATTAAATTTCTCTTCGTCCGACCAGTCATTGTTCTTTGCGCATACGGTGAATTTGCGCAAAAAGACTTCCACATCCGTCCTTCCGCTGTACGATCCAAGTTTCGTGTTTGCCTTTGTTTAGGAGGCGCAGCCGACGACTGTTTGACCTCACTCGCTTTAACTGTCGTAGATGGGGTCGGTTCCGGTTCCTTGAGTGTTCTACTAGCGCTATTCGTCGGAAGTTCCCAGTCACTAGGCATTGTCTGTGTCGCAACGGATGTCATGGGAACGGATCTGGTAGGACCGACGGACGCGTTGACAGGCGGCAGCACTTTTATTTCACCAACCGCAGACATCGTCGCTTTGTCGTCTCCAGTTGTTTCGATTTTATTCAGGAACGTCGGTTTCAGAAGCGTTTGACGAGGCAGTTCGACGTCACGACTAAATCCGAAATTCTGAGCGCCGAGACACGAGCTCATCCTGGCCGACTCAACGACGGTTGGCCACCGAGGAAAGGCGACGTCGCTGGGACGAGGTGGGTCGAGACAGCGAAGCGGGTCGAGCCAAACCCGGTTGTCGATGCTGTTGTGGAGCGTGTTCGGAGCGTAGTTCGGAGCGTAATTCGGAGCATAGTTCGGAGCATAGTTCGGAGCAGCCATCCATGACACGTATGGATTCTCACGGTGTGCGCTCGGTTGCATCCAGTCGACCGTCGTAGTTGCCACTGGACCGGGTCGAGGGTCGGGTCGAAGGTCGGGTCGAGCGTAATCTCGACCAACCATGGTCGAAGTAACCAGCCCATCGTAGTTGGGCCCGGAGTGATAGGTCGGCATTCCCGACGTTGGTTGGAAAGCGTCGACCCGATTTGCCATCACTTCCGTTCTTGGCTGAACCGCATGCACGAACGATTCATGCATTCTCCATTGCGGATCAGGTCGAGGATAATCCACGTGAGAGGGCGAAGAAGAGGCCAAAGGAACTGGGTTGACCTTATCACCCCCCTCCCGCAATTTATGATCAATCGGTTTATTTATTTCAAAATTTCTAGACTCCGATTGCTGTGCTGCTTGCATTCGTTTATCAATTATTTTCACAGTTTTAGGTCTAAATTCCATTATTTTGCTAACTTCAATGTCTACACTACCATCATCAGACATAATTTCAACATTATCAGCAAATTCCCTTTCCTTCCTTC
Organism: Lumbricus rubellus; assembly: GCA_945859605.1. Lineage (NCBI taxonomy): Eukaryota > Metazoa > Annelida > Clitellata > Crassiclitellata > Lumbricidae > Lumbricus > Lumbricus rubellus. Next base: position 33,184,220 of record OX243821.1, read on the forward strand.
TTTCAAAAGATAATGCAGTTTCTCTTATTCCGACATTTTCCGTTTCCTCCTCCTCGTCCAAATCTCTAGAACTAAATCGACCCCACTGACTGGGACCAATTGTAACGCCCGCCCCCGCGTACACTCCCGGAGTCGCCACTTCCGGTCCCGCGTGTGAGAGGGCCGCGTGCGGTTGCAGGTCGTAGTTCAGAGAAATAGAGGGAGGAAGGGAGGCGGTAGCTTCTGGGTTCGAATCCCGTCGGGTTCGGGATGGCCAGGTATCTCGACCTCTTAGCTCTCCGTATGAAACTGGGGCCTTACTGGCCAGTCTTTCACTCCGGCGTAGGATTCCGGAGTTAACCGGAAGTGAAAGGTCCTTAAGCCTAGCCCCCGAAGCTCTTCCCAGGCCGATGGCTGAGTGGTAAGGTCTATCCGCGGTGGTACCAAAGGGAAACATTGTTTCTGGGTTCGAACCTGCAACCGGCTTCGGAGATGCCCTGGGCGTCGTCTCTAATCGTTCTATACGCGCCACGACTTCCGTCAGCGCTTCCCTCACGTTAGAGTGTACCGCATAAATTTCCTCTCTAACATCAATTTTCACTGAGGAAATTGCCTCTTCAACATTGCTTTGTACGACGGAGATAGCCTCTTCAACATTGCTTTGTACGACGGAGATAGCCTCCTGGGTATCTCTGGCATTAGCCTGTATGGCATCTTGTGTGGCCCTAGCATTCATTTGCATAGTTGCCTGCACATTAGTCTGCATCGAAGTCATGGCTTCTTGGGAGGACTTAGAATTCGTTTGTATGGCCTCTAGTAAAATGCCTATTTCCAGCGCAGAGGGCTGCGAGGGAGTTGATGCTCCGCTTCTATCCATGGCGCTATACAAGTTTTAGCTAAGTCGAATCCTAACGCTAGCAAGAAGTAAATCCGAAGGTTTAATCAATGAATCTTATTATTATCAGAACCATTCAATAATTATTCGCAATGTTAATCAACAGCTTACAGTTTAGAGCAACTGATAATAATATGCAACACAATTCAAATAGACTTCAATCGGAGCAGACAAAATGAATCCCCAATTTTGTACTTAGATGCCAATCTTAATTTCTCTGCCCAAAAGATCAATTTAGTTTTGTATTGAAAACCCCAGCAAAACTGTACCTTCTACTAGAGACACAGGACAAGGCCGACGTTATGCGAGGAAAGGCGCAGATGGAGCGTCGAATCCAGGACGTGCGTCGACGATAAGTGACTCAGAGGAATCCGCAACAATCGACGCTGACAGGACGGTAAGGCCGAGTTGACACGTCGAGAACAGGGAATCCACGAAAAGATATTTAAATAATAGATTGACGCCCATAGGCAAATTGCGCAGAAGATATCGACGACAGAAGAAATTCCGTAAAACCCGAGCGGTTTCGATCCAAACGACGGAAAGATCGAAAACCAGAACGAAAGACTTAACTCCTTTACGAAGATGCGAAACAGAACCACAGTGCTGACAATTCGCTCGTAACACAAAACCGCAATGCAATCGGCTCCTTGCCGTTTTAGAATTTCCGTACAGAATCCGTGAAGTAAATACGCGACAACGCAATAACTCAGACGACGAATCCAAGCTGACTTAAATAAACTATTATCTTTCTAAAATAATCAAACTCTGATTTTGTAACTTGCTCTCCAGAGCTACACATCTATCCTCGTCGAAGTCCGTCGTGAATCTCTCGCAACTCTGCGCGTCTCTCTTATATAATCTCTTATATAACCTTCCTAGGGGTGACGCTTGCGCATGCGCACAAGAAGACCGCCTCACGTGCCTCGTGTTGCCTCCCTGTCGCAGGTCACGTCGACACTCAGCGCACCGATTCAACGTTTCAGTTCAACACGCAAAGGCCTTAATGGAAAACTACCAATGCACAGTCAAACCGTGTGACAGCGATTGCAAATATCGACGTACACATACCACACGCAGACATGTCCTTCTTTGTCCGTTTCTATGGTACAGCGACGTTTGCGTCGGTATCACTGCCTGTACGCTCGACTGCATCGGTCCGTGACTCAATCGGCCTCCCCTCCTCCTTTGGCTGTCGCTCCATGCTTTCGCGTTTGTCCCTCTCTATCTGTTTCAATGTGATAGCGACTACTGCCTCTGCCTCGCTGCGTGGACGTGCGACGGCGCGGCCGACGACTCAATCGGCCTCCCCTCCTCCTCTTGGCTGTCGCTGCATGCAAGCCGCCAAAGGCCGATACCGTGCGAAAGTTAGACGAATATCGACCGATAAAATTTGCCACGGCCGCTGCAGTGATCTGCCTAGTCAGTGAACGCTCCAATTCGTGTCAGCCTCGAAAATCAACATTAAAATCTAGGTCACGAATATTATGTAGGTCACCAAATGCAGCTCAAAAATTGATATAAAATATAGTTATGAAACCACGAAATTACCAAGGGATCCAAAAATATATATATGGCAACCAAAAATCAACCCCGTAGCGTCAAATTATATAAAACGCTACATATGTATGTATGTATGTATGTATGTATGTATGTATGTATGTATGTATGTATGTATGTATGTATGTATGTATGTATGTATGTATGTATGTATGTATGTATGTATGTATGTCAAATCAAATCAAATCAAATCAAATCAGTTTATTTCCTGAATACGCACCAAAAATAACAATCAAGGCAGTGAACAGGGAATTGTACATATTTAGTGGTATCAAGGGGAGACCCGGAAGGGATGGAAATCCCGCTAATTGGGCCACCCAGTAATCATTGAATTGCAAGTCATAATATACAGGACATGACAGCCGGTTTAAACGATTGCAGAAATAGAAATATAATCAGGACAGAAACTTATTAATAGAGGATAGATAACACAACTTAACTAACACTTAACTAACACTTAACTAACACTTAACTAACACTTAACTAACACACCCAACTCAACACAATAATTCAAGCAGTTCGATTGATAATATAACAACGTAGGCGTTTCTTGAAGATATGAAGACCATGTAATTGACTTATAGCTGAGGGGATACTGTTCCAAATATTAGCACCAGTATATCTGATCGAAAATAAACGAGTGTTAGTATGAGCAAATGGTTGTCTATACAAATTTGAACTTCTTGTGGAATAGGAATGAAAATCAGAGGCACGGAAGAACATTTGTCTATACGCTACTGGTAACAAGTTGTGCTCATATCGAAACATAAATTCACCTATCTGAACCGTCCTAATTTGTTCAATCTTTAGTAATTTAAATTCCAGAAATAGCTGATGAGTATGAGAATTGTATGGAACATTAGCCACATAACGAATAACACGTTTCTGTAGAATTGTTAGCCTTTGTAAATTGGATTATAAGTTGAAGCCCATATTATATTGCAGTAGGTAAGATATGGGTAGATGAGTGTATAATAAAGGGTTAGCCTAACATGGGGAGGTAACAAGGAGGAAGCTCGTTTTATAATACCGATATTCTTGGCAATTTTAGAAGAGATAGCTTTAATATGATCTTTCCAAGACAAATGCTGGTCTAACACAACACCTAAGAATTTAGTTGATGTTTCTTGTTTAATGGAATGGCCATCAATGTACAAATTATTTTCGTTGGTGAAAGAAATTTTTCTATGGGACCTAAATAGAATGTAATTAGTTTTATCAAGGTTTAATGATAGTTTGTTGGCACGAAACCAATTAGCAATTTGAGAAAGTTGGCCATTCACTATTTGATAAAGGCTGGTAAGGGAGCTGTGGGAATAAAAGATATTAGTGTCATCTGCAAAAAGGATGAAGTACATAAGTGGGGATGCGTTAGGAAGGTCATTAATGAAAAGAAGAAATAATAAAGGTCCAAGGTTCGATCCTTGTGGAACGCCAAACAGAACAGAACGCATCATTGAATAGGCACCATTGCAGTAAACAACTTGTGAGCGATTTTCAAGGTAACTAGCAAACCATTTATGTTGGACTCCTCTTATACCCTAATTATTCAGTTTTTTAAGTAAAATATCATGGCTCACCGTGTCAAAAGCCTTGGCCAAGTCAAAGAACACTCCAAGGGAAAATTCATTATTTTCAATTGCTTCAGATATTTTGTCCTGAATACTTAGTAAAGGCAATGAGGGGGAGTGACCAGCCTGGAATCCATGTTGAGATGGGTATAAAATGCTAGATTTTTCAAGAAAGCTACTCAGTCTTTTATACATTAGTTTTTCAAATATCTTAGCAAAATATGGAAGTACAGAGATTGGTCTATAATTAGCTACGTCACTCCTCTCACCTCTTTTGAAAATAGGTACGACTTTAGCAATTTTTAAAGCACTAGGAAAAATACCGGTGTTAAAGGAACAATTGACAATTTCAGATAGTGGTTGAGCAATAATATTAATGGAGGGGGATGCAACAAAAGGATCAATATCATCAATACCTTTACTATGGGATAAACGAATGGTTTGGTTCAGTTTAATTATTTCCTCTGAAGTTGTATCTTCAAGTCCGAAAGAGTTGGTAATAGGAGGGCTTAAATAACTCTCAAGTGGAGAGAGCGGATCAGGAATATTTTTTGCCAAATTTTGGGCAATTTCTGTGAAGTAGCTATTAAATTTATTGGCTATTTCTTCAGGATCCTCAATCTTAACCCCGTCAGAATTTAAGGAATTGATTACCGATTCATTATTTGTTAATCCAATAGCTGAGCGAATAACATTCCAGGTTTTCTTTAGGTTATTACTACATTTACAAAATTCTTCGGCATAATAATTTATTTCAGCTCTTTTTCTAATAGATTTGAATTTGTTTCGGAATGTGATAAACTTCTTTCTATTAGTTTCATTTGGATTTTTTATATATTTTAAGTATAACGAATTTTTAGTTTTACAGGATTTTAGAAGACCTTGAGACATCCACGGGTTTTTTAAAGTGACCTTCCGCCCTCTACTGACAGAAATCGGAAAAACTCTATCATATAGCTCTTTATAAATAGTCATGAAATCGTCATAAGCTTTATTTGGGTCATAGTTAATACAGGCCTGAGTAATTGGGGACCAATCGATAGTGGACAGCGCCTCTTGAAAGGTGCTAATTCCCTCATTAGAAATTATTCTAAAATTATCTGTTGCAGATTTAGTGGGTAGCTTAGTTTGACAATTTAAATGAACAAAAGTGGGCAAGTGATCAGAAATATCAGAAGTAATAATCGAGGAGGCATCTACGCGAGGCCAAGCAGTGGTGAAGATGTGATCAATAAGAGTCGCGGAATGATCCGTTATTCTGGTAGGTCTAGTTATGATGGGCAAGAAGTGGTGAGCTAACAAGCAATTATAAAAATTAGTAGTTTGCTTATGTATATTTACTTTGAGGAGGTCAATGTTGAAGTCACCTAATAGTATAATATCTTTATTTTGAGGAGAAAGTTCAGAAAGTAGGGCTTCAACTTCATCAGTGAATTTATCGAGCTCTTGGCCTGGTGGTCTGTATAATATCCCAACCAGTATGGAACCAGTTTTCATAGGAATTCTTAATAACAGACCCTCATAAGTACATGCATTAGTGCATTTAACATTTTGAACTATCGAGAATGAAAGTTCATTTTTAATAAAAAATCCTACACCACCCCAATGGCCCTGCTCTCTTGGTCGGTGCACAAATTGATACCCAGGTAAATTAACAAGGTCCTCAGAGTTTTTATCAATCCAGGTTTCAGAAAGTGCAAGAATGGAAACAGGTAAAATATCAAGTAAATCTCTAATTTCAGTTAACTTAGGTAATAAACTACGACAGTTAATGTGTACAATTGATAAAGAGGAAGAAGAAAGTAATGCAAATTTAGAGCTCAAAGAGTGAGGAGAGAGATACACACTATCAAAAATAGCATTAGAAAAACAATTAAGATCGGGGTCCGTATCCACATTATTAATCAAGGTTCGGTTTTCAAATTCCTCTGTTAATACCTCAAGTCTAAGGTTGGTTGCATTATATTGAGCAGCAGTTGGAGGAATTGTCAGATCATGAGTGTGCTTCATGATATCTTCCGTATAGCAAAAGGGCAGTTCATTACTAATGCATTGGGAACAGATCCACATATTCGTGACATCAAAACTACAGCATTGAGTATGGAATGAATTACCACACATTGAGCAAGAAGTATAATTAACTGAAATTGGAATTGGGTGTGTACACAAACTACATAGCAGCATTGGCAGCCTGAGTGGGCAGCCCGGGCTGAAAGCTCAAGCAGGCGAGTGCACAATCAATAGTCTAGAGATATAAATCAGTCATAGTCGTTAAGAAAAATACTAAGTAGGTCACATAAGTGAAGAACACAAGAATGAAAGAAAACAATTTGCAAATTCAAACATAATAATGGGTAAATAACTAAGTTAAAATCAAGGAGGAACATAATAACGGGTAAATTAACTAAATTATAATTATGAAGCAAAGTTCAGAGACATTAGAACTGAGACAGGAAAAATTATGCAAACAACAGATTACCCATGAAACAAATCAGATTTATAAACATAAAGTGTAATCGAACAGTACCGATGCATCCTTGCACATCATGCTTCATAAAGCAGCTAGTCCAGAGGCAGGAGGTCGTCAAGCTGCTGCAAGGAGATGATCTTAGTCGGCTTCTCGTTGGGTGAGTCTGATAGCTTGAGTAGAACTGTCCCTCCGGAGGTCCATGTAGAGTAGATTTTCTTGTCCTTTAGAAGTCGTCGAGTTCTTGCGAAGATGACAGAGTTTGATCGAGTCAAGTGCTCGTTGATGTAGATGGATGAAGACTTGGAGCTGGAAGAGTGCCAGAGGATCTTGCGAGCAGCGAAGACTGTATCCCGCACGCGTCTTCCTACGAATCCAATGATCAGGGGCCGAGGTGCTCCCTTGTTCTTGTTGGGTATACGATGAGCAAAAGAAATATCGATCTCGGTCACCGGTACTTGCAGACGAGTAGTGAAGAACTCCAATGCATCCCGGATGGCCGCCTGGTGATACTGTGTGAAAGTTGGCTTGGAAGTTGATTCGGAAGTAGATGCGGAAGTAGATGCGGAAGTAGATGCGGAAGTAGACGCAGGTGAAGACTCTGGCAGACCGTGAATAACCAGATTGCTCAGGCGAGATGACTTCTCGGATTCTTCAAACTGTGACTTCAGTTGAGAGTTTTGAGTTTCAAGGGTGGAAATGTTCTGTTGCAGCGCTCCATAATTTTTTGATAAGTGGTCACTTGCAAATTTTTCGACCATCGCCTCAACTAAAGATTCCAGCTTAGAGGTAAACTTGACGGCCAGTTTTTCGAAGGATGCCTCAATTGTTGCATCAATAGATGGCGCAAGGGTGACCGTCAACCGTGCCGTTAATGCGTCAAGGATTCGATCATCCTCCACGATACTGTCCAGTATGTCATCTACCTTTAATGCTTTCTTTGACATAATCCGGTTATTAAGTTTCGAAGCTGATAGTGGGAATATCCTGATTGACCCGAGATGAGTTGCGATGAATAGCAAGAATTAAGTTACCAATGAATCCAGAACGTTCGAAGCGTACACACAGACAACAGCGGGTGATCGGCCACTCCTCTCGCAACAAGTCAACTTGACATGAATACGCGACTAATATTCCAGTTTCAAAGTTGTCGTAGTGTTCATATTAGTGTCCTTATGGTAACCCTTTTAAATATCTAAGCGGTTAACGAAATAAACGAAAAATGACTTTAAAAGAAATCATAATTGATCGTGCTTCTCGCTTCAGTCAACCAACCGCCATGACCACGTGACACATCATATGTATGTATGTATGTATGTATGTTTGAATGTATACATACTGTATGTTTGTAATTATGTATGTACGTGTTTTTGTTTGTATTTATTTATGTGTGTATATATGTGTGTACGTACGTAATCTATTCAGGCACTATTGTATGCATATGACTATGTAGGTAAGCCTATGTATGCTTGTATGTACAGTGTATGTGCATGTATGTATGTGTGTATGTTCGTAAGCATACATACATGCACATATACATACGTACATGCATACATACATAAGTACATACATATATACATACATACTCATACAAGCATACATACATACATACATATATTCATATAGATATACAACGTACATGCATACAAAAGCCATACATGCATGCATACATGCATGCATGAATGCATGCACACATATATACAATAAATACATTAATTAATATATACATTCATACATACACATACGCACATAATATACATACATAAATACTACACTGTATCTAAGTATAAACCCAGGGACGGGGGGTAATGGCGGGGCGGGGTAATGTCCCACTGTGGGTAATGTCGGGGGCAATGGGTAGAGTAATGGCATGGGTTATGGCCCACTTATGGGCCGGGGGTATGTCCTGTTCCCATTATGCTATAGTCGATGCAGCATGGATCTATCAATGCTGAAACCTGGGGTCCGTTGGACCCCAGGTGTGCTAAATATGCCCTAGGTGTCTTTCTCAATTTTTTTCAAATCAACCAGGGGTGCTACAGTCTCCCAACTTTTTTTGTACATGTAGGTGGATGAATTGTTGATGAATTTGAATTATTTCAGATTTTTACTATTCATATCAAAAAAGATATTCAAGATATCGCACCTCTGGGGTCCGATGGACCCCAGGTGTGCGTTATAGGGTTAAACGTATAAAAATAAAAAAATAAATAATAATTTATTCGGTTATTTACACACCCTTAAGAATAGTTTCAAATTGCCTATAAATAATATTTAAAGGCAAAACATTGTATTTTTAACCTCCATCTGTTGACTATTGTAGGATTTAATCAGGCTCCATTGTTCAGTCAATTTCAAATATTAATCATAGTTGTTATTGTGTTGTCGGCTCTTGGTCTAATAATACTATATAAGCGCGTGACGCAGAATGTTCAATTGAATCATAATCCACTGAGTAGAATCCTTTAGTCACAAATCTGCGTCAGAATATAATGTGACTTAACCCTGGGTCTTCAGCATGACAATATCAACGCCATAACAGCCGCCTGTCTTGACCCCATTGATGGTCATCACCCTCTACCCATTCCTCTGTCCTGTGCCTTCCTCTTGGTGGTGCCATATACATATACATCTCCGTTATCGAGATCACTCAGCATATTTCGTAGTTTCAATTATTTAATTAAATTATTACTGCCTTAATATCCTATCAATTTGTGTCGCATACGTGTTCTTTTAGAGCCAATCCCATACTAATCAATTCATGAAAAGAGGACGATGATGATAATGATTAAATTTATGATCATACACAAGAAAATTTCAATATATTAAAGCGTTTTTCGAGTTCAGAATATCTACGACCACATTTTTTTCTTCTTATTCTTCATGTTCTCTGCTGTCAGGTTCGTAGGTCCAATGACGCCATTTTTTTTATATTATACGCTAAACATCTCCGATGACCTTTTTTTTACTATTTCGCTCCAAAATCTACAAATTTTGTTCCAAATTTTTAAAAAATTCGATATTTTTCACGTATTTTGAATCATTTTCACTTTTAAAAACTAATTTTTTATGTAAAAGAGTTGGAAAAACCACTGTGAGAAAGAAAAGCTAGATCCGACTAAAAAACCTAGAAATGTAGGCAGGAATTAAAAACCTGGATCTACATGTAGGTGGAAAAGCTACAACTGTTGTCCCAGCAATAGGCCTAAGTAATGAATCAAAAACGTGATAGCAAGCAAAACATTTATAGCAAGATTTTTAATCTTAAAGGAGGTGTCTTAAATGTTAACATCCTGCTCGCCACAAGTTACACAATTTGCCTATGACTTTGAAAATTATTTGTAGAAAGATTTGCAACCTTAAAAGATGTGTCTTAAATGTCATTTTTTTGTGTTGATCTTTGCTTGGCTGAAGCAATGCCTGGTGTTCGTAGATATTAAAGTTCATGTCTTAAAAGCCACCGCGAAGGGACCTTGAACATGTCCTTCACTCACAATTGCTCAGCGCTTCGGCCTGTTACTCCGATTCAGTGTCCGTGCTGTAGTCGGGATCGCTTCTGAGTAGGAACGTTGAAGGGGCGGTATAACAATTGCACATACAAACAAACAAACAAAAGAGCATTGCTTTGGAAATAAATGTCGTTTAAAGTCCAAACTATAGCATAAAAAAATCTATACCAGCTTAAATCTGACATTAAAGACACCTCTTTAAAGTTTTTTAACGTTGTTATAAATTTGTTTTTGTTAAAACTTAAGACAATTTGGTGTAACTTCGAACCTGGCAAATAATTGCATTGTTAACAATCCTAACAAAAAGCAAACTAAAAAACATTCAAATTAATGTTGGCATTAATGAAACAATGAATACATTGATGGAAGGAAGAATTACTGAATTATTAAGAAATGCACATACAAACAAACAAAATAATTAATTAATAAATAAATTAATTAATTAATGCACGCTTAAATGATTTAACGAATACTTAGTTGATTATTTAATCTTTCAGTTTAAATTGTTTTCAGTTCATCTTTTTGAGAGTTTCTCTTCCTTTATTAATTTCTTTTTAATTCTTAGACGCTGAATAAATGGCTGAGGAATTTCACAACACAAAACAAGACTTCTACAAACACAACAATTCCTCATGAACCTACTTCCACAAATGTTCATCGGAAAGATTCCTGGTTCACTCCACGTTCCGAGTCCACTTTGAAACCTTTTACCCTGACATCGTCGCAATCTACGCCTTTTGTCTCGGTGCCTTTGTCCGCGAACAATGAAGAACGTAACGCTGAGGCAACCTTTGTAAGTAGCTTTACATTGTTGTTCTTTGTTTATGTTGCTTACCTTTTTTGCCTTCATTGTTCCGTGTTTAACATGCTTACTATTCTTTGTTTACTTAGCCATTTTGTTGTTCTTTGTTTACATTGGGTTTTTTTAAATTTATTTTACTGACAATTATTATTCTTTATTTACCTCACTTACCTTTATTATTATTTATTTACTTTTCCTTTTTTGTTTGCCACCAATTGTTCTTTTATTTACATTGCTTACTTTTTTTGTCTTTATTGTTCTGTGTCTAAGTTTGCTTGTTCTTTGTTTACATTGCTTAACTTTATCATTGTTTGCCTTAAACATTTAAATGCATTTTATATTTCCTTTTCTAGTTGAATCAACTCATGGATTCCATTGAGGTCGTAATGATGGATGGTCTGTCCGCTCTTCTCGAACGTTCCATGAAGGATGCATATAAGGATCTCTGGTTTGTATTATATTATCTTTTTACACCTACTTAATTTGTATGGCACCATATTTAAAACTGTCTGTTCTTATCTTATCTTATCTGACCATTTATAAAGTGCTTCTCGCAGCAAGAGACTTTCAGAAGCGCTCCAAGTGCGTTCAAATTGTTGTAATTCTCTAGCGTTGTACAACTGTGTCTACAGGGTGGGCAAAAAATATCCCAACGGTGGGTGGCTTCACTAAAAGTGGTATAACTTTTGTTCTACTTGAAATATTTGGATGAAATCTGACCATTTTGTGTAGTTATGAATTGTCTTTAAGCGTGTAAGATTTCTTTTTGAAATTCTTACTTCTGTCCAAGATAATGGCAAAAAATTATGAAGAAGTCATAAAGCTGTTCTCTTTGCTGTGATGTGATTATATATTGTCATTAGATTTTCTTGTTCAAATGTAACCGCGTTTGGCACGGCTTCAAAGATCTCTGAACTTTCTTCATTGATTGCTTTTTAAACTTCACCAAAACGTTTAGTTCCAACACGGCCGGGTTTGCAGAATGATTTTTGGGAAAGCGCAATCTTCTAAGCAAAAAAAACAACTTTGCAAATTCTGCCGTTTTCAACACATACGCCCGTCGATAAGCCGTGCCTTTCAATTCGGGCGCGCTTCAAACGGTTCTTCAAATGTGTTCCGTTTATGTAGCGCATTTCAACACATTCCATTGTGGCCTTTTTACTGAAGCGTTTTAGGGGAGGGGGAGGGGAGGGAAGGGAGAGGGGAGATGAAGGGGAGGAGAGGGGGAGGTAGAGAAGGATGGTTGAATGCTCTTTTCAGCCACAGCAACGCGTGGCCGGGTACGCTAGTTAATAATAATAATAATAATTTAATTTCAAGCTGACGTAACACCTTTAAAGCTGCACCATCCGAAGCTATATATGTTATGATGTTTAATCTCATTAAATTTGTCCTTTTCATTGCTTTCCCTGATGTCAATTTAAATTACTAATTGTGACTGAGAATTACTTTGTTTTGAGTGGAAAATATTTTTAGGCCATATTTATCTTAAGTTTATCCTATGTTTTTGCTCTGGATGATTTTAAAACAATTATTCACGTTTTTGATTGGTTATTATAGGATAAATTGCAAGCCTAAAAGAGGTGTTTAATTAATTCGATTTTATTAGAACTAAGAGAATTACTAAGGTAGGAAGATTTCGATTAGATTTCATTGTTTAATCTGTTTCAGTCGAAATGTTATCTTTTTATTCGCAGGGAGGACATTCTGGTCGTGAAGAAACCGTGGTCGTTAATACACGTGCTGAAAGCGATTAACAAGTTAGTGTGAATTTTTCTCATGTGATTTGGTTCTCTTAATCATGTTAGAGTGATTAGAAATTTGTTCCTTCATCGAATTTTAAATTCAGGGGAATTTACATAAGTTCCACAGGCTCTCTCAGTGACCAGATAGCACCAACCTTTCTTGGTTGTATGCTATTTTGCCGTGGCTGGGCCGGGATCACCTCTGAGTAGTTCCTTGACATCTGACCAATCAAATTTTGTTTCATAAACCGACCAAATAATTTATTTTTTATTTTGCCGTGTCTGGACTGGGATCACCTCTGGGTAGTTTCCCAATAATAGCTCTTAGATGGGGCACTCTAATAGATGCCATTATGAATGAATGAATGAATGAATGAATTTGTTGAGTTTTGGTCGCGTTTTTCTTGCAGACACTGGGTCGCGGTTTTCAAGTCATTCTGGACGTACGAAGATCAATTCCTCGTTCAGAATCTTTGCTCCACTTTCAAAACGAGACCAGGTGTGTATGAGAATCTGCTGTTTTTTTAATATTTGCCTTTATTTTTCTTTATTTATTTTGTCTTTGTTTCTTGTTTACATAGCTTATCTTGATTATTCTTTACTTCTTGTGGTGAACCGAATTTTCTTGTTCTTCAGTTCTTCTATTGTATCTATCCCAATGGCGCTTCCAGTCATGCTTAGAGAGGGATGAGTGTGGTGTAGTGGTGGCGTCGTTGCCTTGGAACCGGAGGGTTCGAGGTTCGAATAAACCTCACAGCGTAAGGACCTTGGGCAAGTCCTTCACTTGCAATTGCTCAGCGCTTCGGCGTGAAACTCCGATGCAGTGTCCGCGCTGTAGTCGGGAGCGCCTCTGAGTAGCGGTTGAAAGCTCGAAGAGGCGCTACTGCAAGTGCGCATACAAGCAAAACAAAAGTGTGGGACCACAGTGATAAATAGCGGTCACATTAGACACCTTTTAAACATTATAGTCAGTGATTCTTTTTAAAACTCTGTCTATTTGGCCATCTTTCGACACCTTTTTTAAGGAAGAAGTACTCAAATATATAATTTTTTATCTTCTTTAGACACCTTTTCAACGTTTCAACGATTGCTATATAAATGCGGGTGTTGCTTTCATTGCATATCCGTGTCTCTTCTGGTAATAAGTAATTATAACTAATTATAATAGTGCATATAATATTATCTATACAAATAAAGAAGAAACTGTTTCTTTTTTATCTGAATGCATTTCCACATTTTAAAAAGTTTTTCACAGTTTCTGTGGTTTTCACTCGAAACTTTCACTACTGTGTCGGTGTGGGCATGGGAGCTAGAGACGGAGGGAGGGAAAGAGACATGGAGGGGAGGGAGGGAGGCATAGGCGTACGAGGCAGGGGTCCAGAGGGGAGGGCAAATGACCCTCCAAACTTCGGGCAAGTCTGGTTTTGGGGCAAACACAGCCTCGGACGACTAAACAAAAGTCATCAACTTTTTTGCGAGATATATTTTCTGGCAAAAGTTCAATCTTTGCCCCCTCCTCCACTGCTGAAATCTCCTGTACGCCTATGGCGGGAGGGAGGGACGGGCGGAGGACGGATGGATGCTCTAAGGGAGCGAGGGGAGGGAGGGAGGGAGCAAGGGAACGAATGGGGCGAAGTGATGGTGTGGAAGTAGGGTATTGGCCACTAACGAGGTTGATTCTAAAATTCCCAGGTAACACCTGGTACTCCAGCTGGTTATAAATATAAAACACGATAGACTGTGACTCTCTTTAGACACCTTTTTCAGCAATTCAGAAATAGTATATAAGCGTCGGAGGTCGATTGGGTGTTTGAATTTGTTTCAAGCAACGATCATTCTGTTAATATTGTCGTTACACCTTTTCAACGTTTCAACTATTATTATATAAACCATGGGATGTTGGTTTTCGCATATTTAATTTGTGTCGGTTCTTGCAAAGTGGATTCGATCCAAGGAACTTTCTTATTTAAACTGAGAATAACGGATGCTATAATTATAGTATAGCATGTCTTGATTTATCTATATAAATAAAGAAGAAACTGTCCTTTTGACCAGAATGCATTTCCACATTATTATAAAAGCTTTTTCCACAGTTTCTGTGGTTTTTCACTCGAAATACTCACCACTGTATCGGTGTTGGCATGGGAGCGAGGGAAGGATGGAGGGAAGGAGAGAGGAAGGCAGGGAGGGAGGGAGAGAGCGATGGAGGCAGGGGAGAGATGCACGAAGGGAGTGACGAAGGGATGGAGGAAGGGAGCGAATGGGGCGAAGTGAGGGTGAGGGCATTGGCCGGGAATGCGGCGAATCCTAAAAATCCCGGGAAACATCTCTTTAGACACCTTTTTCAGCGATTCAGGAAGTGCTATATAAGTGTTAAACGTCGATCGTGTAATTGCATTGTTCACTCTGTCTACTGACTGTTGTTGTATGTCGTCTCATTTTCTCGCTTAACGAAAGGTCAACGACAACCACAAATCGTTCTTCTCGCAAAAGGGTTCTCTTTATTTCTTCCGACACAGGTTTATATACAAAAACTGACAAGAAACCTATCCCCTTCCAGGGTACAAACAGTCAGATTAAAGACTACAATGAAAGCTATCTAACCTAACAGTCACACTGCCTTTTAACCAGACATCAAGACAACCCGTATTGCCGCCAAAACCTAGCCCAAAGAACACACGCTCCCTACTGCCCATCCTACCACAGCAGACAGACAGCGGCCACCGGTCACCCTAACAGTAAACCGTAACACTGTCTAATGAATTTACATTGCTGCAATTGAGGAATACTATTCGGAGGTGCTCTCAACGCTGCGACGGTTAAAGAGGAAAGTTATGAGTAGTTTACACAGGAGCTAGACAAGTTCAGAGGCCAAAGTGAAGGAAATTATAAAGAGAACTTTCCACAATCGAGAAAGACCTATTCTGTATTATGGCTATGTTTGCATATGGATCCACAGAGTTGCCTCTAAAACTGCTTTTAATTTGTCTTCTGTGCGTGATGATTTTTTAAATTTATTTTTCTTATTTCCTTTAAAAGATTCGTTTTCTGATTTGTCGAACGTAATCGATCTGTGCCGAAGATTGTGGCGATCGTTCGATCCAAAGAGGCGAGTTTGAATTTCAATTTAAATTTGAGTTTTTAGTTGTTTTCTTTTGTTTGAATGATTAGTTCATTTCTAGATAGACAGACAGACTGGTAGGCTGACTGGCTGACTGACTGTTCTGCCATTTCCTTTTAGAATTTATTTATTTCTTCATTTCTATAGCGCCACTACAGGCCATTTAGTCGGAGGTGCTCCCGACTACAGCGCAGACACTGCATCAGAGTTTTGTTGATCAACGATTTAAAAAATTCTATTATGTATTTATAAGGCAACTGTATAAAAGGTTATCTAAAGGACCATTGTTCCTTTTCGCATTTATGTTATGTGTGCATAAAATTATATATAGAGTTGGTGTGAGGCCAAAAACGGGTGTTTAATTTACCACTAGAATTAATATTTTTTCCGTGGAGTTATGTTTACGTTAAGCTTTAAAATCTGTCTCGTATTAGTTGGGATGTCGCAAGTTCGCGAGATGAATTTGAATCGATAAAGAAAGATTCACTCATCCGAATCTCTAAACTTGATGAATCGCTGAAGCGTGGCAGAGGGTCAGGGACGTGTAACAGCTCAGTGGTAAGCATAACGGTTCCAAATTATATGATCAACTTAGAAACCTTTTTAACGTTTTCAATGCTTGTTATATAAGCCAGGAACGCTGATGCTTTAGTTGAATCACCCAATTTTACTGTTGTGATAGTTTGCTTAATAAACTAACCTTAACATATCTACTGAATTTCAGCTTTGCCACTCCTTGGGTTTTTTATTAACAAGATCTAGGGTTTTTTTATCCGAACTTTGGAAATGGGTTTTTTGGGGACGAACTTAGGTTTTTTCTTGGGGTTTTTTCGATTCGAACTTGGGAAATGGGTTTTTTGGGGGACGAACTTGGGTTTTTTCTTGTTTTTTTTTCGATCCGAATTTTGGAAATGGTTTTTTGGGGAACGAACTTGGGTTTTTCTTGGGTTTTTTTCCATCCGAACTTAGGAAATTGGTTTTTTTCTGAAAAAACTTGAGGTTTTTGCAGAAAATTCATGATATTTCTCAAAGATCTGGCTGGATGACTAAAAAAGGTCATCCGAATTTTTGGTCGGGAAATTGGAGAAATTTTTGGTCCAGATAACTTTTCAAAAAGGTGATCAGAAATTTATTGACGGAAAAATGTGGAAATTTTCGGAAGATCTTGGCAACTTGGGTTTCTTGGGTTTTAAGATGCTCCAACATTGTTTTTTTTTCGAGTGGCATCACTGCTGAATTTCACAACTATAATTTCGACACCTTGTACTAGACCAGGAAGTTACTTTTGTACCTCACCTCAGTCGCTTCTGTTGCTATTTTTGCTTTCTTGGATGAAAATAATTATAAAATAATAATGATTATAATTAATAATGAGGGTAATAATGATAATTATAATTATTGTTGTAATTATAAATGGTAGTAATATTTTTACAAATATTCATTATACCAACAACGATGATAAGTTATTATGATGATAGTGGCCATAATAAATAATAAGAACCATACTAATAATAAATTTAATGAGAATTAATATTTTGAGTAATAATTAATTAATACTAAAAATTAGTTATGATACATAACGTTATAATAATATAAAATATAGCTTATAACAGATAAATATAAATAAATAATATTCCATGCCTCTTTTTTACATCATCTAACCTTACCATAGACTAGTTATAATTATACCTTCCTCACCAATTTATCTTTCCAATCCAGCTGGAAGGGTCAACATCATCATTCCGGTTTTCATCCATAGAGATGGATTCATCATCCACAGTCGTTCCATCAGCTGCACTGGCTCCCGGTTCCATGTCTGATCCACATGATCCAGTGGTGGAACCTGTGGTCTCAATGGAAGATCTACAACGAGTCTACGAATGCTTTGATGCCATTCTCAAACATCTTATCTCTCTCAGGTCATTTATAATTGTTTTATGATTTGTTAATGCTGTCTTTTGTTTTCTACTGCATTGTTCTTTTTGTTCTTTTGTGGATGGATGGATGGATGGACGGATGGATGGATGAATGGATGGATCCGATTTGACTAGGGGCAGTTACACTGGACATAAATTTCCTTGGCATATTACAGCACTTAATAAGCAGTTGAACAGTTCATTTGTCTTATTTCCAGGATTGAAATCTATTGTTAATAGATGATTTTGTATTTTCATGTAATTTGTTTATCCTCTCCTGCACTTTGTGTTATTTCCTCCCCTTCACCCTTTGCCACTTTCTCCTATTCCCCACCCACTCCTTCCCGTCTCTCCATCTCTTTATCTATCCTCTTATGTGCTACTGCTCACCCCTCTTTACTTCTCATTCTCCTTTTCTGCCTCTTCCTCATCTTTTCTGCTCATATGCTCCTCCTCCCTATATCTCTGCTCTCCTTTCTCTTATCCTCTTCTCTTCCTCATCCTCCTCCTTACGCCTCCTTTTCTCCTCTTCCTACGCTGTTCCTGTCTTTTCTTTCTTCCACATCACACAATCTATTTTTCCAGATTTGCGGTTAATTATTTATATTTTTGTTATTCTACAGATATTTATAAAACTCATTGCATTCTAAAAAGAGGTGTGTAAGTGTTGAGTTCAAGATCATGATTCCTATTATTTCTGCTCTTCCTTCTCATATCCTCTGCTTCTCTGCTCCCAATTTCTTCTTCGCCCTTTCCCTCATCTGAACCTATACTTTCTTCTTCCAGGGATCTCATCAGTGAAAAGCTGTCTCTCTCTTCCTCCCTCCATCCATCCAATAGACCTATCGTCCTTCAATCCTTCTTTCAACTCGGTCAATACATCTGCGCCATACATGACCAATACCAAAGGTATGACCTCATGAATATGAAGCAGCTGTAACTAGGTCGAAATCATGAATATGCAGCAGCTGTAACTAGGTCAAAATCATGAATATGCAGCAGATGTAACTAGGTTAAAACGAGGCATAGCGACATTACTATCTGTTTCTAGGCAAACTATTTCTTTATATTGTATACGCCTTTTATATAATATCGGCTGGATACGTTTAAAAGATGTCTAACTTAACTGCATTTCAGTGGAATTTACCAATTGAATGAAATCTAAATTGCTATTGTTATTACGGGGGGGGGGGGGATTCGTATGCAGTTAAAATAATAGCTCAAGAGAAATAATGTTACTAGGAGAATAATAGAAGAAGGAGAGAAGGATAGTATCAATACTCATTGTATTCAAAAGTTCCTCTCTTTTGATTTGCTGTGGCTGGACTGGGAATACTACCGAGCAGATTTCTTTTATGAGTGGCTGGATGAATGAATTTTCAAGCCTAGCTTAGCAGAAGCTAGTATTTCAATAGTGAATTTAAGTACTTTTTGGTCTGACGATTATGATAGTGACCCAATTGAAATGAGTTGGTGTAACAGATTTAAACTTTTTTATTCATGAATATTATAATTACTAAAATATTTTTTTTCATATTCATGAGTTTTCTAATGGCTGGTTTCAGAGCATTGTTGGAAGCCAATAATGTCAATGAATCAAAAGTTTATTTTGATTTACTGTCAACTCTTTCATCGTTTGCTCAACAATTCAACATTCAGGTAAAAAAATTTCATCAATTACATAATGTATAATAGATGAGATTCTTGGTGTTTAGTTATTTCATTTAACTTGTGACCTAGTTTGCTTCTTTTATTACTAATTTTTACATCTGTGTATTATTATTGTTATTGGAAAAAGAAAATGGTTACATAAATATTATTTTCTTATTGTTGTTATCGCTGTTTTTGAGTGTTATTTTTTCTTGCCCTGGTTTCTTGTTTTTATTGTTGATCCATTTATTCATTCGTTTTTTTTTAATGTTATGTTTATTTTATGTTTATTGTTTTCTTTATCACCCAAAGTAATTACAAGTGTAGGCTATTATTAATTTGTTTTTTCTTGTGATACTCTTTATAGGTTGCCCCAGTCACGTGTCATGCGCTTCGCCAGTTCTTTAAAGACGACGCAAAGAGGTAGAACCTTATATTTATGTTCACTGTTTTTATTAAACTTATGTCTCTCTGATTTCTGCTGCATGCTTAAATTTTCATGTGTCTGTCTGTCCGTCTGTCTGTCTGAGCTCATTTCTCCAGTTGCATGAAATGGATAATATTTTTTTTCTTGCATCATTCCCAGACTAATCCATTTGCTCTCTATATATACTAAGTATTATAATCTCTTATCTTTTGCTTTTATTAAACGCCATTATTAAGTTAATTGTTAGTGAAGCAATTGCATAAAGTACAACATGGTTTTGTGCCGCATTGATATAGCACCGTGTGAAAGCGTTTAAAAGGTGTTTAACGAGACTATTTTCAATTAAATTCTTTAACGTGATATGATATAATTGTTATGTATAATCTTCGTTTAATTGAGACAAATCAGGATGACACACCGCACCCAGTTACATGTCAATGCATTTTAAAAATAAACAAACAAAGTAATGTGAGGATAACAATGTCATTAATGGGTGACAAAGAGAACCCTCGGAATAAAGCTTCTAACATATTTAACTGAACAAAAGGTTGCGGTCTAGGGCGTAAGTTATAGGTGGTTTTTGCTAGAGGTGGCATGTAAAATCGTCACACTAAACAGATAAAAGCTTTTTGTCCAAAATAATTTTAAAAGTGTCTTAGTCTTCAATTCAGTATGTTCTATAAATAGCTTTCTCCTGTTTTTAACCTTCAGGTATTTTATAAACTGTTGTGGATTTGTCAAAAAAGTTTTGACTACAATTTCTTATTTCCTTAGTCTTTATACTTTAAACTAAGTTCTTTACAATATTTTGCTTTTATAAAGTATTACAATATTTTGCTTTTATAAAGTATTACAATCTTTTGCTTTTATAAAGTATTACAATATTTCGCATTTAAAAAGCCTTAAATTGTGAAGAATTTGCTTAATGTTATTTATCACCGATCTTGAAAACAGCCAACACAAATTTTTGCGCTGCGTCTCAACCTTATATAATTACGTTGGAATCAGTTTAAAAGGTGTTTAATTCAAACGCTTTAAACACTGCAATACATTCCACTTTAACCACAGAATGCATGATTGTGTACTTTGATTGATTTGATACATAGAATGATTGATTGATTGGTTTGATCATTTTGATGGAATCATCAATCCATCAAATCAATAAACCAACCAATCACCAATTAATCAAATCAATCAACATATCAAGGCAGATTGATTGATTTTTGTTTATTAATTTCCTGATTTAGTTTTTATTGTTTCATTTGATTGTTTTCAGATCTGTAGTCGAGGTTGGTTTGTCTCAAATCGAATCGATTCGATCTTCAATCATCAACTGTCGCCAACTTCTTACTCAAGAAGAATCTTTTCAACTTCTAAACAATTAAATCATAACATCTGTCGCCTTAACTCAACAATTGACTCAAACCACATAATAATAATATTGTCTTAACTCAAACCGACTCTCAAAAAACAAACATATTATTACATTTATGTGCACAAAAATTCGTATTTTATTTTAACCCATCCTCTGTTACAACTCTCAAAACCCCCTAGAAATGAGCCATGCGTACGTAGAAATGAGCTTCTCTCTTTTCGCCACATTTTACAAAAGTTAGTTAGCTAAAGTCAGCTGTAAAATAATAAAATTTTTATTTTTACCATAGGCTACTGTTTATTTTGTTGAGCTATAATTGACTCTATCATACATGTATGTGGCCTTAATTAGAGCTGCCTTTGTTTTTAATGTATGTTTGTTAAACTGTGTTAAGACTGTTTTGCTCCCACCAGATGTTGCTACGAACATTTCTGACGTCACTCGAAGCTACCTCTTATCGACAAATATTGTGTCTGAGTTTATTGTCCGCGATTTCTTTCACGGGTGTTGATGAAATTTCGGAATATAAAGGTGTCTAAGTTGATTGAAATTTTTAGATTTTCGCATATGTTCTAATTTACTGTTGGGAAGTGATAGTAATTTTTGCTGTGTAAGGTGCAAAAAATTACTGCAGACACAACTAAATTTGTAGGCCATGCGTTGCCCCCATCAGTTGGGAGAGGTCTTATTAGGTCTCGTGGATGGGGTAGAACCACCACGCTGTCCTCCATGTGTGGGATTGTCTGTTAATTGTCTCGAGATTTGTGGATGTTTTCATTTTGTGGCATCTTCTTAGTAGAATGCACATAATTATTATTTGTGTATATTTATCGTTTGGAAAAATATACATGATGTTTTCGGTTCATAAATATAATTTTTTTGTATATTTTAATTGTTTTGTTTATCCATAATTTTTAAACATATAATATTATACTTGCTGGGGTACCCGACGTTTTCCGAGAAATTTAGGATTGGCCCCGCTCGCTCCCGGCCAATCCCTTACTTCCCCACCCTCACTGCCGGCCCCCAAGCATCCGCTTACACCCCACCCGACACACCCTCACACAGTACTGAAGGTTTTAGTGAAAAGGTGACAAACAGTGAAAATGAATACAGGTAAAACAGAAAATTATGGTCACTTCGAGCAGCGGTGCAGCGTATTACCGCCACACTACAGGGTGGTCGGAAAGAGACGGGGCACATCAGAGCGACCCAATCCAGCCCCAGACTTGGTAGTGAACTACATCATTTCCATGCCTACAGTTCTGAATTTCGATGCATGGGGCTTCGCACATAATGGGAACATAAGCGAAGTTGACGCCATTCAGATGTGAAACAAAAACAAGTCCGAGTAAATTTCTTGAGAGAATACCAAAAAAAATTTGCTTCTACAATACAATAAATGATGATGTGGCAAGAAATTTCGTTGGATGTCGTTTTAAATTTTGCTTTCCATTATACACCACACATCTCAAACGAAGATTTCGTGATTGGATGGGTATTTATAAACAGGTTGTATTATTATAAAGAGGTGTTTTATTATCAATTCACCATTTATTGTTAGATTATCAGCTTGACAAGCTGAGCTTGTAATAGCGTTTAGATTTATTTGTCAGTGGTTACATCCATAACCTTTGCTTCCATATGCATCTATTTTTTATAGGATGATAGTTTCAAACTGAAATTAATAAAATTACACGCATTTATCGTCTTTTGACAGTTTCATGCAGTTCTAGCTAGGCCAGACCGTAGACAATAGCTTCGAGCGCTCTCTTTAATACACCTTTATTATATATTTACTGGCGTTTATATAAACCACGAACGCACATCAATTTTGTCTTCGAGACTGTCAGCCTTGTCAGGTGCCATAGGGTAATAACTAAAGTAATAGTTTCTTTGCAGATTGAAGCGAGATCTACCGTAACGGACATTGATGAGTTGCCAAAAATATCATCACTTGACACGTATAATGAAGATGATACGTTAGAAAACAATGTAAATGATTAATTCGCTTAACAATGAATTATTGTAATTATTATTATTATTAAAATGATGATTATAATAATTATGATAATATTGATAATAATAATTATAATAACAATCATTTATTATTTATAATAACAATGGCGATGATGATGATGATGATGATGATGATGATGATGATGATGATGATGATGATGATGATGATGATGATGAGGATGAGGATGAGGATGATGATAATGATGACGACGACGACTGCCTCCTTGCCCTACCATGCAGGAGAGGAATGGTCACCGCCTGGCAGAAGGACAAAGAAACTTTTATATGACGATTAACGTCATGTAAAGGACTCATCGTCGGCGCGACCTGACGGAAGAGAAAAGAAGAAGAAAGACGATTGCATAAAGTATCATTATTGTGAGTGAAGGAATAATTCTGAATTCCTGAATGATGAGGCACAAAAGTCTAAATGACTACTCTATGTGAAATTTTGCTTTTGTGCCGCTTTTATATAACACCTGTCGAAAGAGTATCAAAGGGGTTTATCATAGTCGCATTCACATTAAACAAAAATGCACTGTACTGCGACATTATCTCAAATTAAGTGCGCTGCGTCTCACTCTTATATAGAGTGCTGCAGAAGTTTAAAAGGTTTCCAAAGCTCTAAAACATCGTTGCACTCTAACTTAACCCTCAGGCTACCAAGCTTTTTTTGTAACACTGACTACCAAGGGGGGGTGGTTACCACCCACCCCCTGGATTTTGGGTTTGGTTTGAGATATCATAACTTGTAATACACCTATGGATTCAGCATTCATTTCTGCACAAAATGGTATATTTAGGTTTAAAATATATGAAAGCACCCCAAAGTTATGAATTTTTTACCGTAGGCACCCGTCGATTCCACAAAATGTATACTTTCGCATAAGCAAAATATTAGATTCTGTGTGTTTTTAACATAATTTATTTAATTTAAAATAGGTTACATATAATAAAGTCCAATATTCAACTATAAAAACTAGTAATAAGTTAGTTTTAGTTACAATAAAGAGAGAAAAAACACGTAAAACATGCTGAAAAACGTTTACGCAGACTTATCGGTTTGCGTTGTAAAAAAACCCAACATTTTCACACATTTAAATTTATTTTAAGCACTTCCGGTCATCAAATGTCAAATTATTTGGTATCACTAAATAGCCCTAATTGCCCTCTATAGAACGACATAATTTATTTCTCTTAAAAAATAAATTATTAATAATTTTTAATAGGAACAACATGAAAATTTTATGAAAATAAAACACCTTTTTATATATTTTAATTTATTTTGAGCACTTCCGGTTGTCAAATGACAACTCCGTGACCACCACAATGTAGCCCCACATTCCCTCTACAGAATGGTGTAATTGGTGTCTCTTCATGTCAAAGGACGGATAAGATACAGCCGATAATCTAAGGGGGGGGGGTGGTATCCACCCCTTCCCTGGTGCCTCGGGTATATCGGGTGTAACTTTTGAATGGTATGGTATATCATCACACATTTTAGCTCAAAATGTGTGCAAATGAATCTTCTACAGCCACCTAAAACGTCAAAATTTTATTCCTAACGAAAAAAGTTTTATTTGGGAAAAACCTAGGGGGGGGGTGGATACCACCCCCCCCCCCCTTGGTAGCCCGAGGGTTAATGAGTCAATTAACCAATCGCCTACCTGATATTATAGTATCCAGAGGAACAGAACGAGTTTTTTCTGAACACAATTTCTTTGCACGCTTTGTCTAGATTATGACTGTTTTTCTCTCTTATATTCGAAATAAACCAATGTAAAGTATCTTGGTTCGACAATGAATGCTCATAGTGGCTGTGAGGTCGACATCAGAAACAGGATCAAGTTGGCTTGGCAGAAGTGGAGGGAGTTGACTGCAGTTCTGTGTGATGCCAACATGCCAATACAACTTAACCCTGCGACTACCAGTGGGGTCAAAAATGACCCCAAGCCAACTTTGACTGTACACTGTGCAAAATCTGTTCGTGCAAATTTATTTAAAATTTGTGACTTTCAAGATGTACCCAGTCTCTATCGAAATATCAATTAATATTTCCCTTTTTTATCACCAGAGGGCGCTGGCAATCTTTTATAGCATTGAGTACCAGTGGGGTCATTTTTGACCCCAATAGCTTTTTTGAATACTTTCAATGGTATTCTTTGAAATAAATCATAATTATAATTTATAAATCCTTTCTATAGTATTATCTGAAGAAAATCTGTATTAGATACTAATTTATATACAGTATAGGCCCGGAAATGGAACGGAACCAAGGAGACCCTGTTGTGCTCGACCCAACACGAAATATGGCTGGTTCTGGACGACATGTCACCACAGAAAACTTTTTCACAAGTTTCAGACTTGCCCAAAAACTGGCTGAGAAACAAATGACTCTTCTGGGCACTATTCGAAAGAACAGAAAGGAGTGGCATGCGCAGACAACGCACAGAAGACGAGTTTTTCTCCTGCAGCTCGGAAGGGAACAGCAATGGTGATGCAGTACAACGGCTGATCAAGATGTCGCCTCCAACCCTGTCGAAGAAACGTGCACGATGTTCCTTTTGTCCAAGGAGAAAGGATAAAAAGGCCAGAATCTGTGCAACCTGTACATGCAATGTGTGCAAAGAACATGCCCAGTATACATGCATGAACTGCAAACTGTAGCTGCAATGACAGGATATTTTCTATGTTAGTTTTCAACATTGAACACTCGAACACTTTGAACACTAAAACATACCTATAACTATGAAAAATTTAATTAATTTCAACAGCCTAAACATGTTCCAATTGCTTTACTACTATTTGTTTTTTGGCAATTAATAAAAAAGCAAAAAACAAAGAATTTATTGAAAAAATTGTGTTGGGGTCATTTTTGACCCCACTGGTACTCAGTGTATCAAAAAAATTCTGGTAATCTGAGGGTTAAAGGAAAGGTAGGCCTATATAAATTATAAAACAAGGGTTAGACCTGTGATGATGTATGGGGCAGAAACTTGGACGATGACGACAAGGAGAGAGTGATTAATGGAGAGGACGGAGATGAGAATGCTACGATGGGTGCTGGGAATTTCACTCAAATGAATTAATGCTAACGAACTGTGCAGTTGATGATGATGGCCTTTTCCAGTCTTAGATAACATAGGTTGTCTCCTTTTTAAAGGTTTCTAAATCGACCGCAAGCATAGGCGTACGAGGCGGGGGTGCAGGGGGGGGGCAATTGCCCCCCCAAATTCGGGCAAGTTTGGTGGTTTTTTCGGGCAAAAAGTCGCGGACGAATAAAAAAAAAAAAAAAAAAAAAAAAAAAGGTCGTCAAGTTTCGGGCAAGTCTGGTTTTTCGGGTAAAAATAGTCGCGGACGACTAAAAAAAAAAAAAAAAAAAAAAAAAAAGGTCGTCAAGTTTCGGGCAAATCTGGTTTTTCGGGCAAAAAAGTCGCGGACGACCAACTTTTTGGCCGGATAAATTTTTCGGGCAGAAGTTCAATCTTTGCCCCCCCACTTCTGAAACCTCCCGTACGCCTATGACCGCAAGTCTTCGTGTTTTAAAGTTTTAAATATCTTATAATATTATACTGTATTGCATTTTTAAAGTTTAAACCACGCATCCAAGATGCATCAAGCAATGGCGCTAAGCTACCTCTACTCTTCTTAATATCGATGAACAGCTACTGTGAGAATGGGCTGAACATAGCGCATTTCTTTTATTAATTAGTTTATTTGCAATGTTTCATTGGGTGTTAGATGGTCACGCTTCATGTATGCGTGATTGATTGTTTTTGATTGATTGATTGATTGATTGATTGATTAACTTGTTGATTTTACTCAATGATTTGTTTTTCACATTACTGATCTATTTATACACTTATTGGTTGCTTGGTTTGCTGATTGATTGGGATTTGTTGATTTATTTTACTAATTATTTATTTGATTTGAATGATTTTTTTCTTAGGCTTATTTTCCCAACTCAAAATGCATTTTTTTCTAACGAACAACTGAAAGTATCTACGTTTACATATTTATTTATATAACATATTTTAATATGTTTTTAAAGGTGTTAAAGACGACCGCTTTACAGATTCGTTTTTGAAATAGGGTTTCATCATGTTTTAGGTTTTAGATATTCTCTACACTGTATTAGATTTCTGTAGTTTAAGCTGATGTTTCAATCGATTACGCTGACCAACGGCGAGTGAAAGACTTGCTCAAAGCCCCATTACCTGGGCCAGCATTCAATGAGTTAAGGAATTGTTAAGGTCTTGAGATTAACAAGGAGTTCTACAATAATTTTATTTTCAAAATGGCTGTGTTCCGCTCCTATTATTTTAGCACCGGTTGAAAGCGTTCAAAAGGTTTTTAACGAAACTGTCTAACTTTTTCGAATTAATTGCCTGCATCAACGTAATAATTATGTTATTAATGCATACAAAATCGTAATTGCAGTAGCATGACAAAAAAGTTCTCGCAAGTCCCATATAATAGAGATTTACACCTCCCTTTTTAACACTTTAGCTATCACAGTGTATTAAATGGTATAGGAAATCCTTTACCCTCGGTCGGTTAAGGGTTAAAGGTGTCAGCGTCCCCTTCCATAAATTATAGGTGTCTAGATTTTTAACCTTCATATATTTTATAAACTTTCTATGGATTTTTAAAAGTGTAGGCTACAATTTCTTGAGAGCGCGTCATTTATTGACGACGTCGTAAACGTAAACAAAAAAACCGGAAGCGTCTCCAATTTATATAATAAGTTTTAAACATTGTTAAAGGTGTTTAAGGCGACCTCTTTAAAACTGCAGACACTACAAGTTACTAGGTAAGCATAAACTTGACTTGTATACGTGATGGGAGGAATAGAACGCTTTCCCCTATCTTTTCATGATTAATTTGCATGTCCTCATGAGTGCATGATTTGAGTACTTTGATTGATTTGATTATTTGATTGATTGATTTGATGGAATCACCAATTCATCAAATCAATCAACCAATTACCAATACATTGCGGGGTGCGGTGGTGTAGTGGGTATGTTCGTAGCTTTGCAGCCAAAGGGTTGCAGATTCGATCCACCTCAAGTCGCCGCCTAGGGACCTTGGACAAGTCCTTCACTCGCAATTGCTCAGCGCTTCGGCGTGAAACTCCGGTGCAGTGTCCGCACTGTAGTCGGGAGCGTCCGTACGCGGCGAGGTGGATTCAAACCTTCCGGCTCCAAGGCAACGACGCCGCCACTACACCACCGTGCCTCGCGAATTATGACCAATAAGCCGAGCAGCAGAGCGCATGACCCGGTCAAGACGTCCTATCAAGCTAAATGGTTGACCAGCAAGAACTGAGCAGCAATGATCAAGTCTGCTGGTAACGAAAGCGTGGAAATGTATTGCACATAATAATTATTGACACATGGTATTTTCTTCTTTAGAGTTATTACTAATAATGTTAATTTATTAAACACCTTTCAAGCATTTTCAACTTATGTTATATAGCTACACGACCCGGTACTTTAGGAACTTTATCACAAAAGTTCTTACCAGACTTTGTATTTTCCTTATGCACCGTTTTAAAGGTGTTTTCAAAAAAAGCCAATCAATGAGAAACAAGTGATGCGTAAGACACTAACTGGATTTGACGGCGGATTTAGAATTGGCGGGAAAAGCATCAACAATATGATGATATTGTCCTTATGGACATAACACCAGAAGAACTGCAAGAACTCGTGTGCTGCATGCGAATATATGGCAATCAACATTCAAGTTTACCTCAATGGTAAATTGCTCCCATATGCATAACAATCACCCTTTTACTATTTTTAGCTGCACAAAAGTGCATCTACAACTGCACAAATCCATTCAGAACTGCGCATTGTGTGCACAACTGTACGCAACAAATTTCTCATTTGACCTTTCAGCAAAAATGTAAGTTGAAACAGCAATAAAAGTCATCAATTTAAAGATTGTTGGATATCATAGTTAACTACGACAATTACAATGAATTTTTGCATATGTATACATTAGACACCCCTTTTATGAAATATAGTATTGCTATAAATAGCATTGACTTGCAAAGTGTTCTGAATGCTAGTTCAACCATTGATGTGCGAGTGAACAAGATTCAAACCAGATCCTTTGAGAATACAATTAGTATTTTTTTGTTGACGCTCACATCGATGAGTGAAACAGACAGACAGACAGACAGACAGAGAGACAGACAGACAGACAGACAGACAGACAGAAAGACAGACAGACAGACAGAAAGACAGACAGACAGACAGACAGACAGTCAGACAGACATACAGACAGAAAGACAGACAGACAGAAAGACAGACAGACAGACAGAAAGACAGACAGACAGACAGACAGTCAGACAGACAGACAGACAGACAGACAGGCAGAAAGACAGACAGACAGACAGATAGACAGACAGACAGACAGACAGACAGACAGACAGACTGACTGACTGACAGACAGACAGGCAGACAGACAGACAGACAGACATATACACAGACATATACACAGACATATACACAGACATATACACAGATACACAGACAGACATAAACACAGAGAGACAGATACACAGACAGACAGGCAGACAGACAGACAGACACGAAGATACACAGACGGACAGAACGATGGAATGTTAATTTATCGCATCAATGAAAGTAAAATAATGTAAGTTTCTTATCCAATGGAAAGAATGATGTCTGACCTTAATATGATTTCAATAGAAAGTTTGATAGATTGATTGGTTAATCGATAGCTTGAATGAGTGATAGCTTGATTGATTTATTGATTGATTGAATTTGTTTGCATGTGTACTTGTCATAGGGCCCCTTCAATCTTTCTACTCAGAGGCGCTCCCTAATGCAAAGCGGACACTGCATCGGAGTTTCACGTCAAAACGCTGAGCAATTGTGAGTGAAGGACTTGCCCAAGCTCCTTACGCGGCGAGGTGGATTCGAACCTCGAACCTTCCGGCCTCAAGGCAATGACGCCACCACTACATCACCGTGCCTCACAAATCATAAGAATCATATTAGGGATAATAGAAGCAATACTTATCATAATTGTTGTTGTTGTGCTTCAGATTCTGGCAGCAAGGTGGCGTTACTAACCCTAATCTACGAAAAAAGGGAATACATTCTCAAAAGATGTCAGTTTTCATTTCTGTTTTCTTACTCACTCACCCAGAAATGATTGTTTGTCACTTAGCAGAATATTGGTAGAAAGCAAAATCTTTATAGCAAGATTTTTAACCTTAAAACAGGTTTCTTAAATTTTATTATGGCGCTTAGAATTATTTTTTATGGATTTTGAAAATATTTGTAGAAAGATCTATTGCTTTAAAAAAGGTGTATAAATATCATATTTATCTATAGTGCTTATCATTTCTTATCTGGTGTTCATTGAAGGGGTTCGTGCATGGGAAGAGGAGAAGAGTCAGACCCAGGAAACGTTGGATGGATATGCTGTCTGACGATGGGATTAACCGTGGGAGAGGCGACGCGGACAGCACAAGGGCAGGGTCGATTGGAGGCTTGCTATAGAGGAGCGGCTGATGCGGGTGCAAGCTTCGCCAGGGCTATAAGTCAAGAAAGTCAAGTTCATTGCTACAATAGTAAACATCGTGTCTTGGGCAAACTGCAAATTGTGGCGAGTGAATTAACCGACGAGTACTGTAGTATAGTAGGGAACCAGCTGTAATAATAATAATAGCATAGAACCAGTCCAGAGTCAGAGGAACATTCGAGAAGATCTAAAATGGCGGATAGACAGAAAACAACGCAGAACGATTGAATGTGCAGTTTAATTAAAATACTATTGTCAATAAAGTGTATTTAATAATTGACAATATTACAAGTACCGTTGTATTTACTTTGCATGGAGAACATTTTGGTCGCAAAAACAAGTTAGTTTAACTTTCTTCTTATGATTAGATTATCGTAGCTATGTTAGAATGATTTGATAAAATCGATTTTTTTTCTCAGACAATTTAACATTGAATTTTGAATTTACTTGAGTTTTGTGTCTAAGATTGCTCTTTGAACTCTTAGCTTTTGGGATCTTGTGGGGTACCAAGTTCTATTATTGTTCTTCCATTATTTTCCTTCTATTGTTCTTTTATCATGTTTAATCCAACGGCGCTCAAAGACCAAAGCTTGTCAGTTCTTTGTTTATGAGAACATTTTCTACTCAGATTTGGAAAGGCAGCAATTTGTTGGAAGACGATCTTAACCCTTTAATGACCAGCTGCATATGTTTTCCATACGTTTTAGTACACGCTGGGCTTTAAAAGGTTAAGGTCTGCGTCAGTTTGGAGTATGGTGACGAAGTGTTTGTAACGCTCTCATTCGAAACCTTGTAATTTAAACCCTATTTCAAGATACTATATAAATATGGCGCATGATAATCTGTCATACTCCTTAAACACCTTTACAACAGTT
Organism: Lumbricus rubellus; assembly: GCA_945859605.1. Taxonomy (NCBI): domain Eukaryota; kingdom Metazoa; phylum Annelida; class Clitellata; order Crassiclitellata; family Lumbricidae; genus Lumbricus; species Lumbricus rubellus. The sequence continues at coordinate 33,215,691 of OX243821.1, forward strand.
TTTCAAATGCTATATAAGTGTGGAACTAGTAATGAGAGTCTAAATCTTCATCCAGTGCGCGTATACCAACCCTATTAGAAACTAATGATAACGACTGACAAGGGTAATATGCTGTAATATGCCGAGCAAATTTCTGTCCAGGATAACGGCCTCCGTTGTCATAGACCCTGGTCAAATCGGATCCATCCATCTATCTTTAAATCGGGTTTGCAAACCTAAGATGCAGAGGAACTGTCCAAGAGCCGTTTAAAAGTCAACGTTGATGATGTGTGGACAAAATGACCAACAACAATCCATGATCGCTAAAGAAACAATCAGACAATTAAATACAATCACACATGTCAGGGCTTCTTTAAATGAATTTTTACAACTGCGCAGCCCCTTCTTTCCCTCCCATTCTCCATGGTAAATTACTTCCAATCGGATGAAAATGACCGTCTTTTAGTATTTTTCACTGCACAAAGTGCTCCTACAACAGCACAAGTCCATTTAGAACTGCACATTTTGTGTAGAACTGCACGCTAAAAAGAATTGATACATGTAATGGTATACATGTAAATTGTGAACCTACAATAGTTCACAAAGCGTTATACACTGCACACCTCTTTTAATGTTTATATTTTAATATAAAAACTTAAGCGCATAAACTGATATAATTTCAGTTAGGTTACGAAAACTAACATAATAATCCATACATAGCAAAGTCCTACAGATGTAAACTAAGACCGTTCACATTCCTGTTTTAATCTATATAAATAAAAATGAAACTTTGCGATCCTGCGGTCACGATCACGCCGAAACTGACGCATCAATTGTTTTGAAAATTTACCAAAACCTTCCATTCCGATACCGCAAGGTCACGACATTTCTTTTCCCGAAAAAAACCCAATCGTTTCCACAAAAAGGGAACTTTGCAA
>OX243821.1:33221607-33264107 GCA_945859605.1 Lumbricus rubellus
GTTGATAATACTGGAATCGAAATGATGTCCTTACACACCCAAAATCGTCGAAAACAATTAAATCAAAATGACGTAATTAGACAACCGAAAAACAATGATAAAATTAGAATAACAAATGATTTCCTTGGATATATTATATCCTGTGTTCGGCTAGGTTTCTTAAAGGAACACTATGCAAGCTATTGAAATGAAAATTAAAAATGTGAAAATATTGTAGTTTTATATAGACAATTTTTTTAATAATAATTTTTATAACATATGATATAATTATGATGTTTAATTTGATGGTGTGTTTTACAAAACTTTACATTTATTATCCAGATACCTCAACAGTTTTTATGAGCCAACGCAATAAAGCACGTCTGGAACAACATGTTTCTCGGCATTAAAAGGTTTCAACCTTTTGGTTGAAACCTTTTAATGCCGAGATGGTAGTAAATCAAAATCAATTGACACATTTCCATTACAAATCACTCATTTGAATCTCTAAATTCGATGAATCGCTGAAAAGTGGCGGAGAGTCAAGGACGCGCAACAACTTAAAACTCAGGCGTAAGTTTCTATTTGCTTTGACAAATCCTTAAATTATACACCTTTTAAATGTTTATAAGGCGTACTATATAAAAGTATTTTAGTGTGATTTGCTTTAAGAAACCTGCAGATTGTTATTCCTGAATATGATTTTATTCCATGGCATAGTGCTGAACAAATCCATCGAATTCACGCAAATTCACTCTTACAGAGCTTCTAAGGTTAAAGTAATCGACAAGATATTTCAGTCTAGTTGCGATGCTCAAATTAATCATCATTTTAGATCAATATAACGACATCAAATGCAAATATTATATATAGCAAAGTAAACATCAATTAAAAAGGTTTCTAAAAGAATCCAACAATTTTAAATATAAAAATTTCCACATACGAACCCAAGTGGTCACACATGATCATGTACTATTTGCCATGCATATCGTATGCAATAATCAAGACTCAAAAGAGCGAGCGAGTGTGATAGAGCAATTCACTACTTAACCATAGTTAATACTTCTCGCTTCCTATGTAGAGACTGGTTGCACTCTGCCAGTGCCAGTCCCAGCATGGACAAATGAGGAGGGCGTCGATAAAGACCCTTGTTGTCATACAGTGACGTTAAACTGCAACACACACAGTTATAAATTTATGACTACACTGGTTATAGTTATAATCGTTTATTCATAAATCCGGTTTAAGCACAGTAAATGCTCGTATGGCTGCTTATAGCATAATGTATAAAGAGAATTTTTTAGAGAAGTCTGTGAATTGAAAGCATTCGTATTGGATGCTTTTTTATAGGAAGATTGTAATCTTTAAAAAGGTTTCCAATAGCGTTCGAACTACCGAGGAGAGTGTCAGCATTTGTGAGGCGATCTGGCAAAAATATGCTTATGAAATCAGCATAGAAAATGACATTTTTATACAATGTTAAACAGTAGAAGTTTCCATTTAAAACAAGACTATTAGGGTGTGCAATGGACTGTGTTATCTAATGTTTTTGTGCACTTGTTATAGCCAGTCATTTAGCATAGCGTGTAGTCAGTGAATGTTTTAAATAATGTTTGTTCAACACGTTTAAAAGGTGTTTAACTTTAGATCACTTCCCTGGAATTTATCGAATGGATGAATCACTAAATAATGTTAACTTGTAAGCAAGCAAGTAAGTAAGTAAGTAAGCAAGCAAGTAAGTAAGCAAGCAAGCAAGCAAGTAAGTAAGCAAGCAAGTAAGTAAGCAAGCAAGCAAGCAAGTAAGTAAGCAAGCAAGCAAGTAAGTAAGTAAGTAAGTAAGTAAGTAATTAAGTAAGTAAGTAAGTAAGTAAGTAAGTAAGTAAGTAAGTAAGTAAGTAAGTAATACTATTATATAAATACTTTTGCATATTCATGAGTTCTTTATGACTGGTTTCAGAGCTGATTGTCGAAAGAATGGATCAAACATTTGTTTCCAATTATTGCTGTCAACATTATCATCATTTGCTCATTTGCTCAGCAAAATTCAACATTCAGTAATTATTTATAATTATTTTAATTTTATTATTTTATTATTTTAATTTTATTATCGTCATTAATATTATTTTTATTATTATCGTTAATTTTATATTTGTTGCAGTGGACTGTGACTGGGATCATTTAGTAGCAGGAAGAAGGTTTTATTTTTTTTAGTATTGTTGTTATATTTGGTGACTTACCATCATTATTCTGCTAATTATTTTGTTATTTCTAATCATCCACTGCAAGCTTACAACGTCTGACTCATCAACTGGTGTTTTCGATTCATTGTTATAGGAATAAGTGTTTTCTCAAAAGAGGTGTTTTATGAGAATCGGTTTTTATAAAAGTAGCTTTCACGGCAATTTCAACCAGTTTCGTAGTAGTATCGAGATTTGTGTCAAGTATTGGTATCTGTCTGTCTGTCTGTCTGTCTGTCTCTTTGTATATCCGTATATCTGTCTCTCTCTTTCTGAGTATGTCCTTTTCTATCTTACTGTCACTACATGTATATGTATGTCTTTCTTTCAGTGTCGTTATTTCTGCTTCACACTCTTTATGTCTCTGTTTGTCTCTGTTCGTCTCTGTCTGTCTATCTCTCGACTCGATTGCACACGCCCCAGCCCATACTTATCATTATATTCCTGGTTTTTGTTTTCTGTGTTTCTGTATAGGTTGCTCCGATCACGTAACATTCGCTTCGCCCGTTCTTTAAAGACGACACGATGATGTAGAAGCTTTTACAATTTCACAAATTCACTTCCGGAATGTATTACGGAAATATACAGGGTGGGCCAAAATAAATGCAACAACTTTGACGCCTTATAACTTGAACAAATTTTATCTGAGCGTCTTGGCCTATATATCCGATTGAACATAATTATCCATGTTATCATTCTGCAAAATATCTAAGAGATACTATAATGACTTTTTGAGATAATGCTATTAATGTTCGATGTCCCTTTTTGCCATGAAACTGCAAGAATAAACCAAAAGTCTTAAACTGAATAATGTCAATGACTCAATTCTAAACAATCACTAGTTCTAACAATTAATAACAATTCATATCTTGAGTGAATTTATCATAAGTCAAATATTCAATATGTCCACCACGTGCTTTAATGACATCATGGACACGAGACGACCACTGATCAATGGCTGAGGCCACCAGTGCTCGGGTTATTTCAGCCCCGCATGCAGTAAACAATCGATTTTTTTCAAATGTTCAACGTCACGTATCGGTTCACGATAGACCAGTTGCTGAAGACAACCTTAGATCGAATAGTCAACCGGGTTTAAATCCGGGATGTTCGGTGGCCAGTTCTCCGGTTCAATAAACTCTGGTACGTTAGCGTTCAGATAGGCAACCGTAGGCCTATGACGTGAACGATGCGCCGGCGGGAGAATTAACGTTTGCGACCACAGTTGCGGCTGTTAGACGTTCCCGTTTCATCAATTTGTTTAATCAATCGATGTAGAGCATATTTATTCCATTTTCTATAAGGGAATTCTATCAACATCTGATGTGCATTGTATTCTTTTTCTACTCTTAAGATTCTGATTAAAATTCTATCCTCTTCCGTGAGCGGCGCCATGATGTTCATTATATTTACATTCAAAATTGAGAGGTGTGCGCCGCACCAAAATTTTTATTTAAACGGTGCCGTATATCAGCGCAAGAGTTGACACAGTAGTAGAATGGATAGTTACCTTCAATTTAGTATATTGATCCCGATGTTCGGATAAAAATTGTTCAAGTTATAAGGCGTCAAAGTTGTTGCATTTATTTTGGCCCACCCTGTAGAGGACACTATTTGCCCTTTGTCTTTACGGAGCATGTCTTTTGCCGTACGTTGGCTTTCGCTTATAGGCCTATGAATACATTCACTCTTGTGCATGCATGACTTTTCTGTTCAGTAGCCGACTCGTTGGATTAACTGCTTTTCACAGATTATATCCTGATTCTCCCCCTTCACCGTACATCCAGCGCTTTTCAACTCTAAATGTCTGACTTTCCAGATCTTGACCTCTGCCTATCGATCTTTTTTGATTGAGCGCCTTTGAATAAACTTGTTCCCGCGACTTAGCTTTTGTGAGCGTTATACCACAGGAGTTCCGAGATAACGATCAAGATTAATAATTATCAGTGCAAGTGTACTCGTAATTACATACAACAGCTGCCTTGTGATAGCCAACTTCATTTGTAATTCATCCAAAAGATGATTCAATAGTTTGAACACCCTTTTTTAATATAAATTTGTTCAATAAATAGATGTATTAAGGCCATCATTTTATTCGTCAGTAGAAAATCTTTTCCGAAACAGTAAAAATACAACTACATTTGAACACCCGTTTTTTTCAAAGCATTCTGTTCAATAAATATATAAATAAAGGCCATGTTTTAATACGTAGGTGGCTTCTATTCCGTAGCAATGACACTGCAACTACATTAAAATATTACCTGTGCGGTTTAGGCAAGTAAGCTAACGTGTAATGTAACGGTAGCAGTTTGGTCCAGTCTGCTCGTACTAAACTTTTCATGCAAGGTCAAGCTGCCCTACAGTTTGCCACAACGTAAATATGTACAGAAGCAATCAAACAATGAAATATAATTATTTTTAATAATCATCACAACAAAACTTTCCATTTATTCTTATAATGTGAACCGTCGGCAATAACAGAGATATATATTTATACGTATATACATATACTTATATATAATTATATATAATAATAATAATAATTTTATATATATATATATAATTATATATATAATATATGATAAAACACAGTATATTATCATGTAATGTGCACAACCATGTCTCCGTAACTACGCACAATAACAACCTCACAGTCTACGCCACGTCGACAATGATCACCATAGCAACGTTTACTACGGCAACAGCGACGATCTGAAGTAGAAGCAGCGTACAGTTCTTTCATAGGCGTACACACGAAAGGCGCGAACGACACAAGAAGCGAGTTTACAACGGAGGATGTAACGATAAGGATGAAGGTCAAAAGGGTCATCGGGCAGGATGACGTGGGGTGGGAAGAGCGGTTGGATACGGCGTTGGCGAAGGGGGTGCGGTTGCCGGATTTCCTTTCGTGTGAGGAAGAAGAGGAGGAGGAGCGGGTTCTTTCCAGGTTGTGACTACCGTCTTCTAGGAGTGTACGTTTCGGAGATGAGGAGGAAGAGATGTGATGCTTGGAGGCTACAAAAACAAAAATCTCCATTGACTTGATGCTCTATACGGAAAATCATGAGTTTATTGCTGGATGAGAATGTTGGAAACTGATGTTCGTATATTAACAAATTTATTTATAAATAGTGATTCTTGAAAAAACGGGTATGCAAATTAAGGACTATCTTTTAGACAAAATACGTGATAAGGGTTATCACGAGAGTGCTGCTGAATTGAATTAGGAGGCTTTTTGCGCACTTGTTATAGCGCCCCTTCAATCTATCCACTCAGAGGCGCACCCGACGGCAGAGTAGACACTGCATCGGAGTTTCACGCCGAAGGGCAGAGCAATTGCGAGTGAATGAATGAATGAATGAATGAATGAATGAATTAATTAATTAATTAATTAATTCTTTAATGAATTAAAGAATGAGATGTTGTACAATGTAAACGATAGAATAAATGGATGCTAATGCATTGCATCAAAGAACATAAGTGCGTTGCAGAAAACCTTAATTATAGAGTTTGTTTAAATAGATGTCGTTAGACACCTTTAAAAGCGTTACTTATTTTATTATAATAGTGAGTCATTAGGGATAAAATTATAATTATTAAGAGTTCTTTCGCAATATGAGTCGAAATGTAGCTGGTAAAATTTTCGTTACCTTGATGTAAAGTGAATTCAGTTTAACGTCACTTTGTGATAACAAAGATCATTAGCGACACCCTCCTCCTTTAGTCAGTCCTGAGACTGGCACTGAATGAGGTGACATTGAATAATACTAATAATGGTAGTGGCAGTGGTAGTGATGGTTGTGGTAATGGCAAAGACAATGATAATGGTATCGATTATAACAAACGATAATGGTAACTGTAATAGCAATGGTAACTCTAAATGTAATGGTAACTGTACTTGTAATGGTAACTGCAATTGTAATGGTAACTGTAATTGCAATGGTAACTGTAATTGTTATTAATTCATTCAATCTATATAGCGCTTCTAACCTACTCAGAGGCGCTCCCAGTCCAGTCACAGCTAAAATAATAGGTTTTGAGCAACTTATAAAAAACAGGTGAATTTAGTCTAGGCATAGGTAATGGTAGTTGTCGTGGTAGTAATAATAAAAAATCATAATATTAATAAATATAATAGCGATAACAAAATTAATGCGCAGAATAATAATATTTTGTTTACCAGGTTGGAGTTCTGCGTTGTATGACGTCGTTCCGAAAGCATTCTCGGAGAAGAGCGTATATTTCCGGAATGTGTCAGATTTGACGAGTCTTGTGAAGAGTTTCGTCACCAGGTGTCCCTCCTCCTTCACCTGTTCAGACACGTAAGCAGTTAATTGATTGAGTGATTGATTGATTGTTTGATTGATTGATTGATTTATTTATATATTTATTTTTAAAAATATATTTATTTATGTATTTATTTATTTATTTAAAGTTTGATTGGTTTATTTAATGATTGTTTCGTGTGGTTTTGCAGATATGTTGATTGATGACGAACGGTCATGTATACAGATGGGTAAGTAGGTAAGTAAGAAATTAAGTACTTACTTACTTACTTACTTACTAACTTGCTTGCTTGCTTGCTTACTTACTTACTTACTTACTTACTTACTTACTTACTTACTTACTTACTTACTTACTTACTTACTTACTTACTTACTTACTTAATTGATGACCGACAGACCGATTGACTGACTGACGACTGACTGACCTACTTATATACCTACTTTCTTATATTCGTTTTTGACCGACCATTATTATACTTTTGTTTAGATCATTGCACACCTTTTATAATTCATTTAAATTCTTTAAATAAGAAGCATTCTACGAAAATCAGTATTCCAGCTTGGTGGACAACAAACGTATCTTACTGTGACCATCGTCCAATATTCATTGATGACCTCATCACTAGACACTGTTGTTCCGTTAGCGTCTATCACCCAATACAGAACGATCAACTCAGGACGAGACCACACGCTGCACTCGATGTAAACGTCCCGATCGCCGAGCTGGGCCAACGACGGTTTGCATCGGATGCGAGGAGCGTCTGAAATAAAATTTTGTAGCGCATATAATATATATGAATTGCCGTTAACGGATTTTGATGTCATAACACGACCTTAAACCTTGCAAAAAGATTATATCTTAGTTTTTTGGTTTGTAGTTTCAGTTTGTGGAGCGTTGGTGCAGTGGTGTGTTCAGTGCCTTGGAGCCGGATGGTTCCAGGTTAGAATCCACCTCAGGACGCCGGATCTATATAATGATGTTATTATATTCATACATCGCAAGTGTTCGATTTAGACACCGTAAAAGTGTTGACTGCCATTAATATATAAGGACAGGAAGCAAAAAATGATTAATCACACTCAATAAATGTTTTCAAGCGATGCTATATAAACAAGAGACCTGAAAAAACTTGCAGTCCATTGACAACAAGATATAATCAGCGTTGCCACTCTAAAAAATGAAAAAACCCAAGTTGAAGGGTCGAAAAAACCCAAGAAAACCCAAGTTGCCTAAATCTTCGAAAATTTCTACAATTTCCGGTCAAAAAAATTTTGTCGACTCTTTTTTTAGTCATCCGGACCAAAATAAATCAAGAAATCTTTCAATTTTCAGTCCGAAAATTCTGATGACCCTTTCTTTTTTTAGTCATCCGGCCCAAATCTTTCCAAAATGTCCAAAATTTCCAGATTTTCTTAGTCGAAAGAGAAAACCCAAGCAAAAAACCCAAGTTCTTCCCGAAAGAAACCCATTTTCCCAAGTTTGAATCGAAAAAGCCCAAGATTTTTTGTCGAAAAAAAAACAAGCAAAAAACCCAAGTTCTTCCAGAAAGAAACCCCATTTCCCAAGTTCGGATCGAAAAACCCAAGATCTTGTGAAAAAACCCAAGGAGTGGTAACGCTGGATATAATGAAGAAACGCTCCCAAAATAACCTCGGCTAAAATAATAGTAATACATGTTGGGGTGTGTTCCAAGAGTGCTGACATAATTATTACTACACAACTGACCTTCTGACCTTCCGTCCCTAGTCTTGACACATCGCCGTCAGATGACAGTACCCAGAATTTAATCTAGACATCTCTTGGGGAGGGACTTAAAAATTAGGAAGTTAACAAATGCCGTAGATCAGGGGTCTCAAACACGCGGCCCGCGGGCCGCATGCGGCCCGCGGACCCCACTAATGCGGCCCGCGAAAGACATCTGGTTTGGGGGGTTTTAAATAGAGAAATCTGTTAAAACAAGATTTTGTAGTTCTTTCGTGAAGTGAACCAAGGTTAAAACTGTTTTCTACTACTTTTGCTGTGGACATTGAATCTGCAACAGCAGATAATACAGATGGCGTTATTTATTTGACCTTCGATGCGACGCGACACCTTGCTGAAGCAGAGAGTTGTGCTTCCAGCATTCTACACCACTCGACCACGTAGGCCTACTAACCAAATTTTAATTAATTCCCAAAGCTGCACATGGCTGCAACACGCATAATGGCGTGTTTGGTAGTAACGATGCCTACATAATTGTGAGCAGTTTTTGTCATTATTAAAGAATAATAAGTCTCAAAGAAAGTAACGACTTTGAGTTATTGGTGAAAATTTTTAAGCTGTAGCCTACGATATGATTGATAGCATCTCAGAAGACAATTTAACCAAACATTGATGCTCTTATAATTGGGAAACGTTGTCAGATGAATAGCGCTAACCATACTTAAGCATTGCCTCTCAGACAACTCACGATAAAATACCTTAAAAGTTTAGAGCTGCTACAAGTTTACAAGGCATCACTAAACGTGTTAACGTTAAATAATTGAAGTATGCCTATTTCATATTATTGTGGCTCAATTTTTCTATATGGCACCATAATTAGGCTATAGTTAGGCTACAGACTAGTGAAATTCTAATATCATGTAAATTTGACAGGGTTGTATTGTATCAACTTGTATGCCTATCATTATTACTGCATTGTATGCTATGCTACAATGATTAATTTCACGTCGCGAATTATAGGCCTATAATTATTTTCATGTTGCGGCCCGCGAGCTCCTGTAAATTTCCAAATGTGGCCCACGTGCTGACTTGAGTTTGAGGCCCCTGCCGTAGATTCTATCCTTTTACATGTAAAACTGATGACCTTTTTTCATTACGTTCACTGATGGGAAAAACCCAAAATTAATGTATAAAAAAGCGTCAATTTTTTTTTCTGCGAAGTGGGTGGTAGAAAGGTTTTATCTGTTGTTTTTTCTTCTACTTTTACACATGTGTACAGCATCTCTCGATTTGTCCAGACGTCTAGATTAGAAATAGCAGCATTCGCAACAACAGAAGCAGTAGCAGTACTAGTATTTAGGGTAGCAGTGATGGTTGCATACTTGCAGTGGTGTTAGCTGGAGCAGTGGCAATAGGAACAACAACGTAAATAGCAATAACAGTAGCAACAACAATAGCAACAACAACAGCATCAGTAACAATAGCAGCAGCAACAACATCAACGACAATTATAATAGCAATAACGAAGAAGATGATGAAGATGTTATAAACCTTGCAAAAAGATTATATCTTAGTATTTTAGGATGTAGTTTCAGTTTGGGGCGCTTTGGTGTAGTGGTGTGTTCAATGACTTGTAGCTGGAGGGTTCCAGGTTCGAATCCATCTCAAACCACCGCCTAGTGGCCTATATATTTTCATAATAATTATTATATTCATACATCGTAACGACTTAAAAGAATGTTCGAATTAGACACCGTGAAAGTGTTGACTCCCGATGTTATATAAAAGCTGGACGCAAAAAATGATTAATCATATCCAATTAGAGTCTTAGACACCGTTCAAATGTTATCAAGCACTGCTATATAAACAACAGACCTGAGAAAGTTTTAATCTATTCTGCAAAAACACAATCCCACAATAAACTCGGCTAAATACGAGACTTGAGTAATACATGTTAGTTATGTTCTAAGTTGCTATTATTACACAAGTGACCTTTTGACCTTCCGTCACTAGTCTTGACACGTCGCAGTTAGATTAAAGTAATCAGACAACGACGTCGACGATGATGACGACGACGACGACGATGATGATGACGACGACGATGATGACGATGACGATGATGATGACGACGACGACGATGATGATGATGATGATGATGATGATGATGATGATGATGATGATGATGATGATGACAATGACTACGACGACGACGATGATGATGATGTTATAATACTTACAATGCACGTATAGTCTGATCTGCGTCGCATTCCCCTCCATGCCTTGTCTCTGCGCAACAAGACATCTCAAATATTTCCCATCGTGATGCTGACCCAACACCAACGCCCCAGTTGACCTCCAAGCAGTGCACTCCAGCACCCTTAACCCCTCCACCCCAGTTACCATGACGATGGGCTGGGGTCGGTAGAAGAAGGGGGTGAGATCGGTGTCCCCCGTCTGAAGGGTGAGGTCCGCGGAGGGGCAGGGGCCCCGGGTGACGCAGCTGAGGGAGATGGGTTGACCGTCCTTCGCTGTGAGGTTCGACAGGGGTTGGGAGAGATTGGATGGGTTCTGGTCGGAGGTTAGGAAGAGAGAGGTTAACGAACCTGGAGGTCAACAGAAAAACAAATGGGTTATTTTATTAATTAATTAATTTTTTTATTTATTGTTTAACATTTATTTATTTATTTGTTTATTTATTTATTTGTTTTTTTTATTTGTTTAGTTAATTATTTTATTTGTTTATTTATTTATTTATTTGTTTATTTTTTAGTTTTTTAGTTTTTATTTTTTTTATTTACTCAGAAAATTTATTTCCTAACAATATAAATTTCCTTTTTTGCCGTTTACTCCTTTCATCGTTATTTTATGCATTTAAATTCTGCACGTCAAAAGAAAAACAGTCAGCTATTTTATTTATTTATTTAATAATTTTTTTTTAAAATTTATTTATTTATTTATTTCTTAATATTTTTTCGTTTACTTACTTATTTAGATTGAAAATTTATTTAAAGTTTTTTCTGCTTGTCTTTAATTTATATCTTAATTAAATAAATAATTTTACAATTTACTCGTGAAAGCGTTACTCCATTTCGTACAAATTAAATTAAATATACAGTTAATATGATTTAATCATAGTCTATAGATAATTTAGGCCTATGTATATAATTAGAGAAATGCCCATTCATTCATTGTTTGATGTGTATAATGTGAATCCATCATTGACTCGTTAATTAAGAGGCAAATAGAGAAAGACAGAGAAGTGGACAGAGACGGACAGACATAGACAGACTCACAGAGAAACACACAGAGATAGAGACTCATAGACAGATATAGACATACAGAGACAGAAAGAAAAAGAGACAGACATAGAGAGACAGAGACAGAATCATAGTGAGACATAGACAGACATAGAGAGACGGAGAGAGTGACAGGAGGGTGACAGATGGTGGTCAGGTGGTCGTAGGTTTCCATGTGGATTACTCAAAGACCTATAATCGTTTTTCCATCTGTTCATCCAAATCCAATCCTTAAACAATCGCTTCTCCATTATTTCTTCCCTCCAACCACACAACTCACGTTCGTATAGTTGCGTCTGTCCCTGTTTGTCTGTCTGTCTGTCTCTCTCTTCCCTCCAACCACACAACTAACGTTCGTATAGTTGTGTCTGTCCCTGTTTGTCTGTCTGTCTGTCTCTCTCTTCCCTCCAACCACACAACTAACGTTCGTATAGTTACGTCTGTCTCTGTCTGTCTGTCTGTCTGTCTGTCTGTATGTCTGTGTCTGTCTGTCTGTCCGTCCGTCCGTCTGTCTCTCTCTTCCCTCTGACCACACAACTAACGTTCCTGTCTGCCTGCATGTGTCCCTGTATCTGTTTGTTTGTCTGTGTGAATGTCAATACTTGTGTGTCACGGTATGTAGGCGTATGTCCGTGTGGGTGCGTGCACGTGGGCGTGTATTTCTGTTTGTGCATGTATGCGTGTGTGTCTTTATGTGTGTGCGTCTTTATGTGTGTCTGTGTGTGTGCATGTGACCACTGACCATGCCTGTGTCGATGTGTCTGTATGTAATGTACGTATGGGTGCATGTGCGTGCACGCACATGCACGCATACGTACATTACAAACATGTACACATGTGTACATGTTTGTAGTCATTGGTCAGATTTACCCTCTTTCTCCTCCTTCTTCTTTCTCCTCCTTCTTCTTTCTCCTCTTCCTCCTGCTCGTCCTTTTCCTCCTCCTCCTCCTCTTCTTCTCCCTCTTTCTCCTCTTCCTCTTTGTCGTCCCCTCCTCCTATTGTACATGTGTGCATGTGTATGCGTGTGCGTGTGCGTGTGTATGCGGTCATTGGCTCTCTTCCTCTTCCTGCTCTGTAGTGGACAGCGATCGCTGACCACTTGACCTGTCGTTGGTCAAAACAAACTCTGTGATCAGTGGACGGTGTTTGATGACTCCTTCGCATGACTTCTCATTGTTGTCCTATCGTTCCTCGAGAATATTTTCACCCCAACCCCTCCCACCCTTCCATAGTGATCTACCATCGTACCTCATTCCTCCATTCATCCTATACCAGAGAATATGACTCCAGTTATTCTCTCGTTAGTATGGAAGTAAAATCTCGTCTATTCTAGTATAGTCTAGTATATTCTAGTTTAGTCTAGCGTAGTCTAGTGTAGTCTAGTCTAGTCTAGTCTAGTTGATATAGCCTAGTGTATTGTGTATCTTATTATCTGTTGGTCTTGTATTGTCTATTCTAGTCTTGTCTAATCTAGTCTAGTCTATAGTCTAGTCTAGTCTGTTCTATTCTAGTCTAGTTGATATAGCCTAGTGTATCATATTCTCTGTTGGTCTAGTCTAGTCCTGTCTATTCTAGTCCTGTCTAGGCTATAGTCTAGTCTAGTCTAGTCTAGTCTAATCTAGTCTAGGCTAGTCTAGTCTAGTCTAGTCTAGTCTAGTCTAGTCTAGTCTAGTCTAGTCTAGTTGATATAGCCTAGTGTATCTTATTCTCTTATGATCAAGCCTTGGCTATTCTAGTCTAGTCTGGTCTAGTCTAGTCTGTTCTAGTCTATTCTATTCTAGTCTAGTCTATTATTGTCTATTCTAGTCCATTTTAGAATAATCTATTATATTCTTATATTCCATTCTAGTCTAGCCTTACCTTGTCTTTTCTAATCGTAATTGAGTATTAATTTATCTTATCTTATCTTATCTTATCTTATCTTATCTTATCTTTTCTTATCTTATTATGAACCTTATAACACTGACCCATGCATAACTCTCTGATTACCTTAAAGCTCTCTGGTTCCTGCTCATATATATAATTTTATCTACTTTATAAAGGTGTCGTAAAATACATGTGAAAGTTTTTCGCTTCTAGAAAATTTGTTATACGTCACTGAAGCGCCGGTATACCCAGGATGTTAAAAGAAATTCGTGCGCCGAGAACCACAGGAACTATTTCCTACCGCGTACGTGCACCGTGTGCGTCACCTTCCCCAACACTCTCGACTTCCGACCTCTGACCTCGCATGTGTAGTTACCACTGTCCTCCGCCGAAATATCTAAGCAAAAACAGATATGAATAAATATTAATTAATTAATAATAAATGGTAATCAATAAATGAATATAAGTCCGGGGTAAAAGCAAGTCATTGAAAGGTTAATTATTATAAATAATAATTAATAACTAATTAATCCATGATTTAAGCATTAGCGTGAGGGTGTGTGGCGCCTAACATGAAAACGGTTGTTAAGAAATTCCAATTTAAACACCTTTTATATGCTTTCAACCATTGCTATATTTACAGGAAAACCCGATTCGTACATTTGTGTCTTGCGGTTAAATGATCTTATCACAGAGCGTCATTACTTGTAAAAAGGCAATCCTCATAATTGCCAGGTCCTTGCGATACGCGAAAGTTGAGCTACTTTTTAATACGCACGAAACTGAAGATTTCGTCCTTGCCACCCCTTTCTATTCGGGCTGCGTTTGACTTATCACGCGGGCGCTGTATCAATATTTTTAAAAATAAATTGAACGCAATAGGTTACTATATTACTGTATTAGCAATTATTCAAAATTATGATTTTTACGGTGAAGCTGAAAATGTTGCCTAAAATAATATTACGTCGATGATTTCATCAGGTGCTGGTTGGTGTCTTGTGGCGTGTCAAACGAAACCAAAGAAGTATGCATTTAATGTTCCTTTAAAAACATATTTGTTTTGTTTGTATGTGCACTTGTTATAGCGCCCCTTCAAGCTCTCTCTACTCAGAGGCGCTCCCGATGCAGAGCGGACACTGCATCGGAGTTTCACGCCGAAGCGCTGAGCAATTGTGAGTGAAGGACTTGCCCAAGGTCCTTACGCGGGGAGGTGGATTCGAACCTCGGACCTTCCGGCTCCAAGGCAACGACGCCACCACTAGACCACCGCGCCCCATGGTATTAATGTTTTCACCGAGATTTACATCTCGCAACGCTTGGGCTACTTTTTGACTTCTGGGTTTCTTTTGTCGCGATTTATCATCAATGCAATTCCGAAATCTTACAACAGAGATCTGTAGTTAAATGACACTCAATTCCATGACCGCGCATTCTCGTTTTTTTCATCGCTCAACCCAATTATTTTGTCATTGTCAAGCTTTAAAAAGGTTTGTAAATCCACCAGAGCGGATTACGCAGAATCCTACATAACAGTGGTTCTCTGACGGGTAGACAAGGGTTACGCGAGTTGACTTCCTGTGGCCCTTCTCCCATGGCTGCCCATTGCCACTTCACCTTGTCATCTTGTGCCGTCGATTCTTGGACTCCTAGCGACCGCTGTGATCAACCTTCTTTACGTATCACGATCTTCCGTCGCGTCTCTCAGTTCCTCCATGTTCATCTTCGTTCTCTCGTGTATTTCCTCCATCAACCTCCTTCTTATTCACGAGCGCTGACTAGAGTATAACATGATTTAGTGACACTGATGCTGGCCTGCGGAGTGGGAAAAAGGAGAAGAGGACGCCCAAGAAGGAAGTTGATGGAGGGAATACAACGCTAGACAATTCCGAACCCTTGTCGCTACTTTTTTTGTCTTGTGGGCTCTTTTTGTTGCAATTTCGTAACAATGCTTCCGAAATCTTGCAACAGGCATCATTTTCTGGTGGTATTTTCATGCATTCGTAGCACATTCATTACTCAACGCAATTATTGCGTCATTGGCAAGCTTTAAAAAGGTTTGTAAATAATCTATTTCAGCGTTTACCAGAGTGGATTACGCAGAACCTACTGGCGACGAGGGTTCGGAATTGTTAATGGTACTATGCCTCGAAGTATTTGGTTGTGTTTTTGTTTATATTAATCAAACGAAGGTTTTGCACAGGCAACTTTTATTCATAACTTCAACATTTTCAGCGAAATAATAGCGCTACGCCACAGTAGGTTACTTCTGGAAATTAATCTCAGCTATTTTATTGTACTGCTAGCAAGCTTTTCAAAGGTGTTTTGCCAAGGGATATTTCTTCACCTATGGAATAGCTTGGACACGTGACATGTCATGAAATCACGTTTAATTGCAATAAATCCCCTAATCCTGTAACGCCAACTGCTGAATCGTGATAATTAAGTATCAATTTTTTTAAATTTTTAATTATAATCACCCTCAATTTTCAACATTTGACCCCACAGTTGTAGTTACCACTATCTTTCTTCATTTAACGCAGCGTCTTACGTCAAAATCATCTGTTGATAATTATTAAGTTGCATGAAAGCTTTTCAAAGGTGTGTAAATATTCAATAACAAAATAATATTTTCTTTATTGAAACAATCCGGTTGGCAGATGTTCTATACTAACTAACTAACTAACTAACTAACTAACTAATCAACTAACTAACTAACTAACTAACTAACTAACTGACTGACTGACTGACTGACTGACTGACTCACTCACTCACTCACTCACTCACTCACTCATTCACTTACTCACTCACTTACTCACTTACTCACTCACTTACTCACTCACTCACACTCACTCACACACTTACTGTATATCCAACTTATAGCCGACACAACCTCAAAAATAGAAAGAATTAAGACGCGCAAATCTACAATCTCTGAGTCATAACAGGAAGTGACATGATCCCAGGCAAAACGAACTCAGATCCGAATCTTGAATATCTTATCCCATCTCACGAACCCAAAAATGTTTTCACGGGTCCTACTAATTGCGCAAAGGCCCCACCCATGACCGCTAGGCGCGTATAGGATCCATTACCGTGTTGCTGCGTAGAGAAGCCCATCTCTCTCTTTTGGCGTTTTCGCCTCATTTACCGTAATCTCGTCCAATCTTTCACAGCGTCTTGCTTCACAATAGAGACGCGATATTATCTTCCGCTAGATGGCAGCTGTCACGTTTCATGCATATTCATTAATGGACTGATGAATGAATATGGAAATAATGTGTGTTTTAGTACATACGCTCGCACGCGCACACACACACACACGCATATGTATATATATAAAAATGTATATTCACTTTTTCATTCATTCATTCCTTCGTTCATTCATTCATTCATTCATTCATTCATTCATTCATTCATTCATTCATTCATTCATTCATTCATTCATTCATTCATTCATTCATTCATTCATTCATTCATTCATACAATCACTCATTCATTCATTCATTCATTCATTCATTCATACATACATTCGTTCAATAAATTATATGTATGACGCATCTATAATACGCATATAAATATATAAGCAGGAAAATATTACAGATAAAACAGTATTAACACTCGAGTGCCCAAGGTATTTTTTGGTACACGAAGGCCCAGGGGGGGGGGGTCCGCGCGGACCCCAGCGTTTTATGTTAATATCTTGGGAAGGGATTGGAATATCGTCACAGAATTTAGTTCTATGTGATCCCAAATGAATTTCCAATCGATTGGTGTATTTTATATGACAATAACACCACCTGGTGTTAAATAACAGTGTAAAATCTCGTGATACACTTTTTAGGCTTGCTTGCGTTATTTACCGAAGGAAGCCTAGCGTTTTCATGCTAATATCTTGAGAATGGATTGGAATATCGTTATAGAATTTAGTTCAGTGTAATCCCAAATGAATTTGCAGTCGATTGATGTATCCTATAGTACAATAACACCACCTGGTGTAAACTAATAGTGTAAAAATCTCGTAATACATATGTTATGCTTGCATGCTTGCGTTATTCAAGGAAGGAGAGCCTATACGTCCGGCGCGGACCCCAGCGTGTTTATGTTAATATCTTGAGAAGGGATTGGAATATCGTTATATTTTTTAGTTGTAAGTAATCCCAACTAAATTTGCAATCGATTGATATATATTATATCACAATAGCACCACCTGGTATAAAATAATAGTTATTGACCAGTAACCATGCGCTTGTATGAATATCAGCCGCATATCATGGGGTACCCTTAGTATATGCTGTGGTTGTGGGGTGCAGGGTTGGACAATACTCACGCAAAATATACCATTCTATGCCCAAATGGTTGCTCTAGGAATACCTAAAAGCATTTATGCAGATCCCTAGCCTTTAAAAAGTTATCCGGGAAAAACAAGCCTGGGGTCCGGTCGGACCCCCCCCCCCTTGGGCACTCGAGGGTTAAATGATTATGTAATTATTTCAACACACGATTAGCTATAAAGAAAAATATTTCTACACATTATTGTGCGTATCATTTATCATTTTTATCATCGTATATTAAAGGTAGTTGGAGTAAAATTTGTATCATATGCCCTTGAGGTTTGATCACAAAGTAAATACATCTTTTATGCAAGTCCACGATCTTGTCTACCTGTCTGTCTACATCTCTGTCTGTCTGTATGTCTTTGTCTCTGTCTGTGTCTGTCTATCCGACTCTATTGCGAAAAGCAAAGACTTCTGGCGAAATAGAGCGTCGACCCTGGCTTAAAACCGAAACTCACAGCGAGATAGACACGCGAAAGTAACAAGAGATTTACATTGCGCCACTGCTGCGAGAGAAAGAAACAGAAGCAGAGAGAGACAGATAAAGACAGAGGGAGACAGACACAGAGAGAGACAGTGTTTTTATCTTGGCTTCCTTTTCTAATTCGCCGTCTTACGTAACAAGAGACTTGTATAATAGGGCTACTAGCAGAGCGAGAGAAGCACACTGCAGAGACGAGGAGAGAGAGAGAGACAGACAGACAGACAGACAGGCAGACAAACAGAAAACAGAGACAGAGAAAGATATAGACAGTTAGAGAGGGAGAGGAAGGAGGGAGACAGGGAGCGAGAAAAACACTTAGAGACGGATAGAAAGATATTTGTAAGACAGAGGGCGACAGAGAGTCAGAGACATACATGTAAATAGAGACAGTCACAAGAAAACAGGCAGAGAGGCAGACAAAGAAAGACAGACAGAGAGACAGACAGAGAGACAGAGCGAAAGAATCAGATAGAGAGGCGGAAAGAGCGAGACAAATACAGACAGAGACAGAGAAACAGACACGGGGAGACAAAGAGACAGACAGACAAAGACATACATTCTCATGCTCCTTTAAAACAACAGCAATAGCCTGATTGATGGGCGCCTGTTTATGGTTGCCGCTAATTTACTAATTATTATCGCTAAACTTTGTTATTATTTATTTGTTTTATTTTACATAATTTTATTTGCCTTGTAATCCCGTGCTGCATGTCACAAAATTGTCACATAGATTTATCCTATTTTCAAACTAAACGAATTTACATTTTATTTAATCACACCTGTTTTAGTAAGATAGTTTCTTAATAAGTAACGGAAGAACCACCACAACCGACATGTCTTTTGAACAATAGAAAAACTATTCAAAATGATTGTCAGCTTTTTCGTGGTTGCATTTATTCACCCGATTTAGACAGAAAACTTGCTAATAAGTAACAGAAGGTCATAACAACAACAAATCGAAACGATTAATAAAATTTGAAGAAAACAGACGTGCGGCTGGATCAGGAGGTGATCGGCCAGTTGAAATAGATATTGGATAGGAAGATTAAGGACAGAGAGGCATAGAAACAGAGAGAGAGAGAGACAGACTGACGTAGACACACGCAGACAGAGTCACAGCGAGAGACAGAACGGCATAAGCGTCCAGACGGAAAAAGACAGAGACACACGCAGACAGACAGAGACACACGCAGACAGACAGAGTAAGCTAGACAGACTAACATTGAGCTTGACAGAGAGATAGACATTTGCAGAGGGACAAAACAGAGACAGAGAGACAGAAAAAGGCAGACAGACATACAAACACACACAGACATAATTATAGAAAGATAAACCAACCTCTGACAGTGAGTCTCATCCTGTATCTCAGACATGCATACATACAAACAGACACACAAGGACAAACAAACACACACAGAGACAAACAGACACACAAGGACAAACAAACACACAGAGACAAACAGACACGCAAAGACAAACAAACACACACACACACACACACACAGATAGAAATGTAAACCAACCTCTAACAGTGAGTCTCATTCTGTATCTCAGACATGCATACAGGCAGACAAACTGACAGACATACAGATAGACACACAGACAGACACACACACACACACACACACACACACACACACACACACACACACACACACAGACACCAACCTCTGACAGTGAGTCTCATTCTGTATCTCGGTGGTTTATTGAAGAATTCAATATCGAATCTTCTCGTTGCAGCAAACGGTTCTTGAACGACACCCGCCATGTTTATCCTCGTCTTCTCCTCTCTCTGAATCTTCTCCCAGATCGTTGGATTCTCGAAAACCATGAACGCTTCCATGTGGAACTCGCAGTCGAGGGACAGCTTCCCACCAGATGTCACGTGGTACGTCTGGTCACGTGACAGCATCGAGATGGAGGGAGAGACGACTGCTGAGTCTGGAAAAAGAAAAGTGGAAAGAGGTGGACATAATTATGGTTAGGAGGTGGAGAGTATAAGAGATGGAAGAGAAGCAAGAGTCCAGTTACAGCGAGTGTGCGAAGTGAGATGGACTGGGGAGGGGAAGTTGAGATTTTAACAAAATGTTAATAATTATCGTAGAACGCCAGTTTTATTTATTGCAAGTTTGTTACGCTTAAGAAAGGTTTGTAAGAAAACCCACTTTTTGCGGCGAGGATGATTATTAGCGCCGCTGTTACGATAATAATTATAGTCTCCCTGATACCAGTGGCGGCGCCAGGGGGGCTAGGGGGGGCTAAGCCCCCCCTATCGGCGGCTCAGCCCCCCCAAAACAAAACGAGGAAAATATCTACAACTGCTAACTTCGAATAAGAAAGCTAGACATTGACAACGGCAATGAAAACAACTATGTAGAGGGTTTATCACAATAGAATCCACGCATACATATATAATATTTTTGCCAAATATCCGACCCGACCCATCATGAGGTTATGTATACCATAATATATTATGTGGCCCGCCGGCCAGCTGAGGGGCTACACCTGTACAGTAGTCTTATACAATCACATGCGAAATGGGGTTTTCCATTAGCAGCAGCACTCATGGTGAGACTTTGGGGGCTTGGGGACGGTCCCCAAGTTTGTGGTCAAACCCGGCTCTAGGGTGTGCGGGGCGAAGGCAGCAAGAGATTCTCTGAGAATGGTTCTGAAGCATAACATTTACGAAGTTGATTTCCTGCCAAAATGGTAAGGAGGCCTACTGTATATCATAGGCTGTGATATTCTAGAAAACCTGAATTCTGCAGGTAGGCCTAGCCCAGGGTTGAAAAGTGGTTTGGAAAGTTGCCTGGTCTGACTTTGACGGACGAGCCGAAGCCTTTGAGCCGAAAATTTTCAGAAATCTTGTTTTGGTCATTCGCCCAGAATTGTAAATATTTCTCCCATTTTTGGTACCTGACGACCTTTTTTTAGTCATTTGCCCATAAAATTTTAAAATCATACCATTTTTACCGATTTATTTTGTTTGACGACCTGTTTTTTTTAGTTGTTTTCCCACAAATTGTTAAGAATTGCTTCCCGGCTGATACCCGGCATCAGCAGGTCACGAAAATCAATGCCAGGTCGCAGACCCTGACAGACCCGGCTCACTTTCAGCTCTGGCCTACTGTCAGCCTACAGTAGTTGTGATTCGCTTTATTTGCAGACTCATGGGCGGAGTTTGGTCTCAGCTCGGGGGGCGGGAGGGGCTAAATCAATGTTCCGCGGATCTCCATTATAATAACAGTCAAGTGAACTTCAAAACAGCACGTCGTTGATAACACTAGAATCAAAATTATGACCTAAAACACCAGAAAATCGTTGGTAACACTAAATAACAATAATATCCTTAGACACCCGAAAATCGTTGATAACACTAGAAACAAAATGATGTTCTTAGACACCCGACAATCGTTTGCAACACTGGAATCAAAATGATATCCTTAAACACCCGAAAATCGTTTATAACACTGGAATCAAAATAAAGTCCTTAGACACCCGAAAATCGTTGGTAGCACTGGAGTCAAAATGATATCCTAAAACACCCGAAAATTGTTGATAACACTGGAATCAAAATGTTGTCTTTAGACACCCGAAAATCGTTGATAACACTATGATCAAGGTGATGTTTTTAGGCTCTCAAAAATCTTTGATAAAAACTATCTTCAAAGCGATGTCCCTATACACCCGAAAATCGTTTATAACAGTGGAATCAAAATAAAGTCCTTAGACACCCGAAAATCGTTGGTAACACTGGAATCTAAATGATTTCCTTAGACACCCGAAAATCCTTAGACACCCGAAAATCGTTGATAACACTGGATATAAAATGATGTTCTTAGACACTCAAAAATCGTTAATAACACTAAAATCAAAATAAAGTCCTTAGACACCCGACAATCGTTTGCAACACTGGAATCAAAATGATATCCTTAAACACCCGAAAATCGTTGATAACACTGGAATCAAAATTAAGTCTTTAGAAACCCGAAAATCGTTGGTAGCACTGAAATCAAAATGATAACCTAAAACACCAGAAATCGTTGGTAACACTGGAATCAAGATGATGTTTTTAGACACTCAAAAATCGTTGATAACTATTTTATTCAAAATGATGTCTTTAGACACCCGAAAATCGTTGGTAACACTGAAATCTAAATGATATCCTTAGACACCCGAAAATCGTTGTTAACAGTATAATCAAAATGATGTCTTTAGACACCCGAAACTCGTTGGTAATACTGGAGTCAAAATGAAATCTTTAGACACCCGAAAATCGTTGATGACATTGGTATCAAAATAATGACTTAGACGCCAGAAAAGGTGTTTTGAACAAAATTTAACGACTAAAAAAGGTGTCTTCGGAAATTTTGACAGATAAAGTTGAGAACGTCGTCTTCAAAAATTTTGAAAACTAAAGTAAGGTGCCATCAAAAATTTTGACAAATAAAAAAAATTTCTTTATAAATTTTGACTTTTAATTAAAGGTTTTTTCAGACATCTTGACGACTAAAAAGTCGTCAGAAATTCTCCGCCGAAGAAACACTACAGAAATCAAATCCTGGCTACGGCCTTGGAGGCTGAGGGTAGTTGTGCAGTTCAAAAAATTTCTTTACAAACCCGTGCATTCTTATACTGGTAGTCGGCGACACTGCAAAACGACTTCTTGTTGAAGGTTTCGTGATTTTATCGTTCATAAATGGCTGGCAAAAAAGAGCCTAAAAAGGCTCAAGTTGAGGTCAACAGAGCTAAAATTGCGTTGGTGGCTGGGGCTCCGCCCCAGACCCCGCTGGGGGAGCTTACGACGCTCCCCCAGACCCCCTAGTCGGTATGGGCTTCGCGCCTTCGGCACTCGAAGCATCGCGCTTTCGGCGCTTCGTAAAAAAATTGAATTTTCGGCCTTGGGGCTTCAGCCCCCCCAAACCTGAATTCCTGGCGCCGCCACTGCCTGATACAAAGTCTCCCTCTGACTGAAACTCTGTATGTTCGTCTTAGATAATTTGGCAACGTAAACCAATGGTTTAATATCTTAATATGCTCATCTATAAATTTTAACTGGATGGAGACTGTACGTGAGGAATTGGAAGGTCTGGAGATGACGTGGACCGATGCTGTCGAAGTAGCGATGAACGGAGTGGAGTGGAGAAACTGCATTGCTCGATGTGCAGATCTGCACGGGAAGGACTAAGGTTCTAAGGTAATAAGATATGGAGATATGGAGGCAGATAGATGTAAAGGTAGAGATGTGAAGGTGAATACGAGGACCAGGTCGGGAAGTGGAAGCTGGGCTGGGAAGTGTAGAGGCGTGCGGTAGAGTGGTAGAGTTGAGAAGCGAGAGAGGTGTAGAGATTGAGAGAGTAGGCCTACTGTTGATAGGTAGTGAAGTGCTTTTTGTGATGATAGCGAAACATGAACAAACTGATTTGAAACTTATATATATATATCTGATAATCGTAGTATGTTATAGGTTCGAAAAATTGGTTTGGTACTGACAGACCAGCATAATAAGAAAATAGTTCGAATGGCACGTTTTTGCAAACTCTCCAATTTTTTTAAATAAAAACTATAAGTTGAGGCCCAGCAAATGTTACAATATGACAAGTATGGAAAAATTAAGGAATAGTATAAGCCTTGTAATGTAGCTTGAGAGAGACAGTGACGGATTCTTGATAGCACGCTAATATTTTTTGCTATTTTTTTAGATATCTGCTTAATGTGTTCTTTCCAGGTGAGGTGCTGGTCCAGATACACACCTAAAAATTTACACGATTCAGTCGGCATAATCATTTGACCATCCATTGTCAATCTGTAATCACACACTGGCGTTAGTTTGAGCGATGATGACGACGACGATGATGATGACGATGACGATGACGACGACGACGACGACGACGATGATGATGATGATGATAATGATGATGATGATGATGATGATGACGATGACGACGACGATGACGATAACGATGACGAAGACGATGACGACGACGATGACGACGACGGTGACGGTGCCAATCCAAAGCCTGTATAAGAGAGGAGGGTGTCGCTGATAATTACTGTTGTCACACAATGTCGCTAATATTCTACAATAAGCCTACCATTCTAATTTGGTTGATTATAAGATAAATTATGAATACAAAGGTTTTCAGATGTGAAGATATTATGTAATTATTGACAAATATAAGGGAAGAGAAATTTTTCCAGTTATTGACATTTGCAGAGCTGATTGACTTTATTGAATGATATAAACATTAAAAAAGGTCTGCTAAAATGTTCTTTCACGGTGCAAATTTAGGCCGACTCTGGTAAATTCTTAAATTACAGAATTTATATAGCGCTTCTTCAAGGGAACTACTCAGGAGCGGTCCGAACTCTAACACGGCAAAGTACAGTTTTTAAAAATAAATTAATGGATTTTTTTAAAATTAATTGAAAAAATGGTTCTGTAGGAACCATAGGAAGCAGACTTATTACCTGTGGGGAACAACTGGACCCACCATTATAATCATTCTGCATAGTCGCAGTTTATACGAGAGCAACCAGAATGCATTTATAACATTGTGGTCACCCTCCTCTGTTCTCCAAGCTTGAGACTGGCACTAGTAAAGGTCTGGAAACGGTGACGAAAATTAGTGGACGATAGCAGTATAGTTTCAATTTGTGATACGGAAGATAATTAGCGACGCCCTCCTCCTTTGTTCTGTTCTGGGACTGGCATTGGCAGGGTGTAGTCAGTGGCGGATTTATAAATTTACATGTAGGATAAACAGATGATGTTGGAGTCTAAACGATAAAGAAAAAAATCGGTTTCAACA
This sequence comes from Lumbricus rubellus, assembly GCA_945859605.1. Classification (NCBI taxonomy): domain Eukaryota; kingdom Metazoa; phylum Annelida; class Clitellata; order Crassiclitellata; family Lumbricidae; genus Lumbricus; species Lumbricus rubellus. Next base: position 33,246,604 of record OX243821.1, read on the forward strand.
AATCTTTAATTGAGATTCTCTGATAATGTTGAACGAAGTGAACGATTAAATAGCTCAATTTATTATTCGATTTCATCAATTTATATAACAACTTTAACAAACTTAAAAAGGTGTCGTAGAAAAACAGTGAGTTTATCATTAGCGTCACACTAGTCAATGCTTGGATTGTGCATAATAGTAAACTTGCATCGACTAAATACATCGGAAATTGGGAAACATTATCACTTCGTGGTGATTGTGGCACACGGAAACAGACTGTGCATTATACACAGAGAATCACATAAATCCTTTTTTCTACTGCGCCTCATTCTTTGCTTGTCTCCCGCGGGTTCGGATTGAGAGATTTTACATCGGGCTGCTGCGGGACTTGTTGGCGGTTTAACCAAGTTCGACCGTGTATTGTTAAATAAATTTAAACGCTTCTATTTTCTAGGTATGGATGCTGTGGTTATTATAAATAGAAATTCCAAGGACAATACTATTTTGCTCTGCAAATTGTATGGTTAACCCTAATCCGAACAAGGGGGGGGGGGTCTGGCCAGACCCCCTTCATATATTTGGTGCATAACTTTTTTTAAAGTGATAGTTTCTAATATTGCTTTTATGACTTTGTTCCTATATGGATGAGCTACAATTAGCACATCTAAGTGACCAAATCGGTTGAGTGATTAAGAGATACTGAAGATAATACTGACGGTTACTGTATAATGTTGACAGTTTCGACAATAAGAGCAATAACAAAGAATGTGAACGTGAAAAGATACCAATGCCTGAATAACAACCTTCAGGTGTTTCTTCTGATAAAAACAGTGTTGAAATTGAAGATGATGATGAACATGATGATGAGACTGGACTTTATAGTAAAGATGATGATGACGAAACTGTTGATACTGATGAAGCCGAGGCCTGATCCGGATGTGTTTGACAGACAAATGCATTGCCAAAAGGATGTGCTCTGTTGCACAATGTAGGCCTAGTCAGCAAAAAATGTGGAATAAAAGAATACGGACACATTATATGAGAATATTCAAGATAGTATTGATAGTTTTCTAACCAATGAGATGAGAGACATCATCATCCGACATACAAACCCGGACTATGATACATGCTTACAATTTAGGTGAAGGCATATTCCATTAATTTTTTGATAGATATTTTATATAAAATAGTCATACTGACTTTGAATTTAACAGCATTTAATACTAATATTACTAGAATTATGATTTATTTATTTGATTTTCCAAATTTTATGGATGGACAGTTATTGAGTCCATGAAACAGGTCTGACACATCGTCGCAATTAATGTTACTAAACATGTAGAGGGTCTATAGTCTAAAATTCGTCATAAAAACAATTTATCTTGCATAGAGAGACTAATATATTGTTGTTTTTAGTCATTCTGACATCATCCTACAAAATTGGCATATAAAAAGCACTATTACCTATGAAAAACCTACATTTAAACGGGGGGTCTGGCCAGACCCCCCTTGTTCAAATTAAGTTGGATTTTCGCTTGTTCGGATGAGGGTTAATTAATTTTTGCGAGAACGCTGTTGTCTCCCGATATTTAGAAAACCTCTTTTTAGTGATTTATTTATTCTTTAATATCCCAACATATACAAAAATATTGAATGCATCACAGGAAGTATGCGATATAATTATAGACACCTTTCAACAGATTGATTACTTTAAAATATAAGCATGCGAAACTCAAAATCTATAGAATACCAGATTCTGCGGTCCTAGTAACAAACACGAATAAAGAGTTATTGGAAAATAATAATAAAATTATTTTATATCCTCGCAATCATTCGACTGCGTTAACATGAGGGTCTTTAATTAACACATAATTTTCTGGTTATTCGTCGTATTTTTGCTTATGCATCTGAACTCCATCATAGTGTCTGAAACACCTCAGACGTGTAAACCCCGACTAAGTGTTTGTCCATAATTATACGCCTATACACCTACAGTTTCGCAGCCATTGACCACCAGAACAACGCGGGGACTGCGTTGGAACGAAAAGCCGAATTTTTGCTATTTTCATATAATCGCGCAGTTTTGCAGCTTTGCGCTTCAAATCTTACAGCTAGAGATAAAGAGCGACCTGGGCCACAGTCAGCACACACGCCCGCCCCGAAGGTTCAGGTCATGTTTTGCTTGGGAGAGCGGGGGTGGGGTGGGGTGGAATGACGTCGAAAACCCAGAATTTCTCGGGAAACGCCGGGTATCACATCTGGTGGATGAATAAGTGAAAGATAAAAGGCTTAATGTGAAAGAAGCAATGGTTAGTGCACCTTTAATTGTGCGCGCGTTTTTCAACACCTCTTAAACAATTTTCAAATTTCTTATAAATAAGCCGCCCTCCACCAGAATTTAGTTTTTGGCTACCAAACGTCTGTATCGACTAATTAATAATTGAACGAGTTTAATATTTTAACCCTTCATGACCGACCACGTCCGCTGCCGAGTGGAACTTCCGGCTTGCGGCCGCGGGGGCATATGGGAAATGCGGGGTCGCTGTGGGAATAATTGCAACGAACTGGTTTCCTTCGATGATAAAAATCCATTTCAGTATTTGAAGATGGTGCACATTTTGTGGAATACATATATAAAGTCTGTATGTTTCTCGGTCTGTCTCTTTGTCTGTCTTTGTGTTGGTGTTGCAGAGCGAGTGAAAGGAACCATTGGGTCACCATGGACAGCAGAGCCTAGTTCGCACCGGCCTATGCAAGTGGAAAGAGGAAGGAAAAGCTCACACAGATAAGAGGGTGCCCAGTCTGATAAGAATCGCCGTACCAAAGATGCAATCCTAAATTAGATGCGCTGCGGGACAGGAAGCCAGTGCAAATTCCTCGCTCATAATAAATTGGAATACACTGTCGGATTTGGTGAACCCCCAAAACAAGTCGTCCTGCAACCCAGTGGTTCCTCTCCAACTTTTCAACTCGAACCAGTAGACCAGTAAAGATGGTGACGCAGTATAGTCTCTGTATAATGTAGTAATCAAACTATCTGTAGTCAGTACGAAACCGGTTCCAGTTTCCAAGTATTGTTAAGACATGATAGATGTGAGTAGGCTACGTGAACGCGCAGCAAATGTCTCCGAATATGTTGAACACCTTTTTTAATTGAATTATTTCTGTATTAATGACACAGTTGTACAAAAAATTACGGTTCAAACGCTAGCGCGGTTAAAAATTATTAGGCACCTGTGAAAAAGTATTTTTCTTTGAGTAAAAGAAAGTGAAACGCTGTGTAACAATAGATAGCTTGCTTACTTTGATTGACACAATATTAATTTGTATATTTTCTGACTCAATAAATTGATAGACATGGTAATGGTGATTTGAAATGGATGGAGATATTATGTCAGGATATCTCTGTAAGCAAGTGCTGTAATAATGACAAAATTTATTATACCTTTGGCAAACGCACATTAGTGGTGGACATAGAAATGTGATTGTAATAACATTGGGAAGTGATAATTATTTATAGATGTTTTTAAAATATATAAATGGGTGTTTTAGTGTATCACGATGTTTATAAATAATTTTTTTTATGTAGTAGCCCCGGTAATAAATTCCTTTCTAATGATGATCTCGGAATGTATATTTTTTGACGACGAGGTCGCAAATGTATGATGAGATTCACAAAGTGGAGGGAATGAGCATGGAGCAACGGTTAGCAAATGTGGCGCTAAATAAGCCCAGAACGTAGTGAGCTTTGAAAGTAGGCCATATGAATCAACAGGCAAACTGTAATGCTAGTAAAAGCGCGGTTGAAAATGTGCGTGAAGGACATTAATTTTTTTCATAATAATTATTACAATGATAAAACGCAGTCGGTTTGTGAGTTTGAGTGTGTGTGCATGTGTGGTTCTATTGATCAACTGCAACACTGCTGAAGAGTGTTAGATCCAATTAAGTTGCAGTGTAAGACATTTAATTTATATTAAGCTGTCGGAAAACTTTTAAAAGGTGTTGAACAAGACGAACAGTTCACTGGGGAATTCCCTCCTCCTTTATTCAGGCCTAGAAATTGGCACTGCCTGGAACGGACCTCCACTGGCTATTAATGTTTTGCACACTTGACAGCCATTCATATACGACGAAGATCACTGGTAATAGCTCCTAAGCCGTTCTTTAATACGCTGGTGCCTTTTTCTTGAATATTTCCAGTTGTCTATTTTCTCTCTATTTTCATTAATTATGTTAACGTGATCATTGCGACAACTCAAGGAATTATTCAGCGAATGACGCTAATGGACGGTTACTTAAAAAAAGTGCATGGCAGCCAATTTATGAAAGAAATTGATAAAATTTTAAAAGGTGTTTTAAAATGCGCTCAAAATAACATGCAGTGTAAATACTCTTCAATCCTTCTTTCATCGCCATCTATCTATGACCTCTTGTACATAATTAGATAGAGCCTCCTATGTTGAGCTTCACATTGACGTTAAAACAACGGAACGAGCACGAAACAAGAGTATGACATAAACTATAATGTGGCATGGTGTGGACTGCTGAGAAATGTAAACAATCTACGTCATCAAGCACGTCATTTTGTCTCCAGAAAACTTTACTGACATATCCGACATTTTTCTTACCTCAAAATATTTGAGCAAAAACACGTAATACGGTAGTCCTACTACCTCGTTCGCTAAATATAGATTTATTAGTTTGTTTTGTTCAGTACACTTAGAAGCTAATCCAGAGAAGATAATTTATAAAAAAATTTAAGTAGCTTTAAAACGGTGTTGAACTCATGAAAACAGATAATTGCTTCCTTTATCGTCATCACTACTTTTTACCTCAGTTATCACTTGAGCCTTTCTATTTCCCTCTTCAAATCCATTCTCCAGCACAAGGTCATTGGCGTCTCCTCCTCCATACTGGCTTAGGATTGGCACTTACGTAGATCTTTGTTTCTATCGCTCTCCATGAAATGTGTGTTATCCATTACGCTACCAATTGATTGATTGACAGGTTGGTTGGCTGATTGGTTGATTGATTGACTGACTGATTGGCAGACTGACAGACAGACAGATTGATTGATTTATTGATTGGTTAATTGCATGCTGTATGGTGATGGACTCGATGAAATGCTTTTTGGCCTTAAACACCGGAAATATTTCATATATCGATACCATATAAAATGATAGGAATTGAAAATAATTCAACATGAGAAGATGAACCTTATTTTATTAAAACGAATTCACCCATCGCTTTAAATTCGCCTTTTACACACCCTTTGAAGTTTGTAAAACATTACTATAAGATTGGAATTTTTGTAGATAATATCAAAGTGGGGCAGAACGGTTTTTTAACATGACAGTTAATTGAAATCTATTCGACACCTGTTTAAAGTGTTAAACCAATCAACAAATGCCTTGCTAGCTAGTACATGTAAAACTCCGCCACTAATTGCACTCTGCCAGTGGCAGTCCCGGCCTGGATAAAGGAGAAGGGCGTCGTTAATGGTCTTTGTTGCCACACAGTGACGTTAAACTGCAAATACTACCACATGTAAAACTCTGTTTCTGTCAATACTGTGACATTGCATGAGACATTACCAGGTACTAGATGCCGTAAGCATTTTGAAAAGTTGAATCAAAACGAAAAGGAAAAGTTTGGAAGCAAATGGGAAAATGGAAAAGTCAATAAAACTTACCCACATAATATGTGGTTGGTATATGATGCACAAAGGGTGGGCAGCTTGATTCCTTGGGTTTGGTGGGATTCTTGTTTGTTTAAGTTTTTCCATATACCGTTTAAGAGGCTCTCCTTAATTGGTTGTGCTATTTCCATAGTCGTCTTATTGTATTGTATTGTATTTAAACATTTATAAAGCGCCTCTAGTAGGGTGAACCGTTCAGAGGCGCTCCCAGTGCGCAAGGCCCAGCGAGAAGAAACAGGTTTTGAGAAGAGACAAAGCAGAAGAGAGACTACCAGAAAGAAGTGTAGAGCGAACAGAAGGAGAAAGAGCATTCCAAAGAGAAGGACCAGTTGAGACAAATGATCGAGACTGAGCCATAGTAGTTCTAGACCGAGGAACCAAGAGGTCAAATCTGTTGGATGTACGAAGTGGACGATGGGAGGAAGCCGAGTGAGGACGAAGTAAAACATTAGTCAGATATTTTGGGGCAAGACCCCGTTGAGCCTTTAAGATCAGAGTGAGGATCTTGAATTGTGTGCGAGCACGGAGAGGAAGCCAGTGAAGTTCATGAAACATAAAGGTAGAGATGTGAGAGTACTTGGGAAGGCGGGCAATCAATCTAGCAGCTGAGTTGAGAACAGACTGAATAGGTGAAAGACGAACTTTAGGAAGACCAATGAGGAGAGCATTGCAATAGTCAATTCGTGAGCATATAAAAGCATGAATTAAGGTAGTGAAGATGGAATATTATGAATATTATTATGAATATTATGTCTATGATATGTCACTTCGTATTTCATGCCATCTCACTGGGCATTTCATGGTATATTACTGGGTATTTCATGAGATTTCATTGGTTGTTTGACTTTGGATATTTGCGCTGTAGGCCTATGCATGACGTCATCCTGGAAGTGACGTCACTCTGTTCGGATCGTCGTGATATCCGTGTGCATGACATTGTCACTTCCTGTCAGAAGAACCTCAAGAGCTACCTCTCAGTCACCTGTAAGTGCGTCATAGGTAATTGTAAGAGTAGTCGAACATTTATATAGCACCACTTCAAGAGAGAAGGAGGATTCCAATTTGACGAGGGTCTATGACAACAAAGGCCGTTACCCTGGACAGAAATTTGCTCGACATATTACAGCACTTATGAGCAAGGTAGGCCTACTCACGAGGTATACATAGAATTTATATACCATTAACTTAAACCGGTTATCATAGCATTGCACAAAGAGCAGAGTTGAGGAGTGGTATTGATGTTAATGGATGGACTTATAAATTATTGTGGTGGTGACAATAAACAATAAACAACTCCACTCTAGGCAGACAATCGATGGCAACGTGTATTGAAATAAGAATCGATAAATTGGTGATCTTTAAACACCGTTAAAACATTTCTCATTGCCTGTATATAAACTCAAACTGTCAAACACTGTATCTGCTTTGATTTCAGGGGTGGACGCGATATATAGAACTACACAAATTATTCTGTCGTTAAATAATAATATTGCAATAATTTTAGACACCTTTTAAAGTTTCTCAGTAATGTAATTTATGTCAATCAAGTCAAGTTGCGATACCTTCTATCCACTCAAATTCACTCAAATGTATATGCCATTAGAGCGTTGAAAATTGCATTAAGCTTACATAAAGAGTGCGCTTGGCGAGCTATGCGTGATGCCCGTCATGGCCTTCGTTCATTCGTTCGTTCTTTATATTGTGACAATAAATAATGATGATGACGAAGAAATCAAAACGACGATGATGATGAACTTGTTTTAATTTAAAATCTTCTTTCAGACGCCACAAACGCGACTACACTTCTCGCTACCTCTTTTAATAAAGTTTCATTTGCTATTAAATAAAGAAGATAACGAAAGTCGAATAATTTTCTAAGCGTCCACGTTGTAAGTTATTCCGTGAAATGTAGATTTTTCGCCCCAACCCACCTACCATCCACCCCTGATAATAATATGTGTTATAATAACGATAACAATAGCCACAACGATAATGGATGGATCCGATTTGACCAGGGTCTGCGACAACAGAGGCCGTTACCCTGGACAGAAATTTGCTTGGCATTACAGCACTTGTGTCCAAACCCTCCCTTTATCTCATTTCATCCTTCTGCCAGGCGAAGGTTCAGACGGTGTTTGTATCGACCGGTAACAGCGTTGAGATTCGGTTTTTGACGAAAGGTGGCGGCACTGTACCACGGTTTCTACTCGAGTATGAAGGTTACAGGTACGACGTTATTTTTTTTCTTGTAGAGATTTTATAATTGCAAGTTGTTTCTGACCACCCGATGTGAGGTTGATAGAAGTAGCCTTTATTGCCCATGCACTCTTGTTATTGATAATATTTTCGTTACCATTATTATGCCGGAAGTAATTATATCATGGATTTTTTTTTAAAGCAGAGACATAAACTAATATTGCTATTATTGCTCTTATAATTGTTATTTTCATCGTTATTTTTAACCAGAGGTTTCAATGATTCTTCAACATTTATATAATTCCTTCCGAGAAAAAAATAGAAAATTTTGCACCTTCAGAATTTACAAGTACTATCGCTTGGGAGGCAAAGAGAACAATGTTTTTGTCAGCAACAATGCATATTTGGCAACTGGCTTGTAATAATTATACCACACAAAGAAAAATCCAAGTTATAATGATTGAAAATGTAGAACACCCTTAAAATAACTTTAAAAATTACTATATAAAAAATCCTTTAAAAATTTAAAAATGATTGTCTTCTCTCGGCGGAAATTAATGCGATGATCTTAGACACCTTTTAAACGTGGCAGGATAAGTAATTTATAATTTAACACGTCATTTTGAGTTATATTTGTGGACACATATCATAAGAATTCATATAAAAATAGAAACAGAAATCGTACCATTATAAAATGTCATGTATAAAGAGCGGGCTTGAAGAGTGATGGTGATGATGAAGGCCTTGGCTAATTTAATCGTTCGATGAAGAAGACAATAAGCAACAAAGACGACGACGAAAATTTCAATAGTTATAATTATATTTAAATGTTTTCAATCTAGTTTATGTAAGATTAGACTCCCTATAAACGGCAATGCCGTTACATACCCTTCAAACAATGTAATAAGATCTATATAAGGATCGCGCTGTGCTTTGCAAATCAAATAGGTCGTTTCCCCCAACCTACCATCAGGGATTCCAATGTCAGCTTTTCCCACATAGACCTCTAGAGGTGTTTTTGTCAAGTTGTTGCTTTTTTATATCACGGCGATTTTTTCTGACATTTAAAAAGAATTTTCGATAAAAAAATATACGAAGACGAGTAAAAGTCATTCTATTCTAAGAAATGACCAAAGAAAAAAAAGGTCGTCAGAAATTTCAAGTTCGAAAATTCAATGTATTTTTCAGAAATTTTTCAACTTTTTTTTTCTAATCATTTTTTCGGCCTGGTCGGACTTCTTTTCACAAACAGTTTGGCATTTCTGGCCAACCGTTGGTTAAAGTTTTTCGCATACCGGTTCCAACTTCCTAACCCGAGACGGTTAAACTTTATGTTGTCTATTTCACATCTAGACATCTATTTCTTTATTTCTCAGTTTTATGACTAAAGCAACAATAACGCGTAAATCTTTCTTGAACCTGTCTGGTTGACATCTTTTATTGAAATTAAAACCAAGATAAATTATTCAATAACGTTCTTGAATTTTCTTCCATAATCATATGAACTTAAAGTAGTTCCGAACATCTATTCAACAATTTCGACACCATAACAGTGAAAAGTAAAAGCAATGTCTACACAAAAACGACAAAAGAAATTCAATTTAAAAAAAAGAATTTTTTTACAAGAAAGACAGTATCATGCAACAGTTTGATCAGAATGAAAGCAAATCAGCAAAAACATCAGCATAATCGTCTTAACTCGTTCCCGCCGGATGGGGTCACCCGTGACCCCATTAACAGGATTATAGTATCAAAACAATTCCGGCTGGAAAGGGTTAGTATGATTATAGTAAATTAACAAAAGCATAAACTTAACAACGAAATTCTGGAATAGAGACTGAGTATGCTCAGCTTTGAATAGAGACTCAATATGTTCAGCTTTGAGTAGAGACTCAGTATGTTCAGCTTGGAACAGAGACTCAGTATGTTCAGCTTAGAACAGAGACTCAGTATGTTCAGCTTGGAACAGAGACTCAGTATGCTCAGCATGTAACATAGACTCAGTATGTTCAGCTGGTGACATTGTAACGATAATTCTTATTTACCTCAGATCTAAAGTTTCTACTCAGATCTTTTAACGAAATGCACAGCAATAATAATGGACATCATGGACATGACAAGCACTAGTACAAGGCGCACTCAGGAAATTTGAGCACCAGCGTATTGGTTGCGTCACAGTTGCAATGTTCAAAACAATTTTTGGTGAACAAAATGCAAGAGACCCAAACATAAAATTAGTTTGACAATGTTTGTAACGAACAACGCAACATTAAACAAAGTCATGTACTACCGCGCAACACATTTTGTGCATGCATTTTGCACAGAAAACATGATTCTATAATAAATGAAAGACCTAACGCAGATTATATAACATATTATTTTCTTAGCGTCGGAGTTTCGGTAAACGTGGAGTTTTTTTAGACTGCACTTTTTTACATGTCTTTGTTAACATAGACGTAAGAAACAAATGATAATTAGACTGAAATTTTCTGCTGTTTATAACTGATTTTTCTAAATCATCATCGTCATTCGAGTAATTCTATACTTCACACATCGTAAGCTATTTATAGATTTGGATTACATGTTTTTGGAGGTGTCTAGCGTCAGCGCTCCAACGTTTTGCCTATATATACAGTGGCCACTTTATATACCATCTGTTAAAAACGTTGTAAAGGTTACATAGTTAGCGCTCTAGCTGAGAGCACACCGTTGTGGAAAAAGACATCTGCATGGAAGCGTTATTTTCTTTGCAAAACTGCAATATTTCAATTTCTTGTTTTAATAATAAGGTGATTGAAATTTCAATAGATACAGATTGCGTTAATCTAAATTGTATGTGGATGCAAAGAATCTTGAGCGGCTTTACGTGAAAAATTCACATCACATTTAAGTGCAAATCATACATAACAAATTTTAACTACAATAAAAAGGTGTTTAATTGGGACAACAAAGTTCGATACAATTTCCTATAACTAAAAGGCACGCAGCAAAAGCGTCAGTTATAAACATTCTGCGTCATATTATTCTGTGAGCAAATTCTTTCGGAATACTAAGCTTCAACTAACAACGCTAGAAGTTGAAAGCTTTTGGAATGAAATGTGTTTTTGTCAACAGAAGTCAGTTGTGAACAAAGTTTCCCAAAAGGGGCGGTTTGCAGTGAGATAAGTGAAAATTTACCCCACGTCATTTCGCTCACTGAGGATATTCTCAAATCTAACCGCCCAAAAGTGATCAAGACCCCAAGTAATACTATTCATCCCCAAAAAGTCTTCATCCGACATTCACATATTCAACAATCCAAAATAATTGTTCTCCGCGAGCATATTTTCAGGGGCTTCTATCCACCCCTAAACAACCGGGTTCGATTCCTCTCCTCCCCTGCCAGGCCAGACTCCCCTTACCGATGTGAGCTCATTTCTGATTCCCTTCAATGTAGCACCTGAAATGTAAGAAGACCCTGCAATGTTTCACCCTCAAACATATTCTCTGTCGCAAAGATGTAAACCCAACAGTCGAATATTCTTCGCCACAATATATCACCGCCCGAATAAATCCCCCATCACAAAATATTGCCCACCTAAAAAAATATATTCCGCACTGCAAAAATATTCACCATCACAAAGTAATTTCCACATAACAAAAAGCATCTCAAAATATCCCCCACTCCCCGCTTCCTGAAAATTCCCCACAACAAATCGCCCCCAGACCTGCGACCCAACAGCCCGTTCTCAAGCACTTTCGAGATGCTTAACCCTTCCCGGTTCAAACTCCGGTTCCTCCTCAAGTGTAGTGAAGTTAACTTTGTCGTAATCCTCCTTCAAATGCGCTCTGAAGAAACCTTGTCTCACGCGATCTGCGATACGACGTCTGCAAACAAGGTAGACGCTAACAGCAGCAACAGCAGCAATTATCAACACTACGATGACGATCAATGCAGTCACACCGGCGTTACGAGCTGAAAATACAATCATTCCTTAATCTATAATCAAATGTGAAAAAAATACTTTTTTAGCGCGGCTTTCATAAAGCGCATTAAAAGGTTCAAGTGAACCTATAAAATAATTTTAATTTTTATTTCGTGTTGCACACAATTGACTACAAAACCGTATTTTGAACACCTCTCTTAGGGTTTAATTAATCGCTAATAGAAAGCATAGATGTTAGAAATTTTATTCCGAAAACTACCTTTGCACCCTGCCCGTTAATGACAGACATTGTTATGTTCACATTTTTTAAAACTCTTTTGCTGTTTATATTTAATGTGCCTTGGCGTGTAATTGGGTGCGGTGTGTCACCCTGGTCGGTCTCATTTTCTAATTAAACGGAGACTGTAATTATAGCTTAATCTTAACATTTTTAGTTATTTCTATGGCACAGCTTTTATTGCACAGTCGACGATCGCAGTAACAGAGATTTCAGACACCTCTTTTTATGTTAAAAGTACTTAAATTAGACGGGTGTTATTTGACACCTTTCTAAAATACTAAATTTATGCTATATAAAAAATTACGAGCAAGATGAATTCTAATCTCATTAGGCTACTCGACCGTATACAAATACAAAAACGAGAGCAGTGTGGGGAAGCAGAAGGTCATAATGTGTCGAAAGGGTAAGTTGTAGGACATTTGAAGGGTACTTACTGTGAATGCATCCATCTGTAAGAGCGTTTCCGAAATAACCATCAGCACATGTCTCGCAATTGTGACCAGATCTGTCTTTTGGACAGACACACTTCCCTGGTAATCAAACAAACAAACAAACAATCAGTCAATCAAACAATCAAACAATCAATCAAACAATCAATCAATCAATCAATCGAACAGTCAATCTATTAATCAATCAATGAATGAATCAATCAATCAATCAAACAATCAATCAAGCAATCTGTCAATCAATCAAACAATCTGCCTATCAAACCGTCAATCCAGTGTGCATTTTTTAAAGTCAATAGCTATGGCTATCATCGTTGTTACTTCTGGCATGATTGTCATTGTCATTATCATCATCTTCTAATAATAATTATTTCCATTTCCATTCGTCAATAATATTTAAAATAAGTAGACTTTATTCCAGACAGAAAATCACTCACATTCTTTACAATCATTTTCCTTTCCCAATCGAGTTTCTCAATAATCATATAACAGATATTAAAATCGATTAAAGGTAATCTGTAACAGAGCCCTGCTAATATTGAAACAAACGTGATTATCATTGTGATTTAGCGCTGTTATTTATAAACCAGGTGAATCTCTTTAAAAAGGTGTTCAAATTAACACTGCATTAGATTGGATGCATACCTGTGAGCGTTATTTATAAGACCGTTGGAACTCTTTAAAAAGGTGTTCAACATTAATACTGTATTTGATTGGTTGTTTACCTGTAAGGGGGTCACAGGTGGGTGTTGGTTCTACGTCATCGTGGTCTTCATGACCAGGTGAGCATTTGCATGGAACGCAGACGCCATCGTTCCAGAAGAATCCATCGGAACAATCCATGCAATGCTTTCCTGTGTATGGATGGAGACAGTCGCAGGTCATCGTGTCCTCTGGATCTTTGGCTGGAAGGATCGAAGAAAAGATTATGCTCGAGTTGGAAGGGGTTTAATGATAAGGAGGAGGAGGAGGAGGAGGAGGAGGAGTAAGGGAAAAGGAGGAGGGGAGGAGGAGGAGGAGGAGGAGGAGGAGGAGGAGGAGGAGGAGGAGGAGGAGGAAGAAGAAAAGAAAATATTAGGCAGATGAGAAAGAGGAGACGCTGGAGTTAGTGAAGGCTTAACGATAAGGAGGAGAAGGTGAAGGAGGAGGAAGAGAAGGTGTAGGAGGGAGGAGGAGAAGAGGACGAGGATAAGGAGGGTGGAGGAGGAGGAGGAGGAGGAGGAGGAGGAGAAGGGGAAGGAGAAGGAGGAAGAGGAGACGAAGAAAGAGGAATCAGAATTTGCAGACGGAAGAGGATGACGAAGAACTTGAATTGGAAGAGAAGAAGTAGGCACGATCTGGAAGAGGAAGAAGATTAGGAAGGGGCGTGGAGAAATTTGAAACGGTGGAGGAAAAGAAGGAAGAGGGGAAAGAGTAACAAGAGCAGGATGAAGAAAGAGTATGACACTGTAACAGAAGAATAAGAACTAGCAGACAGCAGATGGAAGACGAAGAAAAGGAGTTAGACCAATAGCATGGAGGGCGACGGATAAGGAAGAATTGTAGGACAAAGTTGTGGCAGAGGACAAATAAGATGAGGGAGTTACACGGATGCAGATGAGGAAAAGCAAGCAGAAGAGAAAGAGGAAAAGCAAAAAGACTGGAAGCGACTAGTGATTCTAAAACGGTGCCATAAAAACAGAGAAAGGACAGAAAAATAAAGAAAAATGTAATCGAAAGTAAGAACTTGAATTTACTTGGTTTGCAATTTCCCGTTGACGTGACGTTATCTTTGTGGCAATGATCGCAGACTGTACATCCGAGAGAATGCATGTAGAATCCATCGGGACAATATTCGCAATTGTCTCCTGTAGTCTGCATCGTCTTGCAGACACAGGCACCCGTTGTAGTGTTGCATCGCTCGCTGCCTTTAGGATGACACTCGTTAACTGTAAGAATAACACGGAATAGAACCCATATAACTGTTACTGACACACACAGACTTGGTGAGAGTATTTATATTATTCTGAAGTCACTTTAAAAAGGTGTCAATAAATAAATTGAAGGATGTGTTTAAAACATTTACACTTAAACAACCACTTTAGAACTGGTCGATGTCTTTAACCTTCCTCGATTCGAGGGTTGGTCGCTTCATGGACATGCCTTCGCCACTTTTTCCTGTCCTCCGTCTCCTTCAATATCCGCTCGAATGGTAGTTCCATCCATGTGATGACATTAGCGATCCATCCCATCCTCGGTCTTCCCCTTGCCCTTGATCCCGACATCGTACCCTGTATTATTTCCTTCTCCATACAGCCCCTTTGTTTTCTCATCAAATGACCGAAGTAAATGAGTTTCCTTCTTTTTATTGAGTTCAATAAGGTTCTTTCTGTTCCAGTTTTCTCTGGTTGATAGTTATTGCATTATTCGAAAATCTAAGTAATTTGCAGGAAATTTTGAGTTGTGGAGCCACAAAGATTCAGTTTGATCAAAAATTGCCTCCTTTCTAAATTTTGATTCATAGTTAAAAGAGGTGCTATTATAGTGCATAATTTGAATTGGGTGAAAAAGTCTTCATCACTTATCTTATGATGTGCATACTTATCCATCCCATATCCATAAAGCTTTTGTTTCACAACAAGTTGTTTGCCACTTGTTCATTATGAATGCTAAAAGATTTGGACGTCTGAATTTCAATTACATGCAAATTAATACAGATATTAAAATATTGCCCAACAGTAGCGGATCTAACTTTTAGACACCTTTATAAGCTAAAACATTATTATATGTAAGAATCAGGCTTATTAAAAAATTTATATATGAAACACATAAAAAATGTGAAAACAAAAGTTGGACATAACAACAATTAAATTCAAGGTCATTAGTTTTAAAACACGATCATTCAGCAACTAAAACTGGTTCAAAGGCTCATTCCAAATACGAAAAATGAGCTGTTACTGCACTGATGAAGAGGGAAGAGTAAAATGAGTTTATAGGGTAAGGGTATGACTACGGCTTTAAAAAGCGCATGGACTCGGGAATCTCTTTTTAGTTAGAGTCCAAAAAGTTCAATCTTCCATTCGGTAGTTTATTGTTGTAGGATGTTTTGAGCTGGTTGTGTTGTTGCTATTTTAGTTGACGGAGCGATTGCCGGAGACTGATGATTGTAATTAGTCTGTCTTTTTTATAGAGCAATGAAGTTATTTTAAAAGGTGTCTAATCAAAAACCAATCAATCACTTTATAAAGAAATAAATCTTCACGAAAATCTCGGTAAAATTTAGTGACTGGTCAACAGTGACGCCCACATTTTAATGAACGTCAAACTTAAGTAATTATTGTTGTTTCGTCCCATCATCATCATCGTTATCATCATCATCATCATCATCATCATCATCAAAACCGTACGAGGCCGAGGTACAGAAATTATTATCACAATCACTGTAACTATAGTTTTGATCATTTATAAAGTCATCATCATCGTCGTCGTCATAATCATCAACAGCATCATCATCACCCTATTCTCTGGCTAGAGACAAAAATCACCATGTTTGAGGGAACCAATGTTTTCCTCTTGCACACCTTTTAAACAAATATCTTTGCTATATAAATAAAAGCAGATAACTTTTCTGGGTTACTGGTGAGCCGCAGTTATTGAACTCAAAACATCTTTTCCACCTAATAACAGAATCTTCTACCTGAAAACATGACAGAATCACCGTGTATGAGTTAACGAATATTTTCTACTTGCACACCTTTTAAACAAATATTTTTGCTATATATAAGTAAATTCATAAAAAAATTTTTTACTGTCAGGTCCACAACCATCGGTGAAGGTTGTAAGCGTCCAAGATCGAGGTTCGTGTTGAGTGGTGTAGTATGCTACAACGTAATAGACGTATTTCGATCCAGGCTGAAGGTCGCTGAAAAGGTGATCGGTCTCGTTGGGATTCTTGATTTCAAGATGCCATCCTGGAAATGGAAAAATCATGGTGTTGGAAAGAACAAATGTTGCTCTCAGAGAATTAACTAACTAACTGATTGATAATGCAAATGGCCAATCAATCAATCGATCAATCATCAATCATCAATCAAACAATCGCTCAAATAATTAATCAAACAATTATTCAAATAGTCAATTATCGATCAAACAATAAATTGAATAATCAATGATCACATGATATAAAATCAATAATAAAATCAATCAATTCAATAATCAATATATGAATAAATAAAGATCAACCAAATAAGCAATCAGTCAGTAGGTGAATCAATCCGCATAAATTCATCGCAAATTAATTGGATCATTTTTGAGAAATCATATATCCAATCTATCATTAATCAATCAACATTAATCAATCAACTCCTGTAAAAAGAATAGGGGAAGTAAGTAAATCAATTCATCGACTAATCCATGATTAACAAACTCTTTTAAATATTTAGTCAATAAAGCAAACAATTTATTTCCTAAACATTTACTGATTAATAACAACAATGAAAAGTGGGTCAATAAAACAAATCGCACTCAAAACAAAATCCCCCAAACTAAAATGAGACGACAAAAACATCCCCAACCACAATCAAAATCAAGCGCACACACACACACACACACACACACACACACGGCAACAATGTTAACCGTTAATCAAGCAAATTCCAGAAAATACGAGTCATCATGTATTGTATAATAATTATTGTACTAAGACTAAGACTAAAAACTAATCTTAGGCAGACCAATTAAAAGAGAAATACAGTAGCAGTAGTCAATTTGAAACGAAAGCATGAACCATGTAGACTCGTAACCTTAGAAATCGACTGAGCACCAGACTACAGTAATCTAATCTATGGGTCAACCTCGACCCCAACCCAAACGCCCCCTCCCCCTCCCCCCCCCCAACTTGATTCGTTGTACTCACTTGTGATGGGGGATCTTTCCTGATACCAATACAAGATGAATCCACAAAGATCTTCCGCATATCGTTCATTTACATCCAGCTT
>OX243821.1:33269156-33404156 GCA_945859605.1 Lumbricus rubellus
ACCTGCCTACGAACAGAGAACCATCATCATCACTATTATTTTATCATCATTATCATCGTCCTCATAATCATCATTATGTTTGTATGTCGCTGAGTTATCGTGAGCAAAGACTCTTTAAAGGCAGTAATCATCAATAATGACGCTGAGTTATTATGGGCAACGAATTATTCCAAAGCAGTATGACATGATACTTGAAACACTTTGCATTGTTTATATAGATGCCTTTAAACACCTACTAAAGGTGTCGAAAAGAGACAACATAAAGCAGTCGTGTATTCTGCAGTCCCAGTGGTTCCCAAATTTCGGCAGCCCGTGTACTGGCAATAATTTTTTGTGAGACTCGCGGACCGCTAAACAAGGCCTAAATTATGGCAATGGCAAACAAAAGCGACCTAAGTTATAAAAAGACTAACATATGAGGCTATTTACAATATTAACCGACATTCACATGTCCTTGAAGCTTTATTTGTGTAAGATTTGTTATGAGTATTTTCGCATGAACTACTGTTTTTTCCACACATTATGCGTGTGTTGTTCGAAAAAGACGCCACTTCTGAATCATTATCGTCTTCGCTATGAGTTTCTGAGCAATCATTCTTCACCACCTGACCTTCACCGTCAGTTGAACTCGACCTCCACATCCTCATGGTCATCGCCTGTTCCTCTGAATACTCCGCCATCTACATGTACCTCGGATCTCCTGCGTTTCATTAGTCGTGCTTGAAGAATTATCAGCTAACGAATCAACAAACCCTTATTTATATAAGTTTTAAACTCACTTCGAAAGGTGTCCAATATAGCATCAACACACATAAAACAACAACCATTGTTTCCGTTAGGCACAGGCAATCAATGGGGCGCCCCTCCTTCTATGGGCGTCAAAGTAACGATGTTCACCCGTCAAATTATGGGCGCCCATCCTTTGTGGGGCGCCACAGGATCTTGATGTTCTATAGGGCGCCTCACTGGGCGGGATGGAAGGAATTGGCGCCCACATCGATGCGGGAAATAAACACCGGAAGTAACGAAACCCAGACCGGAAAAGGCGACATCTATACCGGAAGTTGCGATTCTTCTACCAGAAGTCGGACATTCGAGACCGGAAATGATGACGTCACTGGCGGAAGTCATCGTCGATTTCACAGACGACGTCACGTTTAAGCGATAATAGAAATCGTCGCCAAAGTGTATCTAGATTCTCCCACTTTAATCCCATTTTATGGCGGGAAAACGTCCAATGTTGACAGCGTAAGAAGTAAAAGAGAATTCGGAGGCCGCTCTTGTCTGCCGAGACCGAGAAACTGTAGTCGAGGATGATCAGAAACCGATGTCATGGTTTTCACTTTGTTTTTGACTCCAATATAACTCAAATACGAAAAGGTATTTCTCGTGATCAATTAAAAAAAGGTGTCTAAATTGTCGCTTTGTTGTCGGTACGTTAACATCAAATAATCTTAAATGTACGACAGTATTTTTAAAAGTGAGAAAATCTTTAAAAGAGGTGTTGAGCCCTGCGTGAGAAGGTTTAGACGTCAGATGGTAGTTGTTTCAGTTTGATGACGCTTTTTCTCATTGTAGCATCACCCTCCTTCTTTATCCAGGCCTGAGACTGGCACTGTCTGTCACCAAGGCACGGAAGTTAAGTACGGGAGTTTCAAGTAACAACCACATAATTATTCATAGTCAGAAGCAGTCATTTTCTTTTTACTCTGAATAGGGTTTTGGATAACACTCTATGATGCTGTGCTTAATTTACGCGGTTCGAATCTCGTAGAACTCCATGAATTTAGTTCTTCTTTCATTCCCTAGGTGGCGTTTAAAGTACATCGAGCGTACGCCTTGCATGGCAAGCTCCTGAGTAGAAACCTTGAAGGAGCGCTATATCAAATTTTCAGTAAATAAATTAAAAAATGGCTGCAACTTTGCAATTTATGTATTCTGTAATCTCCGTTCTTCTGCATAACTTGTACACTTACAGCACAGTGCTTCTGCAATATAGTTTCATTAAAGATCATATAAATAATGTTTTTTTATTATTATTTTGATAACGACTTGCGTCTCTTTCTTAATGCAACCTGCGAGTCCACGTTTAAGCGAAAACTGAATGGTCGTCATAGCAACAACGAAGTATTCATAACGTTTGGCTATAATCCGAATGGTTTCAGATCATCCTCCTTCCTATCGTTTGCTCTTCCCACCTCATTTAAAATGGTTGGAAAAACACCCCATCCTTGCAGCATTATATGTTCATAGAATTCTATGTGATGTGAGTACAACGGATCGTGTGTATGCCGAGACCGAGAAACGGACTCCGCACATTGGCACATGATAAACAGACCGTGTTCTTCGGTCTGCAGCTAATCTCCAAATTATTAGCATCTCTTTCATTATTTGCATCCATGGCACCCTCCTACAAGTACGCTGGCTTTTGGTTTCACTGTCCGTCGAATACAAAGTTGATTCACGGGTTTGGGTTTGTCTCCTTGACTACGTCACGATATGTCTACATGTATGTCCAATATCCAATTAATTAGGTAATTAATTAATGAAGTAATTAAGTAATTTAATTTTTCACACGTAAATCTGAAAACATCAACAACTGTAATAATTTCAGAGATTGCATTTTGCTCGATATGATGGCAAGGACCAAGAAATTGATTTATTTTATTCAGAAGTTACTGTTATTTATAATACAAGTGAATTACTAAGAAGAGATGTCTAAGGCACGAAGACAACTAAAAGTGAGTTTGCATTATGGTTTGTTTGTGTGTGCACTTGTTAAAAGTCAACAATAAATATTAAGCCTCAATCATGTAAGAAACTTTCCTTCATGGCATGGAATATATGTGCACTTATTATAGCGCCCGTTAAAGCTCATTCTCACTACTCAGAGTCGCTCCCAAATGCAGAGCGGACAATGCATCGGAGTTTCACGCCGAAGCGCAGAGCAATTTGTGAGCGAAGGACTTGCAAGTGCACAAACAAACAAGCTGGCTTTCTGTCTCACAGTGCGTCGAATACAAAACTGCTTCACTGGTTTGGCGTTATGTCCTTGGCTGTGCTCTGGCATGTCCACATGTATGTGAGCTCTGCTGTCCAATATCCAATTAATTAATTAATTAAATTTTGCACATACGAATCTGAAAACATCAACTACTTAAATAACTTCAGAGACTGCATTTTGTGCTCGAAACGATTAGAGGGAGAAGTCCCCGCCGAGATCTCTCAATGTTGAAGTTTCCAATATTTATATTCCTGAAAATTTATTTAAAAGAGATGTGTCAGAAGATATTTAAAAGTGAGTTAGTTGTAGCTTAAGTTAAACGACACTGTGTGGTAAGAATGATTGCTTCAGTTTCTTCATCCAAACGTCACGATTGTTTTCGGTTTCTGTATGCGGTGCAGCATTTGAAATTGTGAAATTCCCAGACTAAACATGAAAAGGTGTGTCAATATTTGAAAAACGTACAAGTATTGACCACCTACAGTTGTTTGCAATCCGGGAAATTGGAGCTGAGCGAGTTTTAAACATCGCAATTAATTTAAATCCATTAAACACCTTTTTAAAATGTGATAGCCATCAATAAATAACCAACCTTCTTTGTGTAAATCACTCACGATCCGGATGCATGACAACACTACATTGCCGTAAGCAATATCAGAAAAGCAAATCAAAAAGTAAAGTTTGGAAAATCAATTCAAATGCTGGTTGAACGGGTAAAAATCAGAAAGATCACTACAAAGGTTTTTTGAAAAAAGAAATTTCATCAAGTCTGGCTAAGAACGAAATTAGATTTAACGATTAAGTTTGAGATTTATTCAAAGTGTTCACAGCTCCATCTGCTCCGCTAATCCATGATCATCTATAAGAATGGGTACATTGATCGCACACTGTCGAGGAGAGGACTGGCCACACGCACCGGATGTAAAAAAGGAAATGGGTTGCGAACCCGATTAAGTTATCTTTTCTGCTCAACAATTGTAAAATTAATCGTCGGGCGTACTAATAAATATAATGTAACACTTAAAAACGGTGTGTTGAAAATTCGTCCGTCGAGCACAAACACACGAACATGGCATTTAGTATAGTGTCATTTAACTTCACTGTGTGAGAGTAAAGTTCAGTAGCGACGCCCTCCTCCTTCACTTAGGCTTTGGACTAGCACTGGCAGAGTGCCAACAGTGGCGGAGTCACCCACGTGCTTCATCGAATTAAAGTTTTACCTTAATCTGTTTCAATCAATCAATCAATCAACCGATTTTTTGAGCAAAGAAGTATGCAAAATAACATCGCGTCAAACTAAACAATAAATCTTTAATCTCCTGGTCGCAAAAGGGAGCTCAGAATAGGCTTATTGATCTTTAGGTAGGAGTAGTAGTTGCAGTTTAACGTCACTGTGTTATAACAAAGACCAATAGCGACGTCCTCCTCTTTTATTCACGCTTGGGACTGGCACTGGCGGAGCGCAACAAGTGGAGGAGTTAAAATCATTAAAATCATTAAAATAATTAAAATCATGAATCATTATTTGTTGTCGAATATTTATGTATCGGGCCAGTTGCAAAAATTTCACCACATACATTACCACGCCTTTTTATAAATAAACTATTAACTTTAAAAAAGGTGCGTTGGTAGAGCTTTTCGAAGTTGTTGAAAGATGACGGTGTCTTCTATGATAATTATATGCGATTAGTTTTTAGATTGCGCATATATTTTCCTATTCACAGCGTCGGGTAATAGGGCTACAACTTTACTCAAAGGCTTTGAACTGATATTATACAATCTTCAATGAATTCCTATTCGTTATGGACGCACTTCTATTATACATGGAGACCCACAGGGTGTCGACTTTCTGTAGGGTCGAGATTTGGCGCCCACATTGATGCCGGAATTATGCAATCAATACCGGGAGTTCTTAAATACAGACAGGAAGTGACGACTTTTATACCGGAAGTTGTGACTTTTCGACCGGAAATCGGACATTCGAAACCGGAAGTGAATGCGTCTCTTGCGGAAGTCGTCATCGAATTCACGGACAGCGTCACGTTTAGGCGAGAAGTGAAATCGTCGCCATAGCAACGATGAAGTGGGTTATGGGGTCTAACTTCTTTCCGTCCGTCCCATTTGAAATGGCGGATGAAAGGACGACTAATGTTGATAGCATATGAAGTATAAAGGATCTTAATTTCGACAACGAGCAACCCATATTCCCATCAAGTAATTTTAAAAATCGTACAAGTATTGACTACCTAGAGCAGGTGCAATCTGTGAGTGCCAGATCCAAGCCTGGAAATTAGAGTAGACAAATTTTGAAACACCGCAATTAATTCAAATCCTTTATACACCTTTTTAAATTGTTAAAGCCATATAATAAGTAATCCGACTTATTCGTGTACGCTAATTTCTAGTTAATCCATCTAGAGTTCTGGACATAACACTGCACAATCCAGAAGCTTTGCCTATGTTGGCCCATCTTGCTGGAACCGTCTTCCGCACAAGCTGCGTCTTGAGCTTCTCAGTCTCACTCTCCCTCTGTTTAGAAAACGCCTGAAGACTATACTATTTGTTAGGGGAAGTGCTAACTAGGGTCGGGAGCGCTACTGAATCTGTGAGCGGCGCTATATAAATGTTCAATTACAATTACAATTACAACACGGTGCTAAATGTCGTAAGATATTTGAAAAGAAAAATTATAAAGTCAAATGAAATAGTAGGCCTAAAGTTTGGGAGTAATTGAAACTCAATTCAAAGGTTAATTGGTTGAAAAGGCAAAATTCAAAAGATCACTTCAGAGGTAAATTAAAAACACAAATTTTAATAAGTCTAGCGAAAATCGAAATTAGATTCAACGATTAAGTTACAGGGTTTTTAAACATGCAGTTGTGCACAAAATGTGCAGTTCTAAATGGATGTGTGCAGTTGCAGAAGCACTTCTGTGCACAGTCAAAACTAGTTGAAAAGACCATATTTCTCAGATTGGGAGCAATTTGCCATGGAGGATGGGAAAGGAAAGAAGGAGTTGTGCAGTTCTAAAAATTCCTTAAGCACAGCCCTGTTAAGATAAAATTTCTTCAAAGACTTCACGGTTCTATCTGCTCCGTAAATCCATTCATGATTGAAGAACTGCAAAAGAATATCGAAAAGTTATGTAATTGTTTCAGTTTAAAATTTGAAATGCCAAACATGATTCTACAGACTGTTACGGCCTTTGTAGTCGTAAGACGTTTGTTAAACAATTGTCAAAAACTCATAGTCTCATGTTGAATGGGATGTTACATGGCATTGTAAGTATTTGCTGCCTGAAAAAGGACAGAAAATTGATACTGCCGAAAAGGAGGGAAACTTATATACAGTGTATATAACGCTAAAAAGGTGTTCTAAATTGTCAGGTGATTAATATTTATTAATAGGCTTCAGTCTCTGTTTAAACGCGTTGCACTAGAATAATGTTGATTTCGCTTGTCGGTCTGTCTGTATATCTGTTGTCTGTCTGTGGCATTTTAGAAATTGGGAGATTACGATTACGATATCATTGTATAGTCAGAGTTTTATCACACAATTAACACGAGGCTCGTGAGCTGTAACAAAAATAAAATTATTGCTGATGGTATTATTTTGTGTTAGAACAGTTAGCCGTTGTTTCTGAAACAAACATACTGATTGAGAGTCTGTGGACAATATTTTGGACACCTGCGTTAAAGATTTCATGGAAGCATAAAAGTAAAAGCTTTTCGATTTTTTACATTGTGAACTTTGTGAAGCTTCACTCCAGTCATCACACTATAATTGTTGAATCATAGCGCTCATACTCAAGCATTTATTTAATCAAACTCACAACCGAGCTAGTTGTCTTGTTAGAGGCGATAGCGCTTCTGAATTATAGCTCTCTTGAAGAAACTTTATACAAATGCTGGAGTATATGAATTAATGCACTATTTATGTTATACAGCACCCAGGTTACATGAAAATGTTTTATTTTATCAATTCCGACAAAGCTCGTGACAGTTATCAATCATGGAAAAAGCGGGAGATCAATTTAAACATCGTTTTCAATTGAAAATTTTGAACACCTTTTTAGAGTTAAAAGTCAGTCTATAAATAATTAAAACCGCCGTGCAAATCGTTCGCACCCGGGATTAAATAATTTTATAGTTATGACGATGCTGTAAGATAACTTGTGGATCGAAACCACAAATATTATTATTGATATTCTGTGCATTCGTCGGACATTCCGCCGCCGCAAACCATTTAATTATCGATAGACACTTATTGTAAGGCATTCTTCTTACGCGGGGCTCCATAAATTATGGTATCGACGTTCTACATGACCATCGTGATCGACCGAACTGGCGCACACTTCTAAACCGGAAGTGATGAAATCGAGACATTTAGCGTCGCCCTCCTTCTTCGTCCAGGCTTGGGACTGGCACTTCCTGACACTAATGTACGGTCGTGATTTGGTGGAGTTTTATATAATTATTATGTTTAAGTACCAATAAAATAATTTATAGTTAGAGGTTTCTTCCTTAAATATAATGTCTACTGTACAGCAAGAAATTGACGCACCAGAAATAAGGCAAACTTATACAACCTACTAAATTGTTAAAAAGGTGCTCTGAATTGTCAGATGCTAATTTTAATATTTTCGTAATCCTCAGTTACTTTTAAAACAAGTTGTCCTAGAATAACGATGATTTCGTGTGTCCATCTGCAAGCGTATCAGTGCATGTGATAAAATAGAGAGACTGATAAATACATGCACAATTAATTTCTCATGTAAGGCTTTCTCACAGCACATAAATGCATCTTTGCATACTAAACAAGTCTATGTGGCAGTTCTCTTGAAGTGGCGCTATATAAATGTTCGATTACAATCACAATTACAATTACAATTACAAAAGTCTATTTTCCCTATAATTATGTTTATGCTTAGTTGCGATCATCACAATTGACTTGCGTTCATAACCACGGCCTTAATGGAATTATTGTTTACTTTAAAAAGGTGTGCGATACACTTGTATTTATTTGAATGATAAAAATTTTAAAAGAGGTGTCTTGATAATTCTCTGCGCGTTTGTTTTTGAGAATGTGTCATTGTATTTGCACAGCATTTGATGTTTAATAAGTTTTTACTTCTCTTTTATGCCATGTAATTGTTTTTCTATTTATGTTGGTTGTTTCATTAAAAAAATAAATAAATATTGTCATTTAATATTTCAATTAAACATTTTTTATCAAATGCAAAATCCAAACCACTCCTCGTTCAAGCGAGAATTAATTAAATGGTCGCCATAGCAACTACAAAGCGTTCATGATGTATAATCGACGGCTAGAGCAATGGTGAAGAGGTTTAGGTGTCTAGGTTTTCCCTCAAACCCATTTAAAATGTCGGTGAAATTACGTCAAATGTCGGAAGCGTAGTTAGTCGTAAGAATTCCAGAGCGGCCCACGTGTCGACCGAGACCGAGGAATTGTAGACGCCGTTGATCAGAAACTCATGTCATGTGATTTGCTTTGTTGCTTACTATCATGGACAAAATAGTAATTAAAGAAATCGGTAACGACAGCCAACACGAAAAAGTAATAAAAATGAATTTATTTGTATCCTGCATAAAAAAAATGTAAGAGGTGTTTAAATTGTGCGAAATTTGTCAACGGTGAATGCATTTGTTTTCCAGATCCTATGATAATCATTCTGAAGGATTAATTATGTAGATTAAAAATCGTCATATATGTAAGTTGAATCAAATATGCCTTTATGAAGTATTGTCGATGTCACCTTGTGCCGTCAGTTCGAGGAACTCTAGCGACTGTCATGACCAGAATTCTCCACTTCATTATGTTTTGCGTTACAATCCCTCAGTTCTTCAAGATTCATTCCTGTCCTTCATGTAATGAACCTGAGTTGTATAGATTAATAAATCAAGTGAAACAATGATGTACTTATACAAAAGCAAAATCATTTTTAAAAGGTGTGCAAAATGTTCAGATTATTCATTTTGTTTGTAAGCTTCAGTCGTTGTGTCAGAATAAAGAAGGTATTGGCTGTCTGTCTCGCCATGTACAGTTAATAAATTTGGAAAACATGAATAGAATATCTGTCTGCTTGTATGTCTGTCTCTCTATCTGTCCGTACGTCTGTATGTCTGTATGTCTGCATGTCTGTATATCTGTTTGATTGTCATTAGATAGAGAGGCAGACAAATACGCAAACAAATAAGCTGTGGGTCCCGCGTGTTGAAACATACCTCTGAAAAAGTCATGTTTTCTCGGTTTTAGGTCCATTTGTCTAGAATAGTCTCCCGTTGGATATGCGTCTGTTACTCGTCAGTGTTTTACAGTTTCCTTTAATCGTCTTTTTTATTCACCGTGGATGGACTGGGAGCCCCTCTGAATGGATTTCTTGAAGGGCGCTAATTAATTTCTTGAAATTAACTATTGAATAAGTAAATGAACGAATTAATTCTGCTCAATTTGTGGATCTCCATTTCACACCAGTCTGTAATGTCTATTATTCTGTACTTTTCAGACACCTGTTTTAAGCATTTTATTGACAAATAAGAGTTTAAAAATTTCTACTTTTGCATATCACAATTAGAAATACCAATATTACATTCAAGTACTTGTTATACAATATACATGAAAACCGTTGCCGTTCGATTATAAACTTCCCCATTGCTTGTAATAATAATATTATGTGAGTGCCTGTCCCAAGCCTGTTCAATGTAGAGCATTGGATAACACACTGGACATCAGCAGACACCTTTACAAAGTATAAACATCAATAATAATAGTTAGTTAGCCTCCACCATATTTTAATCCATGTCCAATGGTTGCAGATATTGCATGGTTCTCAATGTCAAAAGCAATTTGAAAAACAAGAATAAACAAGTAAAGTGAAAACACTGGCAAGATAAAACTTGGAAGTAAATGGGTAAAGTCAATTCAAAAAGTTGATTCAAACGGTATTTTCAGAAGATCAAAAGTCAAATCGAAAACGCAAGGTTTTAATTCGAGATTAAATTTAATAAGTTCTAAAATTGATCAAATAATGCTCAACAGCTCCATCTACGCCACTTTTCCATGTCTCCTTTAATAATCAGCACAAAGACTGTACACTGTCGTTGGAAAGAGGATTCGGCAAGGGAGAGGACTGGCCACGCACCATCATACTCCATGGCAAGAAATAGCATTTAGGTGTGCAAAATAACAACACTAACCTACCAATCGCCATTGCTTCTATCATCGTCAATTTAATCTGAGCCAAACCATTTCAAATGACGAGAAAAGTCGTCCTATGCTGAAAGCGTAGTCAGCAAAGAGAATTCTAAGACCGCTCTTGTCAGCCGAGACCGAGAAAATGTAGTCGCTGAAGATCAGAAACCGATGTCATGTTTTTTACTTTGTTTTTATTCTGAACATAGTATTATATGATAATTATTATATGAGTGTCGATTATATATCGTGAAGCACCATCAATTATTAATGTTTTTTTCATGTCATGTCATGTCATGTCATGTCGCCATCGTCGCATCGCGACGGTTGGCTACATGAATGGACCTTTAATGCCCAGAGTCTTCTGTTCCTTGTCGCGCTCATTAAGTCAGAGCCTACAAGTCCTGTCCAGTTCAGGATGTTGTCGATCCAAGATATCCTCGGCCTTCCTCGTCCTCGGTTCCCCTCCACAAAACCCGTCATGATGCTGCTTTCGATGCTACCGTTTTGTTGTCTCATGATATGACCAAAATATCGAAGTTTCCGAATTTTGGTGTGGGCTAATAGTTCTCTTGTGGCTCCCGCTGACACATACACCTGTTCATTGGTCATCATTTTAGTCCATGGAATTCTCAGCAGCTTTCTGATACACTTGTTCTCAAATGCTTGAATTCGCTTTTCTTCATCCTTTTTCAGAGTCCATGCTTCACATCCATACGTCGCTACTGGCCACACCAAAGCCTTCATCAACCGCAATTTGGTGACGATGCTGATTGATTTATTCTTCCAAATTTTCGTCAATTTGGTCATGACGATCATTCCCATGGCTAGTCTTGATTTAACTTCATTCACACAATTCCCATCTTTTGATATCCTACTCCCTAAATATACAAAGGAATCCACTTGTTCTAGTCTTCCCGTACCCACCACCGTTTTCAGCACCTCCTCAGTAGTCGTCATAACTTTCGTCTTAGTTACGTTGATTGACATTCCATATTCTTCTGCAGCACTTGCGACTTGTTTCACGAGTTCTTGTAGTTCTTCTGGTGTTGTGGCCAGTAGGACAATATCGTCAGCATATCTCAGGTTATTGATGGTTCTTCCGCCAATCCTGAATCCACCGGCGAAACCTGTTAGTGCCTTTCGCATAATTTGCTCTGCTAAAATGTTAAACAGACATGGGGAGAGGTTGCAGCCCTGTCGAACACCTTTTCTAACCTTGAACCATGCTGAAGTGTGGTCGTTTGTTCTTACATTTGCCTGTTGTTGTCTGTACAAATTTCTTATCAGCTGGACTAGATGAGGTGGAAAGCCCATTTCAAGCATGGTTAGCCATAGCTGATCGTGTTGGACCCTATCAAAGGCCTTAGTAAAGTCAATGAAACAAAGGTAGAGTGGTTGATTTCTTTCTCTTGCTTTCTCTATTATAATCCTGAGGTTCACAATCTGGTCTCTTGTACCTCTTTTAGGTCTGAAGCCCGCTTGTTCCTGTGCAATCTCCATTTCGAGCTTGTTTTGCATGCGGTCTAGCATAACGCGCAGCAAAATTTTGCTTGCGTGCGAGACCAGTGCAATGGTTCTGTAATTGTCACACTGGAGCGGGTCACTCTTCTTGGGAAGTGGGATGAATGTTGATTGAGTCCATTCTTCCGGCCATACTCCGGTCTTCCACACTTCCGTACATATCTCATGCAGTTTGGTCACTGTCATGTTTTTTTCTCAGAAACAATATTTGTAGTATGTAAAAGCTCTTAGAAGAGGTGTGTAAAAGAGCATGAATAAAGAATAAATGAATATTGCTGTTAATTATTTGTTGGAAAGTCACGCTCGATTCTACATTGAAGCGAGAACTGAAATGGTCGCCATAGCAACGACGAAGTAGTTATTGTATCTATGGCTACAAGCCCAAAGGTCTTCCACTCTACCTTCTTCTCACTTCTCATATCAAAGTAATGGAGTGGAAAACTGATGCTTCTGACTCTGTACACTGGTGCAGCATAAAAAGAAACCGATTTTTTTCTTGTTTCTTACACTGCACATAGCGCAATAAAATAGCTGCCAAGGCTAAGAAAATGAAGTCGCTAGCAATGATTCGTTGTTCTCGTCTTATAATTTCCATTGTCTAATGACACATCGTTGTTTCACCGTATACAGGAACAGGAAACAATCATGTCAATTTTCAGATTATCTTATTATTTTATTATTATTCAACAGTTTAACGACATCTTATAGCAACATAGGCTGTTGACGTCTTTAAAGTTACAGTATCAATGTATTTCAGTTCACTGTTGTTTAAATGTTCCGCAGTTTCTGTCTATAATGTCTATCTTTTTTTCTTTTCTTTTCATTGTTCTTCTTCTGGGATTTCTATTTCCATGTCGACAGTGTTCATAAGGTGGTTGCTGTAGATCCTCTTTGATGCATTTGTCATTATTTAGTGTCACCATTTAACATACATGCATAAACATGCATATATTTAAATATACATTCATTTTCTGATTTTAATTTTTATTTATTTTTAATTAATACATATATAATCAAATAGATTAGATATTCAACATTAATATGAAAATCAAATCATTCAGCCATCATCTATAAGCTTAAACAATAATATCAAAAATCGTTTGATTCAATGCCTATTTAATCTATTACAGAATTAGTTCACACACACACACACACACACACACACACACACACACACACACACACACACACACACACACACACACACACACACACACACACACACACACACCACACACACACACACACACACACACACATACACACACACACACACAAACCGCACTAAAAAAAGCAAACAAATACAACTAAAATTATAATTCACATGCAATACTTCTTACATAATTTTTCCATTAGTTATGGTCATAAGTATATTATAAGCTTCAAGATAAATATCTTGAATAGAGAATATATTTTTAACACTACATTCCACTTTTTTCTCTACACATTTTTTAAGTAGTAGGATTGAAATGTCATTCTTTTTACAAGCGAACAGCGTATGTTCGATTGTTTCTGGCAATTGGCATCCAGAGCACAGGTCTGTTGTGCTTTTACCTATCACTTTCAACCAGCTGTTATTAAGGACATGCCCCATTCTAAGTCTGGTAATTTGAACTTCTCGTTTCCTTATAGAGTCCATAAATTTTATATCAGTGGATACCAAAGGCTGGATAGATTTATAAAATCTCCCTTTTCCTTCAGTATCGTATTCAATTTGCCATGTATTAATAACATATTTCCTTATTAAAGAATAGATTTCCATTAATTCTAGATAATTTGTTGAATTAATCTCCAATAGCTCTTGTCCTTTCTTTGCAAGGGTGTCTGCCATTTCATTTCCAGATAATCCAATATGACTAGGGATCCATGCTATGATTAAACTGCTGCTTTTAAGTTTATTAACATTATCTATAAATTCCAGAAATAAATTAGGCCGTGAAGAAGACTTGTTTTCTTTTATAGATGTGGCCACACTTAATGAATCAGTATATATAATATACTTATTTGCATTTGCAGTTTCGTTCACATTTTCATTTTGGATAATCCATTTTATCGCTTCAATA
This sequence comes from Lumbricus rubellus, assembly GCA_945859605.1. Classification (NCBI taxonomy): domain Eukaryota; kingdom Metazoa; phylum Annelida; class Clitellata; order Crassiclitellata; family Lumbricidae; genus Lumbricus; species Lumbricus rubellus. The sequence continues at coordinate 33,282,960 of OX243821.1, forward strand.
ATGGCCGTTAATTCAGCAGAATAAATTGAGGAGTTATCTGCTATCCTATAAATGTTGTGAGAATTCATGGAGGGTACATAGAAAGCTGCAGAAACGACATTTTCAATTTTAGAACCATCTGTATAGATTGATGTGCGATCAACATATTTATCAATTAATCTTAATGATAGCGATGACATAATGTTAGGAGAGTCCTTCTTTTTGTTTATATGTTTTTTCAAGGACAGATCGACTTTAGTGGTTCTGTTAAACCATGGAGCGGTTGACTGAAAAATTGGAGATTTAAATGGTTCGGATGTAATTGAAAAGAAATGTTCAGTTCTTTTAAAAATAGAATTTTGGTTCACAGAAGATGCACAATAGTAATTTGACCAGTGATCTCGCATGGTCTCTGCTGCTGGATGATCATTTGAACCTAATATTTTTGATCCAAACTTGATTGAGTTACTCAATCGACGCAGGTGGAGGGGCACCTCTCCACACTCATTCTGGAGGGCCATTACAGGGGTGCCTTTAGCTGTTCCACAAGCCAACCGCAAAGCCTCAGATTGTACATTTTGCAGCCTTTTCAATTGTGTAGCACTAGCTGTAGCATATGCCACGTCTCCATAATCAAGGACTGACCTCACGAGTGCTCTATAGATGGAGAGTAGTGCCCGCTTTGAGGCCCCCCATTTATACCCTGACACAGCCCTCATTACATTTATTCTCTTTTTACATTTGGTTACAATGTAATCTATATGAGGCTTCCAGTTTAATTTAGAATCAAAAATGACTCCCAAGAACTTGGCAGTATTTTCAATTTTTATATCCTTATTATTAAGGGTAATGTGTAGTTTTTGTAATGTTTTTCTTTTGGTAAATAGTACACCTGTGGTTTTATTTACAGATATTTTAAAACCATTTTCATTGCACCAATCATTGATTTTAATTAAGGCATTTTGGATTTTATTTTGAAGCAATTTCACATCTCGATTTGCATAGAAAATAGCACTATCGTCTGCAAATAAAGACAGTCCTACATTTTCCAATCCAGGATCCAGATCATTGATCATTATTAAAAACAATAATGGTGAGATGACGGAACCCTGCGGCGTTCCATTTTCTTGTGAGAATATATCAGATAATTCTATTCCAACTTTGACTTGAAAAGTTCTGTTGGTTAAGAATTTAGAAATCCAATCAAAAATATTTCCTGTTATTCCAATTTTTCGTAATTTTTCTAACAAAGTTGGAACGTGCAGCATATCATATGCTTTTTCAAAATCTATAAACACAGCCAAAACATTTTGTTTATTTTTAAGTTTTTTATGGATATAATCTTGAAGCCTTAGAACTTGATCTATTGTGTTTTTATGCTTTCTAAAACCAGTTTGATACGGAGTGAGAAGTTTATTTGCTTCCAAAAACCACTGTAACCGATTTGTTATCATTTTTTCCATTATTTTGCACAGAGTTGGTGTAAGTGAGATAGGTCTATAAGATTCAGGAGCTGTAGTATCTTTGTTATCAATTCCACCAATCCTTAAAATTGTGGGAGCGAGGTTTTTTAAAAGGTGTGCTAGAGGAACATTCTTATAATATGTTGTCGTCAATTAATTAAAATCGCAGTTTATTGAAATATCTTCGACACCTTTTTAACGTGTACAACCAAACAATAAACATCTAGCCTCATCCATGTGAACAACTCTTTCAGGCTTGATATGAGACATAACATGGTGTTACATGACGTAATCAATTTGAAAAGATAAATCAAAAACGCAAAGGGAAAAGGCAAAGTTTGAAAGTAAAATGGAGAAGACAATTCGCAAGTTGATTCAACAGGTAACTTCATAGGAAAAGGTAAAACTACTATCGCTTTTAAGGACCCCCTAATCCATGCGTCCCAGACCACGTGGGGCGCGGTGGTGTAGTGCTGGCGTCGTTGCCTTGGAGCCGGAAGGTTCGAGGTTCGATATCACCTCGCCGCGTAAGGACCTTGGGCAAGCCCTTCACTCACAATTGCTCAGCGCTTTGGCGTGAAACTCCGATGCAGTGTTCGCTCTGCATTCGGGAGCACCTCTGAGTAGAGAGAGCTTGAAGGGGCGCTATAACAAGTGCACATACAAAATTTTAAACATTCATAACTGGCTCCTTTACCCACAGCGCATTGTATACAGAATTTATGTCTTGGTCCGGCGCTGTTTTGAGGGTTTAGAAAGAGCTCAACTGCTACATCACGCAGCTAAAAAGGGTTGTAAAGTAATTCATGGATGGGGAAAAATTTCTTGAATGCATCGCTGGATGTTCGGAGTATTATGGGAGCGAAAAATTAAAAATCTTTGTATTTCGCCAGATAATATGTTTTGGAAAACAACGGCAATCATCAAATCTCTATCCATCAATCACAATTATCAGATTTAAAAAAAGTAACTTGCGTATAAAATGTCTTCTTGATTGAAATAATTACCTTTCTCCTCTCTCGTCCACCTTCCAAATCCCGACCCAGAAGACACCCGCCTTAGTGGCTGTTCCGCCCCTCTGACCCTATACATATAGCTATACTCCACACGGACGACCGCTGGACTACTCTTATACGGACAATTGCTTTCGACTCGACGCAGCACTCGTGAATAAGCTGGTGCCCAGGGCTTGACTTCGAGTAGCGCTTTAGAAGTTTGGAGATCAGGATTACGATCACCATTGATATTATGCCAAACAAATTGTGGCGCTTTATAAAATAAAATTTGGAGATTAAGATTACGATTAAGGTTACGAAAAAAGCAAAGAAATGGCATGCCTAGACTGTGTGTTTTAACCCTTTAGTTTAATTGATTGATTGGCTTGGATACAATAACGTGAGAAATATATAGATGCCAGAAAAGTAGTTCAAATAGGTTTTATCTGAACTCATACACCAAGACATTGGTCTGGCACAGTGTCATCGCCATAAGTAGCTGATCGAGTGTTCTTCATAGTCATCTATTCATCTGGTTAATTATTGGGTATTTCCTATTATGTCGTCTATTTGGGCCTATGGGCCTATGGCTTTAGCCGAGTTATCTCAATTAACTAATCATTCATTAACGTGACTTTAATAAAATAGTTATTGTCTTTAAAAAAGGTTTGTGAGTGGCGCTTTTTTGGATTGGTTGAATAAGAAAATCTTTCAATTATTGATGACTGTGTCTCTAAATTTAGGTGCGGTTTGTTGTGTGAGTGCGGCATATTACAACAAATGATGCCAAATTCGTCTAATTTCTTTTTGGTACCTGTAATTTCTTTTTACTCATCTATAATAGTCGTGTAATATAACTTTACTCAGCGGCTGATAACTTCAGCGCTTCAATGATTAATTCCTACCCGTTATGGGCGTCCTTCCTACGCTTGGTCCCACACGGTCTCGATGTTCTACGGGGCGCCATATCGAACGATTTGGCGCCCTCATCGATGCAGGAAATGATTAAAACCTGGTCGGAAACGACGACATCTGTACCGAAAGTTGCGACTTATAAACCGGAAGTCGGACATTCGAGACCGGAAGGGGTTGCGTCTCTGGCGGAAGTCGTCATCGAATTCACGTATGACGTCACGTTTAAATCTTAGCTAAAAATCGTCGTCATAGTAACGACGAAGAGATATAATTGGTGTCTATAATTTTCCCTCCAACCCATTTCAACGGGTGGGGGAAAGAAATATATACAATGCTGGACTCGTATATAGGTAGCCATGAGAATTCTAGCGGACCTCGTGTCGACCGAGACCGAGAAACTGTAGTCGTTGATGATGATAAACTGATGTCATCATTATGATTTGCTTTGTTTCTTATTGTGGACAAAATGATAATTATTGTGGAAGACATCATACAAGATGAAATCAAAGATAGGTTTCAAGAAATGGCATTTGTAGCATCAATGAACCTTTAAAAGAGGTGTTTATATACTGACTTATGACCATGGCGAAGCTTCCGCCCGCATCAGCCGCTCCTCCATGGGCAGCCTCAAGTCGTGTAGGCTGTGCTATTCATTCATTCATTCATTCATTCATTCATTCATTCATTCATTCATTCATTCATTCATTCATTCATTCATTCATTCATTCATTCATTCATTCATTCATTCATTAACCCTCGAGTGCCCAAGGGGGGGTCCGACCAGACCCCTGGCCTGTTTTCCCCGGATAACGTTTTAAAGGCTATGAATCTGCAGAAATGCTTTTAGGTATTCCTAGACCAACCATTTCGGCATAGAATGGTATATTTTGAGTGAGTATTGTCCAACCCTGTACCCCACAATGATAGCGTATACTAAGGGTACCCCGAGATATACGGATATTAGTCATGCATGCGTATGGTTACTGATCAATAACTATTATTTTATACCAGGTGGTGCTATTGTGATATAATATACATCAAGCGATTGCAAATTCATCTGGGAGTACATAGAACTAAATTCTGAAACGATATTCCAATCCCTTCTCAAGATATTAACTTGAACACGCTGGGGTCCGCGCCGGACGCATAGGCCTCCTTCGGAAAATAACGCAAGGAAGCAAAAATGTGCATCACGAAATTTTTGCACTATTACTTTGCACCAGGTGGTGATATTGTGTTATAAGATACACCAATCGATTGCAAATTCATTTGTGATCACATGGAACTAAATTCTGTAACGATATTCCAATCCCTTCTCAATAAATTAGCACGAAAACGATGGGGTCCGCGCGGACCCCTCCCCCCCTCGGGCCTTCGTGTACCAAAAAATACCTTGGGCACTCAAGTGTTAAGATGGTTTAAAAATGTCTTTTGCAATACGTGATACATGTATAAGCCTGGTTTTGCCAGTTCGCCTTACATCACTATGCAAGAAAATATCCCTTAAAAGTTAAAACGTGTGTTATTAATATAATTATTATTATTCAGGTTTTATTCACATTCGTTGACTTTTGTTCGCCAGCTTTATTAATGCAGAATTATCTCACTAAAAAAGGTGTTCAATATGTCTGGATTCAATGGATGCGCGCTCACGTTCTGACTACCATCTCATAGCGACACTTTTTGCACAATAGTAATTTGACCAGTGATCTCGCATGGTCTCTGCTGCTGGATGATCATTTGAACCTAATATTTTTGATCCAAACTTGATTGAGTTACTCAATCGACGCAGGTGGAGGGGCACCTCTCCACACTCATTCTGGAGGGCCATTACAGGGGTGCCTTTAGCTGTTCCACAAGCCAACCGCAAAGCCTCAGATTGTACATTTTGCAGCCTTTTCAATTGTGTAGCACTAGCTGTAGCATATGCCACGTCTCCATAATCAAGGACTGACCTCACGAGTGCTCTATAGATGGAGAGTAGTGCCCGCTTTGAGGCCCCCCATTTATACCCTGACACAGCCCTCATTACATTTATTCTCTTTTTACATTTGGTTACAATGTAATCTATATGAGGCTTCCAGTTTAATTTAGAATCAAAAATGACTCCCAAGAACTTGGCAGTATTTTCAATTTTTATATCCTTATTATTAAGGGTAATGTGTAGTTTTTGTAATGTTTTTCTTTTGGTAAATAGTACACCTGTGGTTTTATTTACAGATATTTTAAAACCATTTTCATTGCACCAATCATTGATTTTAATTAAGGCATTTTGGATTTTATTTTGAAGCAATTTCACATCTCGATTTGCATAGAAAATAGCACTATCGTCTGCAAATAAAGACAGTCCTACATTTTCCAATCCAGGATCCAGATCATTGATCATTATTAAAAACAATAATGGTGAGATGACGGAACCCTGCGGCGTTCCATTTTCTTGTGAGAATATATCAGATAATTCTATTCCAACTTTGACTTGAAAAGTTCTGTTGGTTAAGAATTTAGAAATCCAATCAAAAATATTTCCTGTTATTCCAATTTTTCGTAATTTTTCTAACAAAGTTGGAACGTGCAACATATCATATGCTTTTTCAAAATCTATAAACACAGCCAAAACATTTTGTTTATTTTTAAGTTTTTTATGGATATAATCTTGAAGCCTTAGAACTTGATCTATTGTGTTTTTATGCTTTCTAAAACCAGTTTGATACGGAGTGAGAAGTTTATTTGCTTCCAAAAACCACTGTAACCGATTTGTTATCATTTTTTTCCATTATTTTGCACAGAGTTGGTGTAAGTGAGATAGGTCTATAAGATTCAGGAGCTGTAGTATCTTTGTTATCAATTCCACCAATCCTTAAAATTGTGGGAGCGAGGTTTTTTAAAAGGTGTGCTAGAGGAACATTCTTATAATATGTTGTCGTCAATTAATTAAAATCGCAGTTTATTGAAATATCTTCGACACCTTTTTAACGTGTACAACCAAACAATAAACATCTAGCCTCATCCATGTGAACAACTCTTTCAGGCTTGATATGAGACATAACATGGTGTTACATGACGTAATCAATTTGAAAAGATAAATCAAAAACGCAAAGGGAAAAGGCAAAGTTTGAAAGTAAAATGGAGAAGACAATTCGCAAGTTGATTCAACAGGTAACTTCATAGGAAAAGGTAAAACTACTATCGCTTTTAAGGACCCCCTAATCCATGCGTCCCAGACCACGTGGGGCGCGGTGGTGTAGTGCTGGCGTCGTTGCCTTGGAGCCGGAAGGTTCGAGGTTCGATATCACCTCGCCGCGTAAGGACCTTGGGCAAGCCCTTCACTCACAATTGCTCAGCGCTTTGGCGTGAAACTCCGATGCAGTGTTCGCTCTGCATTCGGGAGCACCTCTGAGTAGAGAGAGCTTGAAGGGGCGCTATAACAAGTGCACATACAAAATTTTAAACATTCATAACTGGCTCCTTTACCCACAGCGCATTGTATACAGAATTTATGTCTTGGTCCGGCGCTGTTTTGAGGGTTTAGAAAGAGCTCAACTGCTACATCACGCAGCTAAAAAGGGTTGTAAAGTAATTCATGGATGGGGAAAAATTTCTTGAATGCATCGCTGGATGTTCGGAGTATTATGGGAGCGAAAAATTAAAAATCTTTGTATTTCGCCAGATAATATGTTTTGGAAAACAACGGCAATCATCAAATCTCTATCCATCAATCACAATTATCAGATTTAAAAAAAGTAACTTGCGTATAAAATGTCTTCTTGATTGAAATAATTACCTTTCTCCTCTCTCGTCCACCTTCCAAATCCCGACCCAGAAGACACCCGCCTTAGTGGCTGTTCCGCCCCTCTGACCCTATACATATAGCTATACTCCACACGGACGACCGCTGGACTACTCTTATACGGACAATTGCTTTCGACTCGACGCAGCACTCGTGAATAAGCTGGTGCCCAGGGCTTGACTTCGAGTAGCGCTTTAGAAGTTTGGAGATCAGGATTACGATCACCATTGATATTATGCCAAACAAATTGTGGCGCTTTATAAAATAAAATTTGGAGATTAAGATTACGATTAAGGTTACGAAAAAAGCAAAGAAATGGCATGCCTAGACTGTGTGTTTTAACCCTTTAGTTTAATTGATTGATTGGCTTGGATACAATAACGTGAGAAATATATAGATGCCAGAAAAGTAGTTCAAATAGGTTTTATCTGAACTCATACACCAAGACATTGGTCTGGCACAGTGTCATCGCCATAAGTAGCTGATCGAGTGTTCTTCATAGTCATCTATTCATCTGGTTAATTATTGGGTATTTCCTATTATGTCGTCTATTTGGGCCTATGGGCCTATGGCTTTAGCCGAGTTATCTCAATTAACTAATCATTCATTAACGTGACTTTAATAAAATAGTTATTGTCTTTAAAAAAGGTTTGTGAGTGGCGCTTTTTTGGATTGGTTGAATAAGAAAATCTTTCAATTATTGATGACTGTGTCTCTAAATTTAGGTGCGGTTTGTTGTGTGAGTGCGGCATATTACAACAAATGATGCCAAATTCGTCTAATTTCTTTTTGGTACCTGTAATTTCTTTTTACTCATCTATAATAGTCGTGTAATATAACTTTACTCAGCGGCTGATAACTTCAGCGCTTCAATGATTAATTCCTACCCGTTATGGGCGTCCTTCCTACGCTTGGTCCCACACGGTCTCGATGTTCTACGGGGCGCCATATCGAACGATTTGGCGCCCTCATCGATGCAGGAAATGATTAAAACCTGGTCGGAAACGACGACATCTGTACCGAAAGTTGCGACTTATAAACCGGAAGTCGGACATTCGAGACCGGAAGGGGTTGCGTCTCTGGCGGAAGTCGTCATCGAATTCACGTATGACGTCACGTTTAAATCTTAGCTAAAAATCGTCGTCATAGTAACGACGAAGAGATATAATTGGTGTCTATAATTTTCCCTCCAACCCATTTCAACGGGTGGGGGAAAGAAATATATACAATGCTGGACTCGTATATAGGTAGCCATGAGAATTCTAGCGGACCTCGTGTCGACCGAGACCGAGAAACTGTAGTCGTTGATGATGATAAACTGATGTCATCATTATGATTTGCTTTGTTTCTTATTGTGGACAAAATGATAATTATTGTGGAAGACATCATACAAGATGAAATCAAAGATAGGTTTCAAGAAATGGCATTTGTAGCATCAATGAACCTTTAAAAGAGGTGTTTATATACTGACTTATGACCATGGCGAAGCTTCCGCCCGCATCAGCCGCTCCTCCATGGGCAGCCTCAAGTCGTGTAGGCTGTGCTATTCATTCATTCATTCATTCATTCATTCATTCATTCATTCATTCATTCATTCATTCATTCATTCATTCATTCATTCATTCATTCATTCATTAACCCTCGAGTGCCCAAGGGGGGGTCCGACCAGACCCCTGGCCTGTTTTCCCCGGATAACGTTTTAAAGGCTATGAATCTGCAGAAATGCTTTTAGGTATTCCTAGACCAACCATTTCGGCATAGAATGGTATATTTTGAGTGAGTATTGTCCAACCCTGTACCCCACAATGATAGCGTATACTAAGGGTACCCCGAGATATACGGATATTAGTCATGCATGCGTATGGTTACTGATCAATAACTATTATTTTATACCAGGTGGTGCTATTGTGATATAATATACATCAAGCGATTGCAAATTCATCTGGGAGTACATAGAACTAAATTCTGAAACGATATTCCAATCCCTTCTCAAGATATTAACTTGAACACGCTGGGGTCCGCGCCGGACGCATAGGCCTCCTTCGGAAAATAACGCAAGGAAGCAAAAATGTGCATCACGAAATTTTTGCACTATTACTTTGCACCAGGTGGTGATATTGTGTTATAAGATACACCAATCGATTGCAAATTCATTTGTGATCACATGGAACTAAATTCTGTAACGATATTCCAATCCCTTCTCAATAAATTAGCACGAAAACGATGGGGTCCGCGCGGACCCCTCCCCCCCTCGGGCCTTCGTGTACCAAAAAATACCTTGGGCACTCAAGTGTTAAGATGGTTTAAAAATGTCTTTTGCAATACGTGATACATGTATAAGCCTGGTTTTGCCAGTTCGCCTTACATCACTATGCAAGAAAATATCCCTTAAAAGTTAAAACGTGTGTTATTAATATAATTATTATTATTCAGGTTTTATTCACATTCGTTGACTTTTGTTCGCCAGCTTTATTAATGCAGAATTATCTCACTAAAAAAGGTGTTCAATATGTCTGGATTCAATGGATGCGCGCTCACGTTCTGACTACCATCTCATAGCGACACTTTTTGTGGTGCAGAAAGTCCATAATAACCACAGCCAGGGCCTCCGACCGGTGGGGGGGGGGCACCGGGGCCATTTGGCCCCAGACCTCACTTGATAAAGGGCCTCAGAATTTCGAAATTACGGAGTTATTTATTGAAACGAGGAATTACTGAATTAAGGAGTTAATAATTGAAAAGTAGCGCTATAGAAATCTCTTTTCCAACTGCCGTGCGACTGCCAAATGATCAGCAAAATTGCAGATTTCCATATCGTCTGCTGCAAAAGAAATTTTAATGGTGAAACGTGCTTGCAAAACGAGATTGGATAATACTGCATGGAGCCACTCAGTTAAAGCAGTTTTCTATGCATCATGCTGGCTTTCAAGAAACTCAACTTACATGTAGACTATAATACACAAAGAACTAGGCTTACCTCCGTTCCACGATGGGTCAACACTCAGCATCGTCTTAATGGATTGGATATATGTTAAGCATTATATCTGGTATCGCTAGAACTCTAAATCATCAAAGCATTGTCGATAAATTCGTGGCTTTGAAGATTCGAAGGATGTTTTGAACCTTTCTGTTTAGTTTTCAAAAGATATTTGGAAAAAGGCCTCGAAAATTAGTTGTGGCCCTGGGCCTCCAAATCTTGTTCTAGGCCCTGACATCAATCAATCAGTCAATCAATACGTCAGAATATATATGTCGCCCTTTCAAGATGCTCAGATCAAGCGAAAAAAGTTCTCAACAGTTTGTGAAATTGAGAGCTATTTGGTTGCGGTCTGTCAACTATACCGTAACTGCTACTGCGCAGTGTAACTATATTATGATTATGAATTGCTTATTAAGTGCTGTAATAATTATGCCAAGCAAATTTCTGTCCAGGGTAATATTAGCCAACGAAAAAAGCGGTATATAAATTCTGGAGTGTATGAATTAATGCACTTTATTGTGTTATACAGTATCCAGGTTACATTAAAAAGTTTTAGATTGTTAACTCCGCCAATGCTCGTTAACAAGGAGTGCCAGTTCACAAGCCTGGAAGAGAAGAGGCAAATTTAAACATCGCTTCTAGTTCAATATTTTAGACACCCTTTTATAAGATTAAAGGCAAGCAATAAATATTTTTGTGAATCAAAACCACCAACATTATTGATATTCTTATCATTCACCGCCGCAATCCATTGCATTATCGAGTGACATTTTTAAAGGGCACTATGAATAGGTAATTCGTAAAAGTTATGTTGAATTGTAAAGTTTTAAAATATGTAAATTGAAAAGTAAAATGAAAGGTTGTTCAAACAGAAAATTCAGTTGATCATTTCAAAAGGTAGGTTACGAATTCTAGATAAGATCGAGAATAGACAGAACACGTTAAACGTAATCTCAGAACTTCTAAAGCGCTACTCGAAAGCCAAGCGCCAGCTTATTCACGAGCGCTGCGTCAAGTCAACAGGTTGTGAGTAAGCGTATACATATAGTCCGATGGTGGTACAGGTCGTTGTAACAAGAAACTTGTTCACATCTTTCATATTTTCACATGCTCCGCTAAACCATAATTATGCTATAGGAATGGTTAATAATGATCGTGTGCTGTCATCATGATGGCGATACGGCAAGATATGAGTGCTGGCTATGCCGATACTAAGAAGTACTATAAAAGTAACCAGGCTACACAAGCAAGAAAGAGGGAAACTTCTAAAAAATGCATGCTCAAAAACTTTATAGGCTTTTATATATTGTAATAAAGGTGTCTAAAAGCTCATTAGAACTGTACGAAGCGTCCCAAGAATGATTAATGCTCCAAAGTCTGCTATTATTTAGCATGATGAAACGACTGCAAATAAAAATACTTTACTGTTCATTTCATAAGCAAAGAATGTTGGTGTAGTGTGTAGCCACCAAATTATGCTGACCCCCAATTCGTGTTTTTAGATGACATGAAATATTTTCGGAGGCTATTTTTCATAGAGTATAGACGACAAAATTATTAATCTATAAACTCTAATTGTTATGTTTATTATTCATCTGTATTATAGTTATTGATTGCCGTTTGTCACTCAGGTTTATTAAACGAAAATGCATAAGCGGTGTTACAAGTCGATCGTCAAACACCTCTTTTAAAGAAAATACTATTTTTATAAATAATTACCATATTGACGAATCTCATAATCGACAGGTTGAGAATACGAATTGCATACAATGTCAAAACAGGCTGAAGCGTGTCTGAAGAACTCATGTGTTAACAGTTATTATTAAATATCTTCCGGGCGAGCTCCGAGCGAGTCCGGAGCACACGTGAAGATTTCAAGAGTACGACTTGGCATTTAGCTGCAATTTTAGTTTATGCAGTAATCCGCTTAACCAACCGCAAATGTCACAATGTACAGTGATTTTAATTAGCATCGATCTTAACTACTAACAAAACAGACAACCTGAACTACATCGGCGCTAATGGCAGCGTATACAAATCATGCCTATGGTTGATATAAATCTGTCAAATGTTTGTATGTGCACTTGTTATAGCGCCTCTGTCAGCTATCTACTAAGAGGCGCTCCCGACAACAGCGCGGACACTGCATCGGGGTTTCACGCCTAAGCGATGAGCAATCACGAGTGAAGGACTTGCCCATTATGGTCCCTACGCAGCGACTTGAGGTGGATTCGAACCTGCAACCCTCTGGATGAAAAGCAACGAACATACTCACTAGACTACCGCGTCCCGCAATGTTCTTATCAGACACCGATTAAATGCGTTTATTTTTCCACACTATGAGTTATAACTTGAATCGTTACGTGTGCGTTACGTTGTTCCTAGCAAGGTAATTTCAAAGTGGATGGTCTTTTCAGGCATAAGAAGGCAAAACAAATGTTTTTTCTTGGACACCTTTTATAACAAATCTTTTAGAGAATTATATGTTTAGATAAATCGACTGTTTTTCAATCACTCGGGTAATCACTACCACAATGTAATAGCATAGAACACGTAAGATGAACTGATAATTATAAGATGTTTGGTCGAGACATATAATTGCTGGACGACTCTTAAGCTCGTAATCGTAAACTCGAAACTTCTAAAGCGCCACTAGAACGCCAAGCGAGATAGTAAGTACAAATGGATTCTCTCTATCGCTTTCATAGGTGGCACCATCGTTGCCGTTCTTCTTCTCTTCAAGGACAAGAATGTGGCATAATTTAAACACCCCTTATAGTAGTTTTAGGCAGGATACAAATATATATATTTTGGCAAGTATTTGTTCTTGTTTTACATCATCCACATTCGACCGAGTCCGAGAAAACTGTAGACGACACCAAAGCCGGTGGCTTATTTCCAAAATGTACATGGTGGCTGCAACCGCAGGGTTTTTAGCCAATCACAAACCAGAATACACGTTTCAGGCGTTATAGCCCACGGCGAATGAGAATCGTCGTAACTAATCGCGTATAAAGCGTTGACAGTAACAATTTCTCCTACCTCAAAATCAGTACTATCAAAGAATTATTATATAATTGTCATATATTATTATATCGTATGTTAAGGCATAAACGCATCGTCGTAACTAATCGCATATAGGCCTAAAGCGTTGACAGTAACAATTTCTCCTACTTAAAAATTAGTCCTATGGAAAGAAATATTAGCCTATATAATTATTATATAGGCCTATTATTAGGCGGCGGCCTATAGGCCTATCGTATTTTAAGGCATAAACGCATTTCTAATGGCAGCGTCATAAACCCTTCCGCTCATTTGATTATTTAATTAGCCTAATCATAACCTTGAATCAGGATGCGTTGCAGAGTAGGCGCTATGGACGTGTTAATTTGTGTCCAGCAATTTGATGAGGAGCGAACATTCTCGAAGCAACCCAACTTCTACTTACGAGAGACAAAGGAATTTTCATCAATCAAATTTCTATTTACGCAATCACGCAATAGAAAATAGGTTTTTGGTACTATAATTTTAATTAACCCGAATTTTTTTTGGAATTATTTCAGTGACGCGCATACACGCTTTTTTCAATCCGACTTCTATTTAGCTAACAAATATTTTTCATCTACAAGTTAGCCAAAAATTCGTTTCATCAGTCCAGCTTCTATTTTAGAAGCAACAATTGCTTTTATACACCCAACTTCCACTTAAATAACAATTATTTTCATCAATCCAGCTTCAATTTAAGCAACAACATTTTCATCCATCCATCCAGCTTCTATTTCAGTGAAATGATTTTGTGTGAATCCGACTTGAAGACATTATTGTGCACAATACGAATAGGCTACATTACCGCTGAAATAAATTCAACAGTCATTCAGGTGAATTGAAATTATAGTACCAGGTTTTCTATGAAACAGAATTTAGTCTAAATGGAAGTCGGATCGATGGACAACCTATATAGCCTAATAATCTTTGCCCCCTCTCCCCACATGCTTATGCAGTCCCCAGCAGCATTCTATGTTAGAGCGGTGATCTGCAGCTGCTATCAGTACTTACTTGTTGATTCATAATGCCAAAAGAAAAGCAAACTTGTAAAAATAGTGCTAACTGATGATAATATATTCTTTTATTGGGCTCTCGTTGATTTAACACAGCCAGTAACAAAGACGTGAATGAATAACCAAAATAATAATTATCCTTGATATCGTTATTAATAGTAGTATTGTGGAATCGACAGTAGCGAAGGTCAACAGTTCATTTCTGTAGTAATTCAAACTCACACATACATGAAGAAGTCAGCAATACATGTAGGCCCCTATGTGTGCAAACAAACAGTGAACAGGAATAAGTTACTGCGTGCTGTATACCAGTAGTTTGTTTGCTATATACTAGGAAAGTTCACTTGAGGCTCTAGTGGAAAATGCTTCATCGTTCCAAAAGTTACCAATCAGAGGGTTTCATCAAATGAATTAATATACACAAAGTGGCGTGCATTATCTCATTTCAGGTATTATGAAGATAGTCATGCTTCCAGTATCAGTCTAGACCGCTTTACAATAATTTTATGAACTAAACTAAAAAATACACCATGTATGTGTATACCAACACACACACACACTGGCACATACGAATAACCAATTTCGAAGTCAGTTCAGCAAAGGTAACATCCAGTGTAGCTATAAACTTGTCTGCAGAATAAATTGGTCAGAACTGTTCGTAATAAGATTTGAGACGAGCCAAGATGTCAGATGAAATGAACAATTCCAAACAGCATTTTCCGAATTTCAATGTCCAATGCCATGTGATTTAGCATTAGGCATATTCTTCATGACATTTCCTTGAAGATTTCTAGCCCGTTTCACTTTCCTTCTCTCACAAGTAGCAGGTCTTCCACTTAATTGCCTCTTCGCTCCATGGGTGATAAGAGGTTGCTTTCTCCTTGCCGCTGCCCCTGGTTGCGTGCGGATTGTTGCATGGGAATGGTGCCTGCGAGGAAGACCCAATGCCGTTGAACGATAAAAAGTAAGAAGTTGATTGTATGTAGTGACCTTGTTGAGACGCTGCTCCATCTTTTGAATTTCTGCCAACAATTCCGAGCAGTCTCCACTTTGTTGGGCCAGTAAAGACTCCATTCGACCAGATAGGGTTGTCCAAGCTTGTTGGGTATCCGAGACACACACCCCTGTAACAGTTGCGGATTTTGCCTCAGGTAGCAGTGGTGTTGTGCTTCTACACGGATCAATCACTTCCACACATTCTGCAATACTCAGCAAATCATCTTTGTCGATACTATTCATTTCAGAATAGAAAGCCAGTGGTAGGGCTGAAGGTCCCAACGCTAGAACTGCACACTCATGTCGTGCTGCTGCCGTCACAGGTGGAAGATTTGGAAAGGAATCACCGAAGAATTTGTAAACAGCCACTTGATGTTTGCAGAAACTTCCATCCATGCCTCTGTCACAGGTGCAGCAACCAACCGATGAATCTACCTCGTACTGCCTACCTACCTGGGTTTCACTGCTCACAAGATAAATCACAGATCCTTGGAAGTTTCTGACAACAATTCTTGACGAGTCTTCTATGTAATCGGCTTTCGTTAATAATTTCTCGAGGATCAAATGGTACGCACTTATGCGACCATTGGCAAATTTCTCCAACCGATTCCTGTAGAAACGATCCATCACAACAACAACGAAATCGACCAATGCAACAGCATTGTATGCTTTGCAGCGAGACAATACATGGTCCTTAAAGATACGGACTGTAACTTCGCAGAAGTTGTTCGTGTGGTGACCTCTCATGTTTGGAATATTCCTCCAAGCCCTGCACCAACTCTCCTTTCTCAACCAAAGCTGTTCTACATATGCAGCAAAGCCATCATGACTAGCATTGCTTCTCAGATAGAGATACTGCTTTTCGGCTGCCTCAATGGAAGATGCATGAAGCACTGTCTGGAATAGCCTCATTAAATGAAGCCTATTTTCCTTTTCCACATTATGTTTCGCATCCCACAACCAGCGCCAGACCGCTTGCAAGACATGAAAATGGCAGAGGAGTAGAGTTGCTGATGGCCAAATTGTGTGCAAAGCGTTGCGCTCTGCCGAAGAGTCGTCTGTCATGATCACCCTTGGCGAAAGATTCCCTGCAAATGCCGAATTGCCAAGAGCTTCTTTAAGTGCTGACAAACCAGCGACATAGTCCACTTTGCGTTGACCCGTTGTTATTATGACGCCCCCTGGGACAGCCCCATATTTCGAGGTTAACATGACAAATGTTATGCTATGGTTTTCCGCATCACATGAAGCCGAAGAATCAATGAAAACTATGTCGCAACTATTCGCCAATGTGTGAGCTCGTTGCATCAACTGTGTCACAATTGCAATCACTTTCTTTTCCTTGTCTACTACGACCGTGGTACCCAAAGACGTGTACTTCGGCAGCTTTTCTTCTAAAGTTGTCCACATTCCCTCACCAGTGCGTGAACCCAAGTTCGCACTACGCCACAGATCATATAGGTATGAAACTGTCCTCTGCCTTGGATTAATTGCAGCGTCTGCCCTGGCAATTATTGGATTTTCAACATCTGGGTCTAAGTCTATTTGGTTAATGTGATATTCAATTGCTGAAGAAACGGACAATCCTTGATTGAAATAATCCATGAATTTGTCATGAATGTCTGCATCAATCCTTCTGAACGACAGAGCTTGCGCATTCCAAATAGCATGATGATGCTGACTGAAGATTGTCACAGTAGCTGGCATCCCTTCCTTGATCCACGGGTATCGACAGCGACTGTACTTGTTCACATCTTTGATCTGCATAAGGGAAAACATAAGTTCTAAAGGGAACGTCAATCAATAAGCAGAGTGTTCTGATATTAGTAGAAGTACTTTGATGAGTACTTGCAAACGCGCAGAGCCAGACATGAAGGTAATAACTTCTACCTGAGCTGAAATGTGAAATTATGAATATCTGCCCACTATAAAAACACTGCTTAAATCTGTAACTGGGTATTTGAGTATCATATTGAACACTCATACCTTACTATTTTTAAAGGTCTACATAATGTCTATTTAAGATGTTAAAAATAAGTTTGACAATGAATTATAAAAAATTATGTACAAATAATAATGTACAATGAGTTTTATGGTGAACACTAAACAACATAATTATAAGCTGTAAATATAAACAACATATAATTTCCTGACTATTCATAGGGCATATTTTTTAAAGTTCTAAGCGCAGAAATTCAGCCATCATCAACTACTATGGTGAAACACTGAAACAGCTTAACAACAAAAAACAATAATGGTACCTACAGCAACACTCTAGTGCTACAATGGTCATATTTCTAATCACCACAATAAAGACCACTATTCAATTCCATTGTTGCAATCTTTAAAATCAGTCATGACCATTTCATCTGTGCCCTGTGGAGTTTGCACAGATAAGCTGCACGTAAAGAATCTCACCTTTACTGTCAATTTAGCGTTGCATGCACTGAGTTTGATTCGTGTGTTAGACCTCTTCCTCTTCTCTGTACTTCGATAATCAGAATGATGGCACACAAAATCTTTTCGTTGCATTCCTTTAAGATTTGGATAAGTAGCTCGGATTTTCCAATTAGTTTTCGTTAGTCTTTCAAATTCAGCAATCCACTTGTCACCTTCTGCAAATAATGCGACATTTTAAAGCTTATGTTGTTGTATTGAAGTCTAACACAATTGTTTGCCTAAATTTACGTGGGATTTATGAAACTAATTCATGGATGTTGGTACACTGAACATAGTACTTAACACTGAACAAATGCATTATATGTTATATATGTTTAAAAATTTAATCCGAAGGTTAACTCAATGTGTTTGCGAAGGCTCGCAACTGGTTACTCTCAGCTAACTGTGTTTTGTTTTGCAACTTGTTGTTATTTTTGCATGGCGTTTCCCAGTGATGTTTAATTATGCTTTCTGCTTTATTTGGTAATTTTGCAGATTATGGTCTTGTTTTGTAAATTGTTTAATGGTTTACTTGCTCAAATAGAAGCTGAATTGACAATTTTCATCATGTGTCTCAACATGCATCCAGCTTCTACTTCAGATAGAAAAAAACTTGATGCATCTTCCATTTCTTAAGCGTTTTTTCATCAATCTAGCTTCCATTTCACCTGTAAAAATCTTCATCCAGCTTCCATTTCTGAAGCGTTTTCTCATTAATCCGGCTTCTATTTCGCTGGACGAGTTGTCGGTGCCATGAAAATAATTACCGACGCTAAAATGGGATTTTACCAAAGACTCATGCCCATAATATCTCGAGTCATTGCTTATTTACTGAGCTCACTGCCACATGGGATGTGGCTATTAAACTAGCACTATTAAAATAAGGAAATCACGCGCAAAAATTATATAAAATTCTAAAGTAATAAAGCAGCAGAATATAGTCGGCTGTGACATTTCTCTTACCAGAAAGATTGTTTATGTTGGCATTGAACTCCACCTGGAAATCATTTTCTGTCTTGTAATCCAATTTAATATTTCCATATGCATAGTTCTTAGGGAGATATTGCTGCTCGAAGTGAAAAGTATCCATCGCTAAAAATGCTGAAAGCTACGATTTATTCTATAATTTCTAAAAAGTATTTACAATTCGCAACCGCGTTTCCCATTATTTCTGAAAAGTAATTACGATTCGCAACCACGATTCCCATTGGCCGATACGCAACCACGATTTCTATAGCGCCTTAGCTTTGTGTATTCTGGTTTGTGATTGGCTGAAAACCCTGCGGTTGCAGCCACCATGTACATTTTGGAAATAAGCAAGCCGGTGTCGTGTTTCTTGCTTTGTCGCTCACTCTGAGCGAAATAATCACATGAGTTTAGATAATTGCCAACTTGAAGGCATTTATTATAATTATTACAGAAACGGTATTTATAACCGGTAGAAAAAGATTAGAAGAGGTGTCTTCATCCAGCTTCCATTTCACCTCTAGAGAACCTTCATCCAGCTTCCTGGTCTCTAAAGCTTGAGAAATGGAAGCTGGATGAAGGTTCTCTGTAGATGAAGTAGAAGCTGGATTGATGAAGACGACGCGCAATTAAATAATCTGCTTTCAATTAGGTAGCCTGAAACCGTAGGGGGTAGGATGAAACCGGTTTGCGACTACTCCGAGGGTAGCTTGAAACCGGTTTCTGATTACCGGGGGTAATCTGAAACCGGTTTCAAGTTACCGAGGGTAATGTTTAGGAGGTTGTAATTTGAAACCTTTACACCGGGCCTTTTCTACTGTGGGTCCCGCTCTCTGATAATGGTCTCCCACTAATGTTGCGACTTATGCCTATGCTAAATTCACCTGCTTTTTAAAAGTCGCTCAAATACTAATTTTAGCTGTGACTGAACTGGGAGCGACTCTGAGTAGGTTTTTGAAGAGGCGCAACATCAATTCTTGAAATGAATGAATAAATGAATTAGCATAACAGACACCTGTATTAAATATTTCCCAGACCCGTATAATGGTGGTCTGTTAAGTTTTTCTTAATTAACGTGAACTATCTTTTGATAGAATATCTAGTCACTAGTGCATCACAATAAATTGCAGTTGTTTGAAACGGATGATGAGCTGAGCACTTTTTTTCTTACTAAACTCAACACTGTTTTTTGTCGTGCTAGAGTCAGATGCGCTTCTGAGTAGCTTCAACGAAGAAGCGCAATATAAATTAGAGAATCACTTAACGAATCATTGCATATCAGACGTTAAACCGCATCAAGATGAAATTGAACGACGTGCTTACATCTTTTCATTCAACTGCTAAACATAGACAAAGAGAAATATTTATTAACGGCTTTAATTGCATGTACTTCTTGATTCATATTTTATTTCACTATTTTTTCACACCTTTTTTACTCTTCCGTCGTTTACTAAGGATCATTCCCCAAGAGCCTCGTCTCCACGCCATGTTTATTTACGGGGTTTAGAAACGAATTCAACAGGCGATTTATCGGTCATAATTTATATACATTTGAAATCACGTTAGAAAGGTGTGCAAAATAACATCAGCAACCAACCAATCGCCATGGCCTCCGTTAAGCACAGGCCCTCAATGGGGCGCCCCGCTCTTATACGGGCGTCCAAGTATACATGTAAATATGGGCTCCAAATTAACGACGATTGTCAATGTAACGAATGGCGCCAGTAACGTTATGGGCGCCATTCCAACTTGGGGCACCACAGGGTTTCGGAGTTCTACAGAACGTCACGCTATCGAGGTTGACCGAATAATTGGCGCCCACACCGATGCCGGAAATGAAGAAATCAATACCGGAAGTGATGAAATCCAAACCGGAAACGGTGATATATCTATACCGGATGTTGCGACTCTTCGACCGGAAGTTGTACATTCGAGACCGGAAGTGATTGCGTCTCTGGCGGAAGTCGTCATCGAATTCACGTATGACGTCACGTTTAAATGAGAACTGAAATCGTCGCCATAGTAACAACGAAGAGTTATAATTGGTGTCTAGGATGACGATCGCTAGAGTTCAACGAACTGACAGCACAAGGTGACAAGGTGAGGATTTTCCCTCCAACCCATATCAACGGGTGGGGGAAGACGTACAGTGCTGGCCTCGTACATTTGTATATAGGTAGCCATGAGAATTCTAGTGGCCCTCGGCCCCTCGTGTCGACCGAGACACTGTAGTGGCTGACTATAAGAAAATGATGTCATATGATGCTTTGCTTCTTGTTGTGAACAAAATAATAATTTTTGTGGAAGTCCGCAGACAAGATATTCAACGCTGATGTTCCAGAAATGCTTTTTGTAGCATGCATGAAGCATTTAAAAGAGGTGTTTATTTACTCACTTATGACCATGGCGAATCTGTAGTGGCTGACGATGTGAAACTGATGTAATAAAACTCATAATTATGACTTGCTTTGTTTCTTAGTGTGGACAAAATAATAATTGTTGTGTATGACGGCAGCCGGAAGATAACAAAGTTATTCCAGATATGGTATTTGTAGCATGTATCAATCTATTAAAAGAGGTGTTTATTTATTGACTTGTGACCATGGCAAAGCTACTAAGTCCTCTATCATGGACAGCCTCCAGTCGTGTAGTAGGCTGTGCTATTCATATTGGAGTTTCTTGATCAACTGGATTCTCCCTCTTCATCGGTTTAGAACTAGTAGTCATGGTGTATATAGCCACACACCCTACTTTCTTTCTCTTTCCATTTCAAAGGGATGGGGAAAACGCGCCCTCATTGCAGCGTTGGATGTTCTGGGAATTATAATAGGAGAGTCAATATTACAACGGATCTTGTTCTGACTGTGGCGCAAGAGAAATAGCATCGCAGCTCTACAGCCCTGCTAATCGGGCGAATATAAAAAAATGCGTCTGCTTAATTTTACATGCATTGTTGGGGGTTAATTGTCCGAGTGGTAATTGTCTTGCTGCCGAACACACTGACTAAAATTTTAATGGCTGCCATTGCTTTATCGTAGCAAGGATCTTTCCCGACAACGAAAGCATTCGAAGAATAATAATGCTGAACGACTCATAGAGTCATAGACGATTGCATAGACTGAAACACCACGGCGTTCGATCACCTACGCAATGTGGATTTTTCAATTACTGTATAGCATTCTTTAAAATGTATTAACGGTGTTTAAAGATTGCTCTAATATATTGGCCACTTTGTTGCACAATCTATTAATCCACAAGAGATTAACCTACAATAGGAAAGTCTAAATATATTATTATTCAGTTGTTGAAGCCTAAAGTAAAACACTGACCGTAGTGGATGTTGCAAAAGATAAAAAAAAGTAGAGCAGTTGAGAGCGAGCGAGAGAGAGACAGACAGACAGAGACAGAGACAGAGACAGAGACAGAGACAGAGACAGAGACAGAGACAGAGACACATGGCGAGTTCGCGTCAAATAGCCCATGGCGAACATGCCTTGTAAGCTGCTATAAGCGCTTTGCATTGCAGGCTGTCTGTTCTGTTAGTATAATAATCAATCATTCAGTCGGTCAATCAATCAATCATAATTTATATAGCGCCACTTCAAGGTATCTATTCAGAGGCGCTCCTGGCCGAGATCAAGCGAAAAAAAACCAGTCTTCAACAGTTGGCGAAGTTGAGAAAAGTTTGAATGTTTAAAACTTTGTATGTGCACTTGTCATGACATAACCCATCCAAGTACCATTATACCATTGTAGTCAGAGTTTGATCATACAATTAGCACGTGTCTCGCGAGCCATACCAATGACATTGCTGAAGGTATTTGTTGTAAGCGCAGTTAACCGTTGCGTGTAAACAAACTTTTCAGCCACTTTCATTGAGCGGAATTTATTGACCAAAGTCTAACTTCTTGAATCTGACTGGCTGTTTTATAGCGCCGTTATTTTGAGTAGTTCCCGTTATATGGCATTTTTTCTGAATAAACCATAGCGTTGATATAGAATTAAAGATATCGTCCACGGTAAACACCTCTTTTAAATATTAATTATTAATACAAGATAAAGCTCTGACAGCCTATTGGACACCTGCATAAATCATTTCATAGACCTATAAGAGTACTCAGGTTTCCAGTTTTTTTAATCGAGTGTAGGACATTAGCCCCCCGGACATTAGCCCCCCGGACATTAGCCCCCCCATTTTTGCCAGGACATTAGCCGCCCCCCGGACATTAGCCCCCCTTCTTGTGAAAATCATCGAATAGTGCCGTAACTGATGACTTGTCACTGGCATTCGCCTGTCTGTATGTTATGAAATAGAAATACTGATGAGTACACGCACAATTAATTTCTCATGCATGTATTTCTCATAGCACTTCCACTAAGTACTAATAAAGTCTATTATTGTTCGACTCGTCCATACCCTATTGCACATTATCAAATCAAACCAAATCATGTATAATACTTGTTCAAACGGCATTCAATCAATCAATAAAACAATCAATCAGTAAATCATACAGTACATCAATCGGTGCATCAATCAGTAAATAAAAAAAATTGTCAATCAATCAATAATACTTTATACAGCGCCTTTTGTTGATCCTTACTCACAGACTGTTTCATTTTTGCATTGCATTCTACTTCTCCAAATTTACAATTCCTCCCTTTCGTTGCCACTGTAAGTCTTACCAAAGGATTTTTTCAAGGACAACTCTGCCGGCATATCCACTCTGGTTGCGCCAGTCTTAAGCCTGGTTAAAAGAGGAGGGTGACAAAACTCATCTTTGTTTCGACAGTGTTATTGTGCAATGACCTAAACCATCCAAAAACCATAATTATATCAACCTTTTGGACACCTTCATTAAATATTTATTAAACATATAAATTTGCTTCGCTTTTTAGTTTCCACATAATGACACAATGACTCAAATACATCACATTATTATTGATTGCTGAGGTTCATATTGAAGATTTCCACTCTTTTTTTTACAAAACTAACAACTGTGCTCTTTGCCGTGCTAGAGACAGGAGCGCTTCTGAGTAGCTCTCCCGAAGAAGCCCTATATAAATTCTGAAATGTATGAATTAATGCATTTTATATGTTATGCAGCATCCAAGTTACATGAAAAAAAATGGAGATAATCTACTCCGATAAATTTGGAGATAATCTACTCCGATAAACAAGGAATGCCAGTTAACCGGCCTGCAGGAAAATTGATAGACAATTTTAAACATCGCTTTCAATTGAATAATTTCGACACCTTTTTTAGATTTAGAAACAGACAATAAATATTTAGCCTTACCGTAGAAATCGTTGGCACATCTGGTGTTAAATAATTTTATTACAATGACAATGCTGTAAGATAACTTGTGGATCGAAGTCATCAATATTATTGATATTCTACCCATTCTATTCTAAACCATTGTATGGGGCATGATAACATTTATTTAATGACGCCGTCATTTCGACGATGATTGGCGACATTACATCATCTTGTGACACTTATAATATATCGCTATGAATAGGTATATCGTAAAATTAATGTTGAATTGTAAAGTTTAGAAGTAAATGAAAATGTCAATTTAAAAGGTGGTTCGCAAAGTAAGTTCAATTGATCACTTCAATAAGTAGGTGATTCTTGATCAAGATCAATATTGGACATAACACGTTACTCGTAATCTACAAAGTTTCAAAGCGCTAATCGAAAACAAAGTTCAGGAGCGCTGCTTAAAGTCAGTAAGTGGTGGTACGGGTCATGGTAACAAGAAACTTGTTCAAATATTTCACATTTTTATATGCTCCGCTAGACGATAATTATTATGCTACACTCACAATAAGAGCAATTCTTTAGCGTACAGAAAACTGGAATTCATGCAGTACTGTTGTGTATGTTCCAAATTTTATAGATACATGTATATAATTATATCGTAATAAAGGTGTGTAGATAAAAGCGCTATCCATTCCAGGCCGTAGATTCTTTCGCTCTGCAACGCATGGTGCATGACCCCCCCTTTGGTCTTCAATGTTACAAAGTCTTCAAAGCTCGAGGGTTAATCTCGTAATCGAAAGCCAAGCGAGGGCATCAGCTTATTCAGGAGCGCTGCATCTAGTTAGATGGATTTTTCTTCAGGATTCCTCAGAGTCTGAGATAGTGTGGGTATCGCTTAGGTTGATAGATTAGTCACGGTAAGCTATGAGTTCTTGAAGTTTCAAATACCGAGTTTTGATATACGAAGGAACTTTGTGAGAAATAGATGCGAGATTTCGTTAAATTGCGTCAAAAAGTAGCCCAAACAGATCTTGTCTGAGCTCAAACGCCAAGGCTAAGAATAATATGAAGTCGCTGGCAATTCGTCCTTCTCGCCTTATAATTTCCATTGTCTTATAACTTATCGTGGTTACTAGAGTATCATGGGGGAAAACATTACCCATCAGTTGCGTGTGCATATACTAATAAAATATTTTACTCTTTAAAAGAGGTGTTTAAAGAAAAAATATCTTCTCAACGGACGCATACACACGTACTTACATACTCATAAGCACGCACGCACAAACACACATACATGTAGGTATACATACACAGACGTCCGCTTATTTTCCTGGTGTAACAAGCCACTTACGAAGCAACCCACGATACAATGATCGTGACGTCATAATTAACAAACATTGATTAGACTTCGACTATAATTAGATACGACGTCATTTGCAGGCTCCTTAAAACAGTTTTTGTATCAACGTGGTTTAAATGGGAGCGTCTATGATTGGAGTTTTTAAATGGGTGCAACATAAATATCTCAAATGAATGAATTAATGAATTATTGAACGATCGATAGAATGAATGAATGAATGAATGAATTGCATACATGAATTACATGCATGAATATGATGGCTTCAACTATTGTAATTATCATTCCAGAGACCTATAGTAAATTTTGTAGTCTGCTTGACAGGATGTGTGACCCAAGGAGATGCCTTCTTTTAGAAATTCCACACAATTTATATACAGAGGAAATGCTTTAAAGAAGGTGTCTATGCTTGAGTCGGATATGTCTGCGTCATTTTTTAAAAGATGCATGTCTTATTTTGGAAGTTACTAAAAGATTTACGGACCAAATAAATACTTTAGAAAAGGTGTTTATAACGCACTGCATAGTAGGTTTGTGATAATGGCATGTTAAGTTGATAATTGGTCATGTGACAATTGCTTTGATGCTTATGTATACTCCGAACAAAATAATTCTATGAGTGTGGATGATGACTCTTGTAATAATTATAGTAGCGTAGGCTGGTGAAAAACGGTTCTCTTTGTGACACAAGCAATCAAGCATGAAATATGCCATAATATGGTACGTATATATATATATATATATATATATATATATATATATATATATATATATATATATATATATATTCGTTTAAGCGCTTAAACAGAAATCAGGTTGACAAGCCGCAACACATTTACCCCAGATGAGACAAAAAAATTGTACTTGAAAAATTAGTTTGTTCATTGTAACACGAACATGTCGAAGGAAAAAAATTGGCTATATATGACCATCGCGGATTTATTTCCTGGCCCCAATGACGGCCATTTTCATTACGGGGGACCGATTTACGGATTTCCCAATATCACAGAATCCATAATATCACTTAGAATCGTCATCTTGGTGCCAGCGTATTTAAAGGAACATATTATAATAGGGCCAAAAAGGTCACCACGGTCTCAATGACCGCCATTTTCTAAAATGGCGATCGAAATATGGATTTTGCAATATATCGTATTCCAAGTCACTCAGAATCGTCATCTTGGTGTCTATTCTAAGTGAATATGGCCAAATCTTTTCGTTGAGTAAGCTTATGTTCGTGGTATGCACCAAATTTCATTCTTGTTTCACAATTCGTTCACATTAAATGTTTGGCATCAGACCGCAACCATTAATAATAAAGCATCAATTATGATTTTTCCAGTGGCAATATTTGTAGCATACATGAGACAATTAGAAGAGGTGTCTAAAATGGCTGTCATCTGCATTCAAAATCCAAGTCGTGCACGTCATTATTAATGAACAAACTAATATATTTAAAAGAGGTGTCCTTACCACTGCATTAGAAGATTTAAGAGATAGAATCGGATAGTAGTTTCAGTTTATGGAGACTTTGTGATAATATGAATCATTATAACATCGCCCTCCTCCTTTATTAAGACCTGTGACTGGCAATGTCCTTCGACAAGGTACAAAGTTAAGTACGGGACTCACGGGAGTTTTAAGTATCAACGATATTATAATTATTCATAGTCAAAACCGCCATTTTTTTTTACGTTGAGGTGTGGTCTGTTATAATGGACAATACTCTGGGATTCAGTGCTCACATCACGCGGTTCGAATCACGTAGGACCCCATGGTCCTTTCTTGGCTCTTCCTTCATTCCAGGATGGCAGCAAAAGTACATAGAATAAGCTTGTCGCCCTGACGTGACTTTTGTGGGCGCAGAGAAATTCTCGAAGAATTTACATTACATTACATTACATTACATTACATTACATTTCATTACTACACCACCGCGCCCCATAGAATGAAACACGTGTCGTTCTGCCTATATAGCGACCCTTCATGTTGGAATTATTTGATTAATTGATTAATTAATTAATCAATCAAATAAATTAACAAAATAATTAATAATATTAATTAATCATTACTCGTATGTATCTGAAAGCATCAACTATTGTAATAATTTCAGATCCTTCTTATGTTGTCTGCTCGACGTGGTCGCGGAGGTGCCTTCAATTAGAAGTTTCAAAGCTTTATAGACCGATTGATTTATTAGAAGAGGTGTCTATGAAGTAGATTTCATGTTTCATAATATTGACTTAAGGAAAACAGTGTGCGGAAGGAGGGGTATCAGAATACGGGTTTAGCACGCGTTAGATACATGTACGTATGGCCCTTAAGGCGCTGAAGTTAAGTAAAAGTAAGGTAAGGTAAATGGCGTCCCTGCACTTCTTTTTCTACACTTTAAGCAACGGATATTTCTTCATTAAGTATTTTTTATGTATAGATTTGAACAACTCCCGCTGAATAAGTCATTATTTATTATTCAACAGTTTAACGACATCTTATAGCTACAAAGGCTGTTGACGTCTTTAAAGTTACGGTATCAATATATTTCAGTTCACTGTTGTTTAAATGTTCCGCAGTTTCTGTCTTTATTGTCTATCTGTTTTCTTTTCATTGTTCTTTTCTGGAATTTGTATGATGATCTATGTCCATGGCGACAGTGTTCATAAGGTGGTTGCTGTAGATCCTCTTTGATGCATTGGTCATTATTTAGTGTCACTATTTAACATGCATGCATAAACATGCATGCATATATTTAACTATACATTCATTTCCTGATTTTTATTTTATTTATTTTTAATTAATACATATATAAGCAAATAGATTAGATATTAAACATTTATATGAAAATCAAATCATTCAGCCATCATCTATAAGCTTAACAATAATAGCAAAAATCATTTTATTCAATGCCTATTTAATCTATTACAGAATTAGTTAACACAGACACATACACACAAACACATACACACACACAAACACACAACAAATACAACTAAAATTATAATTCATATGCAATACTTCTTACATAATTTTTCCATTAGTTATGGTCATAAGTATATTATAAGCTTCAAGATAAATATCTTGATTAGAGAATATATTTTTAACAGTACATTCCACTTTTTTCTCTACACATTTTTTAAGCAGTAGGATTGAAATGTCATTCTTTTTACAAGCAAACAGCACATGTTCGATTGTTTCAGGCACTTGGCATTTAGAACAAAGGTCTGTTTGGCTTTTACCTATCACTTTCAACCAGGAGTTAGTAAGGACATGCCCCATTCTAAGTCTGGTAATTTGAACTTCTCTTTTTCTTATGGAGTCCATAAATTTTATATCAGTTGATACCAAAGGTTGGATCGATTTATAAAAACGCCCTTTTCGTTCATTGTCGTATTCAATTTGCCATAAATTAATAACATATTTTTTAATTAACGAATAGATTTCCTTTAATTCCAAATAATTTGTTGAATTGACCTCCTCTAATTCTTGCCCTTTCTTTGCTAGGGTGTCTGCCATTTCATTTCCAGATAATCCAATATGACTAGGGATCCATGCTATGATTATACTGCTGCTTTTAAGTTTATTAACATTATCTATAAATTCCAGAAATAAATTAGGCCGTGAACAAGACTTGTTTTCTTTTATAGATGTGGCCACACTTAATGAATCAGTATATATAATATACTTATTTGCATTTGCAGTTTCATTCACATTTTCATTTTGGATAATCCATTTTGTCGCTTCAATAATGGCCGTTAATTCAGCAGAATAAATTGAGGAGTTATCTGCTATCCTATAAACGTTGTGAGAATTCATGGAGGGTACATAGAAAGCTGCAGAAACGATATTTTCAATTTTAGAGCCATCTGTATAGATTGATGTGCGATCAACATATTTATCAATTAATCTTAATGATAGTGATGACATAATGTTAGGAGAGTCCTTCTTTTTATAAGTCAGCAAAATTATAAATCATTTATGAAAAACAAGACTCCTTTTTAAAAGGTGTTCAAGATCATTCAATTTTTTCTCAAGCCTCAGTTACTGTTAAAGGGCGTTGTGCCAGAATAAGAATAATATTGACTGCCTGTTTGCCAAGTATCGAAACTTGAAAGACATAAATATCTGTCTGTCCGTGTGTCTGTCTGCCTGCCTGCCTAACTGCTTGTCTGTCTGTCTGTCTGCCTGCCTAATTGTGTGTATGTCTGCCTGTCAACCTGTCTGTGTGTATGTCTGCCTGTCACTAGATGGAAGAACGGGCCAATACACAAACAAATTAGTTTCTTAGGAAAGGCGATCTCAAAGTCTCAACAAAGCAATTTTCGTGCAAGATCCTTTGCGTTGACGTAAAGATATCGTCTCAGTTAAACACATCTTTTTACGTTTTACATAGAGTACAATTGAACGCTTTTGACGAATTATTGGACACCTGAATTAAGCTTTTTATAGGCATATAAGAATAATATGCTATTGGCGTTGAACATTCGGTCACCGTCATAATTTTAATTGCTACAACGCATACAGGTACAGAATACAATCATAAAATTTTGAGATCACAAATTCCACCACTGCTCGCAATCAGGGTTCTTGCTCAAAGCCCATGAAATTGGAGCAGAACGATTTTTAAACATGGCAGTTAAATTAAATGTCTTCAACACCATTAACATGTACAAGGCAGCAATAAATGTCTAAAATCATCACCATCACCATCACCATCACCATCACCATCACCATCGTCATCATCATCATCATCATCATCATCATCATCATCATCATCATCATCATCATCATCATCATCATCTTCATCATCATCATCGTCATCGTCATCGTCATCGTCATCGTCATCGTCATCGTCATCGTCATCGTCATCGTCATCGTCATCGTCATCGTCATCGTCATCGTCATCGTCATCGTCATCGTCATCGTCATCGTCATCGTCATCGTCATCGTCATCGTCATCGTCATCGTCATCGTCATCGTCGTCGTCGTCGTCGTCGTCGTCGTCGTCGTCGTCGTCATCGTCATCATCATCATCATCATCATCATCATCATCATCATCATCATCATCATCATCATCATCATCATCATCATCATCATCATCATCATCATCATCATCATCATCATCATCATCATCATCATCATCATCAATATCCATAGGCTCAATGCCCGTAGGAGTAAGACACCACTCTCTGTCTGAGTCTGTCTCGCGCCATGCTGCCCAGCTTCAACCGATCCGGTCAGCAGGTATGCTCCATACCATAAACATATTGGAGCAGCTAGACCACCTTTTCTGATCGAAGAGAATCGTGGGAAAAGACATGAAGGACTACGTGGGTCAATGCTCTACCCCCGACTCTCCACCGGTCTGTCCTGATCGGCCTGTGCATGTCTAAAATAAATCACTTTAATTCAGGCTTTATAGCGACATCACATGGTGAATTCATAAAATGAAAAGTAGGTGTTTAAGACTGTAGCTAAGGAAATGGGTCCGGTAGCGCATTGGGTAACTGGTTGGCATGGAGAGCGAGAGGTAACGAGTTCGAACCCTCGTTAGGGTAGGCTGCTACAATAGCGCCGCGTAATGCAGGCTACAGGTCTGTTCTGTTAGTAGTCGAGGTGAATGTCTTCTGTAGTGTGCATTCTTGTGAATTGTTTCAACTGCATAATTGCAATTGTTGCCGAGTAGGCCTATGTTAATTAGTGTGCTCTTGTCTAATATTAGTCTGAATTACCTTGGAGACATTACCACTGCTTTAAAAAAGTCTTTTATTAATAAAGTTTCAAAATAAAAAGAGGTGGGAAGTTGATGCTGTTTTGGGTGATTTATTAAGAAAAACTTTTTAAATGTATATTTATAATAATACTAGCTGAATTACCCGGCGTTGCCCGGGAAATATAGGATTCGCCCCGCTCCACGCCAATTTCCTACTTCCCTACACCCACTTGACCGCCCCACTCCTACTGCCCACCCCACTTTTTCCCGCCCGACCCCACTCTACCCACCACACCTCACTCCGACCTCCACCGGTACGCCATCCATGAAATTTTGTTTTTCGGAAAAATTCACCCCACCCCATCTTCACCTTCCCCCACACAACCATTCACACCCCACCCACCACACTTCGGCCTCCAACGGTACGCCATTCGTGAAATTTGATTTTGTGAAAATTCCGTTACCCACCCCCATCCTCCACCCCACCCCTACCCCCCAGCCCCACCCCACACTCTGACCTCCATCGGTACGCCACCCGTGAAATTTGGTTATTTGGTAAATTTCTCCCCTCACCACGCCCCCACCAACCGCTCTCCACACCCCACCACTCCCTACCCACCCCTCACCCCACCCACCCACCCCCGAGAATTTAGGGTTTTCGATTATGATCTGCGTTCTTGTGAATATTATTGTATCAACTGCATAATTTTAAACTGTAACCGGTTTCGGTTTGTCAACCGGATTTTTACGGTAATTATTATTGGCGCAGAATGACGTCACTCGGACTGTGGACTCTTTACTTGCGGTAATTTGGTTAAATCTGTCTTAAAACGCTAATAACTCTGATTTTAAAGAGAATTAAACGCTGAAAATAGTGGTGTTGACCTTAAATCGTGGGTAAGAATCAATTAGAAATGTTTTGATTAACCGACACTCCGTCATTTCCGAGCTGACTCTGAGACGAAGAGTTAAAAAGTACATCCGCACAAACATATGGAAGGACAAACTTTCAGCCTTATATTTAGAGATTATTATGTGTGGTTGGTTTTGCATGTGTTTAGTTATTCTACAGAAAATGACGCCTATTTAATTTCTTTCTAGGAGTAACATTCGAACCAAAATACGCACGTCTCCACGTTTAAGCGGTAGCATCGAGAACAGCATGATGACGGGTTTTGAGGAGGGGAACCGAGGACGAGGAAGGCCAGGGATATCTTGGATCGACAAAGTCCTGAACTGGACAGGACTTGTAGGCTCTGACTTAATGAGCGCGACAAGGAACAGAAGACTCTGGGAATTAAAGGTTCATTCATGTAGCCAACCGTCGCGATGCGACGATGGTGACATGACTTGACCACGTTTAAGAGAATACTGAGCGGTCGCCATAGCAACGACAAAGTGTTGATACATTAATTGTCTCTCTGCCACACTCTGTCTCTTAGACACCTTTGAAACGGTGGCTATCAATGATATAAAGAAACAAGTGCGTCTCTACCGAATTGAATACTGAATGTGCTGTTCTGTATTTAATAAATAATCTTCGTTTAATAGCTCAATCCGACACACCGCAGAATGATTACAAGTACAGGTTATACGAAATACAGATTATACGGCCCACAATAATAGCACGACACGCAGGTCGGCTTTACAGAGTGGGTTCGGCTTAACACTATGGCCTAAGTGCTGGATCACTTCTGGTTCGGCCAAGCCAGAAGTGTGAGGGGTGATCTTATTTTCAGCAGAACCCGAGTCAAGCAACACAACAGAAGGCGCCATTGGCAGCTGACAGAAATGTCGAATAAATGTTTGTTCTGTGTGAGGCTCGAACCCGGGTCGCGTGGATGACACTCAGTTTAACGACCAGCGCTCTTTCAACTGAGCTACGGACCAACCCCCCCCCCTTCGTATATTACGATCCCGATGCAATCAAAGGCCAATATATATTTTTTTATTCCACAGTTTAACGTCATCCTATTACAACAAAGGCCGTTGACGACAATACAATATAAGTGTACAGTGCAGTAAACAAAAACTTATCTATATCCTCCAAACTACACCAAAGAGATATATTATATATTTTTATACGACACTATTAATAATAATAAAAATGAGTTATTTTTCTGGATCCTAACCATCGGGCAACATTATTATTGCATGATGAGATTATTTTCATGATGAAACCAAAATTATCATGCTCGAACCAAAGACTGAATTTGTATTTTACATAAAATGACTAGAAGAGGTGTCTAAATATTTTATGCATTATCTGCATTCAAAATTTTTGGTTTGTACCAGACATTTTATTGACTGCTTTACAACTTTAGAAGAGGTGTTTAAGGTCATTGAGAATGTGAAGAACAACGAAACTGTGCTATCGGAAATATTATTTATTTTAACTTCGCCCTCCTACTTCATCCAAGCTTAGGCACTAGTACACAGGCAATAAGTTTTGTATAGCTTTAACCCTTTAATGCCGAAGGGTATAGGATTTCCCATACATTTTACTACACTCTCGGCATCAAAGGGTTAAATGCTGTTACATCGACCACATAATTTATATCTAGAGACAAGTAGTCTTCATCGTGATTGCAATATGCCAAAAAATTATCTTCGACGTTATAACAACGTTTGTTGTCTTAACATCTTCTGAAATAATGCCCATCATGGTAATAATTTAGAATGCACAGTAAGCTGGACGAGTCACCGTTGGCAGGCGCGCGCGCGCGCACACACACACACACACACACACACACACACACACACACACACACACACACACACACACACGCACGCACACACGCACACACACAATATTCATCCACTCGTGCGCTATCATGCAAAAGGTCATCCTTCCATCCATCCCTCCATCCATACATTCCACTAATCTCCATCTCCGCATTTCTCCTTTTCCACACCCGCTGCTGATCCGATGATCCAGATGGTTCGGTCCTCCTCCCTCTCCCTCTCTACCATCAGTCGAACACTGAAGCTCGTCGTAATCATTCTCATTAGTCATTACCTATAATGTCGGATGTTGCCATTTTTCAACCGGAAGTTATTGCGTCTTTGGCGGAAGTGGTCATCGAGTTCACGGACGACGTCACGTATTAAGCGAGAACTGAAAGTAGTAACGATTAAAAATTGATATCCTTGGTGCCAGATTGTATTCCGTTTGAATTACTTAGAAGAGGTGTCTAAAATATAGCAGCAACATCTTATCCCAAAATAATGGTATATTTCAACCTATTTATATACGAAGTGAATATTTTAGAAAAGGAGTCTTAAACACATCATGCATGAACATCTGTAAGTCTGGCATTTATTTCCTGCTTGTCATATCTGGTTAATTATTGATCATTTGGATGGATGGATGGATTAATGGATGGATGGATGGATCCAAATGTGACGAGGACATATGACAACAGAGGCCGTTGCCATGGAAACGTTTTGTTCGGCATATTACACCGTTAGCGAGCTTTTTTACTTGGTTGGTGTTTCCGAGTATGTTTCTAAATACGCCTAAACTCTTTGTTGTACCTTAACTCAATTTTTTATGACATTACCACGGCTTTATTTATATTATGATATGCTAAAAAGAGGTGTGTGGTTGACGCTGATTTTCGGGTTGAACGAAAAAAAACTTTATTTATTTATTTACAATAATATAGTTGCAGTTGATGTTAAGAGTACGACTTGGAATTCAGCAGCAATTTTAGTTTATGCAGCAATCCGTTTGACAAATCGCAACCTTTCAAAATGTACAGTGGTTTTAATTAGAGTCAATCTTAACTACTAACAAAACACAACCTCAACTACATCGACGCTAATGGCAGCGTATACAAAGCTCGCCTATGATTGATATAAATCTGTCAAATGTTTGTATGTGCACTTGTTATAGCGCCACTTTAAGCTCACTACTAAGAGGCACTCCCGACTACAGCGCGGACACTGAATCGGAGTTTCACGCCGAAGCGCACGAGTAATTGCGAGTGAAGGATTTGCACAAGGTCCCTACGCAGCGACTGCGCTATCGAGCCCCGCGATGTTCTTATTATAACCCGATTAAATGCTATTTATTTTCCCACACTATGTATAGCCTTGAATCGTTACGTGTGTACTGGTTCCTGGCAAGATAATTTCAACGTGGACGGTCTTTTCAGGCACAAGAAGGCAAAACTTAACGGAAACAAACGCTTTTCTTGGACACCTTTAAAAAGATTTTTTATGTAATTATATGTTTTGAAAAATATACTGTTGTTCAATCATTCGGGTATTCACTACCACAATGAAATAGCTTAGAAAACGTACGATGAACTGATATCAGTTGTTTGGTCGAGACATATATAATTGCCGTCCGACTCTTAAGCTCGTAATCGTAAACTCGAAACTTCTAAAGCGCCACTTGAAAGCCAAGCGAGACGGTAAGTACCTCCGTCTCCCTCTCCATCACCTGAGCCCCAACGTAAGTCGAACATTGGAGTTCGTCATCCTTATTCCTCATCCTCATCGAATGGATTCTCTCTATCGCTTCACAGGTGGCACCATCGTCGCATCCTTCCTACACGCGCCATTTTTCTATTCAAGAACAAGGATATAGCCTAATTTTTTTAGACACCTCTTATAGTAATTTTAGACAGGGTACAAATACAGATATTTTTGAATTTTTTGGTTTGTGCTGGTCATCATTAACATTCGTGTAATCATTTTGTTCAGAGTTTAGCAACAAAGCAAATCACATGACATGAGTTTCTGATCAACGGCGACTCCAGTTTCTCGGTTTCGGTCGACACAAGGGCCGCTAGAATTCTCATGACTACGCTTTCGACATTGGACTTCATTTCACCTTAAATGGGTTTGAAGGGGGAAATAGACATCACAATCTCTTCACCGTTGCTACGGCGACGAATCTAGTTATCGCTTAAACATAAACCTACAAGGTCATTGTCTGTTTCTCCGTTACAAGTGTGGCAGGACGGTCATGGACGGCGTCCTTGCTGGTGTCTTTTCCACACCTTCTTGTATTCAAAAGAAATGGTTAAAAGAGGTGTGCTCCTTAGACGCTTTATTAAACACTACATCGACAAAATAGTTTAAACAGTGACTGAAGCTTATGAAAAATATTAAAATTATCATCTGACAATTCAGAACACCTTTTTAACAATTTTAAAGGTTGTATAAGTTTGCATTATTTTCTGCATTCTAAGTTAAAATTGTTGTAAAAAAGGTGTTGGCCATTGTTTACGACAACAAAGAAAAATCGCTATATAAATTCTGGAATATATGAATTAATGCATTTTAGGCCCTATATGTTACACCGCATCCAGTTTGGATGAAACGTTTTCGATTATCAACTCCGCTAATGCTCGTAGACAAAGAGTGCCAGTTTGCACGCCTGGAAAAAGCGGGAGATCAATTTAAACATCGTCTTCAATTGAATATTTTGAACACCTTTTTAGAGTTAAAAAGCAGACAATAAATAATTAAAACCGCCGTGCAAATCGTTCGTACCCGGTATTCAATAATTTTATAGTTACCACGATGCTGTGAGATAACTAGTGGATCGAAACAACCGATATTATTATTGAAATTCTGTGCATTCTTTGGACATTCCGCCGCCGCAAACCATTACAATATCGATTGACACTTATCATAAGATGCCATCCTTACGTGGGGCTCCATATGGTCTCGACGTTTTACATGACGTCACGACGGTCGAGATCGAAGCCGGAAGTTATGTAATCGAGACATTTAGCGTCGCCCTCCTTCTTCGTCCAGGCTTGGGACTGGCACTGCCTGGCACTAATGTGCGGGCGTGCTTTGGTGAAGTTTCATATTATGTTTACGTATCAATAAAAGAATTTATAGTTAGAGGTTTCTTCGTTAAATATAAACTGGCAAACAAGATTCTGTACACGTAATTTGTTGTTATCAGCCACAGTTAAACAATGGCCAGCAACTTAAAAGCATTTTGACAATAATTTATTAATTAGATTTCAAATCATCATAAGTTCAACAGATATCAACTATTTTAATAATTTCAGATTCTGCATTCTGTTTTCTGTTCGAAACGATTGAAAAACAATTTCCCAAAAAATTACTTTCGTTGAGAAGTTTAAAGATTTATTGACCGATAGCATTCCTTAAAAGAGGTGTGTTTGAGGCACTTGCTAAGAATACATTTGATATGAAAAACCGTCATCTATCAAGTGCATCGCTCCTTCACCAGGTTCGAATGATCTTCAGCAATCCCATCATCCATCTACCACATGGCCTCCTTCTATGGGCGTCCAAGTAGCGATGGGCAACAAAGTAACGATGGGTGTCAAAGTAACGAAGGGCACCCGTCCAGTTATGGGCGCCAATCCTACGTGGGGCGCCATTGGGTCTCGACGTTCTACAGGGAATCACTTTGGTCGAGATCGACTGAGTTGGCGCTCACATAGCGTGAAGTTCTACACAAAATGTGCAGTTCTAAGTGGATTTGTGCAGTTGTAGAAGCACTTCTGTGCAGTTAAAATCAGTAAAAGGAAGCCATTATCATCCGATTGGAAGAAATTTACAATATATCCCTATGACGCACACCTTCCGCGCTAACGCATTTAGCACACCTGGGGTCCAATGGACCCCACCGATAGCATGGGTTGAAATTATATCAATTAGATAGAACTTGGAAATGAACGACTTAAATGTATGTTGTACATAGCACATGCACTCATGGAACATGTTTGGGTCAATATGTAGGCCGAAAATTAACCCTCTGTGGCTGCCAAAGGGGGCCGGTGGTATCCCCCCCGTTAAGTTTTCTCACCATCAAACTTTTCTCGTATGGAATAAAATTTTGACATTTTAAGTACTTGCAGGGGGTTCATTTACACACATTTTGAGATAAGAATTGTGATGATACCCCATACCGTTCAAATGTTATACCCGATATACCCTAGGTACCAAGAGGGGAGGTGGAAACCACCAACTTAGGTTAACGACTATAATATTTTATCCGTCATTTATTATGAAGAAGAAACATTCTGCCCCTTCATAGAGGGAATGTAGGGCTACATTGTCATGCTAAATAATTTGTCTTTTCATAACCGGAAGTGCTCAAAATAAATTAAAATTTGTGAAAAATGGTGATTTTCATTAAAATTTTCCTAGCCAGAATTTCTAGCTTGTTCAATAATTTTGACCAGTGGCGCAGCCTAAAACACTAGGAGTTGCCATTTGTATGTATGTATGTACGTGTATGTATGAATGTATGCATGTATGTATGTGTGTGCATGTATGTATGCGTGTATGTAGGTATGTATGTATGCATTACGCATGCATATGTTTCTGTGTATGTAAGCTTTTGCATTCATGTATGCATGTATGTATGTATGTACGTACGCACGTGCGTACGTACGCATGAATGTGTGTATGTATGTATGTATGTATGTATGTATGTATGTATGTATGAATGTATACATACTGTATGTTTGTAAGTATGTATGTACGTGTTTTTTTTGAATTTATTTATGCGTGTACATTATGTGTGTACTTACGTAATCTATTCAGGCACTATTGTATGCATAATTATGACTATATGTAGGTAAGCCTATGTATGCTTGTATGTACAAATGTGCAGTGTACATGTATGTGCATGTATGTATGTGTGTATGTATGTAAATATGCACGTATCTATGTATGTATGTATGTATGTATGTATGTATGTATGTATGTATGTATGTGTGTATGTTCGTAAACGTAGGCCTACATTCATGCACACATACATACGTACATGCATACATACATAAGTACATACATACATACTCATACAAGCATACATACATATATTCATATAGATATACAACATACATGCATACATGCATGCATGCACACATATATACAATACATACATTAATTATTATATACATTCATACATGCACATACACATACACACATATATAAATACATACAATGTCATACATACTACAGTTACTAAACTGTATCTAAGTATAAACCCAGGGACGGGGGGTAATGGCGGGGGTAATGTCCCACTGTGGGTAATGTCGAGGGGCAATGGGGGGAGTAATGGCATGGGTTATGGGCCGGGGGTATGTCCTGTTCCCATTATGCTATAGTCGATGCAGCATGGATCTATCAATGCTGAAGCCTGGGGTCCGTTGGACCCCAGGTGTGCTAAATATGCCCTGGGTGTCTTTCTCAATTTTTTTCAAATAAACCAGGGGTGCTACAGTCTCCCAACTTTTTTGTACATGTAGGGGGATGAATTGTTGAGGAATTTGAATTATTTCAGATTTTTACTATTCGTATCAAAAAATATATTCAAAATATCGCACCTCTGGGGTCCGATGGACCCCAGGTGTGCGTTATAGGGATATAGGATGGGAAGAGAAAGAAGAGATTGTGCAGTTGGAAAAATTCTTTAAAAACAACCCTGGCGGGTGAAACTGCGTCCAATGTCGAAAGCGTTGGTAGTCATGAGAATTCTAGCGGCCCTCGTGTCGACCGAGACCGAGAAACTGTAGACGCCGTTTATCGGAAACTCATGTCATGTGATTTGCTTTGTTGCTTACTCTGAAGAAAATAATTACAGAAGTTTGTACGACTATCAACACGAAAAAGTGCCGAAATATATTTATTTGTATCATACATAAAATAATTAGAAGAGGTGTTTGAAAGTATGCGAAATTTGCATTCAATGTCACTTTTTTCCATTGTTTATCGTCCTTACATTTTTTATTATTTATAATTCAGCAGTTTAACATTCTTAGTGGATGGAATTCGGAACTCGAAAATATTGTTCGTTTTTGTTACATTATTCTTAGTTTGGATGGATGGATCCGATTTGACCATGGTCTATGACAACAGAGGCCATTACCCTGGACAGAAATTCGCTTGGCATATTACAGCACTTAATAAACATTGTTTGTAATCAGAAATCACAAATTTAGAAGAGGTGTCCATAATTATCCATTGCGATGGAAGATTTAAGAGACAGAATCGTTTTGTAGTTTCAGTTTAACGATACTTTGTGATAATAAAGATAATTATAGCATCGCCCTCCTTCTTTATCTAGGCCTGGAACTGGCAATGCATGTTACCAAATAATTAATCAATCAAATAATTAATTAATCAAGTAATTAATTAATTAACTAATTAATTACACATATGAATCCGAAAACATGAACTGTTATAATAATTTCAGGTATGTCATTTTGTTGGCTGCTCTAAACGATTAAAGTCAAAATACAACGAAATAATGTCTTTGTTAAAGTTTTAAATATTTATAGAAAAATAAATTCCTTAAAAGAGGTGTCTCAGAAGCACTGGTTATAATAGACGAAGACATCTAATAGTGAGTTAGCCGCGCCGCCGACGCCGACATTTCTAGGGCGCCGCCGCAGCCGATTTTTTTTCATCGGTGCGCTGCCGCCGCTGGAAAAAATATCCGGCGCCGCCGACACTCTCAAGTCGGCGCATGGCTCTGCCTGCGTGTCGTGCTATGGTGGGCCGTGATGCGTGTAACCTGTACCTGCAATCATTCTTCGGTTTGTCAGATTGAATCATTAAACTTAAAGAATATTACTAAGTATAATGACCACCTACTGTGATAGTAGATGCAATCAGAGCGTGGCAGTCCCAAGCCTGGAACTTGTAGAATAGCGATTTTGAAACATCGCAATTAATTCAAATCATTCCATACCTTTTTAAAGTGATAGTGTCATCTATAAATACCTAGCTTCATCCGTGTAAATCGTTTACCGCACCATGTAAGCCTACAACCAGATGTCGTTAGCAATATTATTTGAAAAGGTAAATCAAAAAGTAAAGTTTGGGTGTAAATGGAAAGTCAATTAAAAGGCTGGTTGAACAGGTAAAATTTAAAAAGATCACTTCAAAAATAAATAGAAAGACACATTTTATTAAGTCAAGCTAAGACCGAAATTAGATTGAATGATAAAGTTAGAAATTTCTTCAATGATTCCACAGTTCCATCTTTTCTGCTAATCCATATCATCCACAAGAATGAATCAACTGAGCGTGTCATTGGGAAGACGATACGGCAAAGGAGAGGACTGGCCACACTTCCTCATATGCCGAGGCTAAGAAATGAAGTCGCTAGTTTCTTAATTAGAATACGAGTTAACGTCTTGATTTAGGGACCAGATTTGACGAGGGCTAAAGACAACAGAGGCCGTTGCCCTCGACAAAAATTTGTTTTGCATAATACATGTACATTCATTATTAGGTAGTAGTAGTAGTAGTATTTGCATTTTAACGTCACTGTGTGTTAACAAAGACCATAAGCGACGCCCTCCTCCTTTGTCATTGCTTTGGACTGGCAATGGCAGAGTGCATCCAGTGCCAGCGGTGGAGTTTTAAGATCATTGCGTGTTGTAGAATGTGTTCATTGGAGTTAATTCATTATTTAATATTTTTTTAGTGTTGTTAAAGAGAGAGCTCAAAAGATAAAAAGGTGTGCAAAGGATTGGTATACCTCTAACACTTATTATAATTATAGTTAGTCGTAGTTTCAGTCTAAATTAATCGTGCGATAGTAAAGATCAATAGCGAATCGCAATATTTGACTATGCTTCATCTTACGTACATGGAACCTTACGCACAACTGGTTCAGTCTTGTCTTCTTGGCTCTATCTCCTTTTTTTATCTACGTGTGACCCATGCTGATGTCTCTCGTTGTAGTTGCGACTGTTACATCTCATCTTCATCCTCATCGCCATCCCTGTCTTCATTCACAGGTGGCGCATCCTTCCTCCATGCGCACTCCATCTCTTCAAGGACAAAAACCTTCACCAGAGGGTCAAGGCCGTCGCCTGTTCCGCCGACTCCTTCGTCGTCCATCGTGGATCACAACCAAAGTGAATTACCTTTCCAGTCAGCGTTGGCCAATAAGTGGCAGGACGGCGCTCAGATTTTAAAAGAAGTGCATGGACGCCGTCCATGACCGACCTGACATACGTTGAGCCCTGGGTTGGAAGGATTATCAGAAAGAGACTAGCCATTTATTTATACACGTTGTAGCTCACATTAAAAAGGTGGTATCATTAACCATTGTTTCCCTGAGTCAACTTTGGGGCGCGGTGGTGTAGTTTGTTTGTCTGTAATACTCTGTATGTGCACTTGTTAAAGCGCTCCTTCAAACTCTCTCTACTCAGATGCGCTCCCGAATTCAGATCGAACACTGCATAACAGAACTCCGATGCGCTGGGCAATTGTGAGTGAAGGACTTGGGAAGTAGGCTATATCCACAAGCAATTATAATTATGCCGATGTGAAAAAAGTGAAATATTCAGTACTTGGCAACCTTCATGCTGTTGTTTTCTTAATTCGGTTGCCCCATCTTTAAACGTAGAACTCGATGAAGTCATCAACTATTATTTTGATAATTTCAGGAAATTCATTTTTGTTGTCTGCAGGAAACGAAAAAAAAGGTTATCAATCGATAGAAGAGATCCACTTTTTCAGAAGTGTCAATTACTTATATGCATAAAAATTCTTTAAAAGAGGTGTCTGAAGCACTGGCTAAGAGGCCACATAAAAGCGAGTTATTTGTAATTTAAGCATAACGAGAGTGTTTGATAAGAATGTATGCTTCAGTTTCGACCACCTCCTTCATACAAGCGCCATGGAACTGACACTACCAGGTATTAAAGGGCTGTCTACTCTATATTATTACGAACGCATGGAGGGTCACGGGATTTAAGTTATTTGCGAACTGATGCGTTCAGCGTGGGACTAGATATCGGTAAAATGTACGTAAACTATCTAATTATGGCGTCCACAATTAGGCAACTTAAAACTCTGTATCATACTATTATAGTCGTATGATATCAGATTGCAATTAAATTCTGGTCAGTAGACAAACTTTAGCTAGAAAATAAGAGAATCAAACAGTAAAAATCCTATTTCTTAATATTGACTTAAGGTAAGCAGCGTACGGAAGGAGGGATATCAGAAATACGGGTTTTCTCGCACATGATATACGTATGGCCCTTAAGCCGCTGAAGTTAATTTTAGGTAA
Source organism: Lumbricus rubellus (assembly GCA_945859605.1). Lineage (NCBI taxonomy): Eukaryota > Metazoa > Annelida > Clitellata > Crassiclitellata > Lumbricidae > Lumbricus > Lumbricus rubellus. The sequence continues at coordinate 33,325,909 of OX243821.1, forward strand.
GGTAAGTTATCATGTGGCGTCCCTGTACTTCTTTTTCTACGCTTCAAGCACTCGAAATTTTTTATTCAGTATTTTCCATGTTCAGATTGCAACAACTTTAGCTGGATAAGGCAGCTAAAATCATGATTTACTTATAAAAAAAAGAAATACACTAAAAAAGGTGTTCAAGATGTTCAGATTATTAATTTTTTCGCAAGCCAAATTTACCCTTTAAAGGCGTTGTGCCAGAATAACAGATAATATTGGCTGCCTGTATGCCATGTATCGCCATGTACAGTTCCCAAACTTGAAAAACATAAATATCTGTCTCCCGTATGTCTGTCTGTCTGTCTGTCTGTCTGTCTGTCTGTCTGTCTGTCTGTCTGTCTGTCTGTCTGTCTGCCTGATCAAATAACGATCAAATATTTGAATATCGGCGTTGACTCTTACACACCTCTTAAAAAGTATCTCTTCGCCTTACAACTTGAGCACCCGCAAATTTTTTACCGAAGTACTTTAATAGCATTTAGATATTTAAATATCTCAGATTAACGACATAATAATTACGAAAACAAAGATCGCCCCTTCTTTATCCATGCGTGGGACTGGCGATGTCAAAGCGCAAACAGCGGTGGAGTAAATTTCATGACATGTAACATCTCCAAAAGCATGATCTCACTCTGCTTTCTGAAAACTCTCCGCTGTTTTCCTTCTCTTGAAATGTGGTAGGTCCATCTGTCTGGAATAGCTTCGCGTTGGACACCCGTGAATATGTTTTACAGTCTCCCTATAACTTTTCGCATATCCGTGGTTGGACTGGGATGACTTCTTAAATAGCGCGTTAACAAGTTAGAACCTTGTTCTAAGAGTTCACATTTCCACATACTCCAATGATTCATATCACCATGTGGAGCGCGGTGGTGTAGTGGTGGCGTCGTTGCCTTGGAGCCGGAAGGTTCGAGGTTTGAATCCACCTCAAGTCGCCGCCTAGGGACCTTGGGCAAGTCCTTCACTCACAATTGCTCAGCGCTTCGGCGTGAAACTCCGATGCAGTGTCCGCTCTGCATTTGGGAGCGCCTCTGATTAGGAAGAGGGAGAGAGCTTGAAGGGGCGCTGTAACAAATGCACATACAAACAGGATCATATGCCTAAATGAAGAAATGAAGCTCTTCAAACCCATTACCTGTCCATTACAATATTAAAATTCTTCGTTTGCTTAAAGAGCGAAAAGATGCTTTAAAAGAGGTGTGTTAGATTAGTTTTCACTAGCGCAAACACGGCATCCGAACATAGCATTGGTAGTTTTAGTTAAACTTCACAGTTTGATATCAAAGATCAATGGTGACGGCCTTCCCCTCCACATTGTCTTGTAGTTGGCACTTGGCAGAATACCAACAGTGGCGAAGTTACCCATCTGCTTCATCTCTGTAACTGCATTAAAAATAACTTTATTCACCATTTTTGGATCACGATAATTATCACAACCATTCGCGATATTGAAGACTTTGGTCTGGTACCGTTTCGTTCTCGGAAGTAGTTGATCTCGTGATCATCTTAATCATTTTGTTTCATGATCTCGCACTTCTACCAAACAGCGCCGAGCATTTTCTACTGTGGGTCTTGCTGTCTGGAATGGCCTGCCACTAACCTTGCAACTTATGCCTAGGCTAAATTCACATGCTTTTATAAGTCGCTCAAATCTTATTTTTTAGCTGTGGCTGGGCTGGGAGCGCCTCTGAGTAGGAGTTTAAAAGGCGCTATAAAAAATCTCGAAATGTTTGAATGAATTAATTTGGATGATTTAACGAAGCATGTTACCGAGTACATTTTTTTTACCTCATTGGCAACGTTGATAACGTTTTACATGGACCTACAATTGTACGAACTATTAGACACCTGCATTAAGCTTTTCATGGACTAATAAGATTGATATGCTATTGGCTTTTGTGTTCTTCGTTTTCTTCTTCATTTATTTATATTTATATTTATATTTATTTATATATTTACTGATAATTTGATATAGCGCTCCTTCAAGGTTACTACTCAGGAGCGCTCCCAGTCCAACCTCGGTCGAATAAGATTGAGAAGAGAAAGAAATGAAGTAGAAGTAGAAAGGCTAATAGGTATTTGACGAAGGATAACAGGGAACTCATTCCAGGTCGCAGGGCCAGCCACGGAGAAAGCACGGCGCTGCCTGATTGCAGTCCGTGAGCGTGGAGCAATAAGTCGCTTATTAAGTGCTGTAATATGCCGAGCAAATTTCTGTCCAGGGTAACGGCCTCTGTTATCATGGACCCTGGTCAAATCGGATCCTTTTGCATGTTTTGTTTGGGAATGTCACAATTTCAATTGCTACTCCGCATATAGAAACAGGAAACGAATTTAAGTTGGTTAATTCCGTCACTGCTCGGTACCAAAGTGCATGAAATTGATGCAGAACGTTTTTTTAACATGGCAGTTAACTGAAATTTATTCAACACCTTTTTAAAGTGTAAAACCAATCTACAAATATCTAGATAGCTCGTACATGTAAAATTCTGCTTCTGTCAGTACTGTGACGTTACATAAGACTTTACCCAGTACTAGATGCCGTAAGCAACTTGAATAGGTAAATCTAAACTAAGAGCGAAAAGGAAAAGTTTGTGAGCAAATGGGGAAATGAAAAAGTCACTACAAAAGTTGGTTAGAAAGGCAAAATTCAGAAGCTAAATTCAAATGTAAATTTCAAAAACCAAGCTATTTAGTCTTGCTACATGTATGTGACCGATATGAGATTTAACGATTAAGTAAGTATTTTGTTCAAAAAGTTCACAGTTCCATCTTTTCTGCTAATCCATATCATCCATACCATCCTGTCAGGTTGGGTTCCTATAAATAGGACCTGCCCACCGCTGCCTGCCTCATAGGCCGCATTCCCTAGTTTGGCCGCGTTGCTTAGTACATGCCGGATGTTCGTGAGGCGCGGTGGTGTAGTGGGTATGTTCGTCGCCTTGCAGCCGAAAGGTTGCAGGTTCGAATCCAACTCATGCCATCGCCGCGTAAGGACCTTGGGCAAGTCATTCACTCACAAGTGCTCAGCTCTTCGGCGTGAAACTCCGATGCAGTGTCCGCTCTGCATTTGGGAGCACCTCTGAATAGAGAGAAAACTTGAAGGGGCGCTATAGCGAGTGCACATGCAAAAAAAAATAATGTACCGAGATGAACAAATGAAGCACTCCAAATCCATCAAGTTGTTTTCTTGTTTAGGTTGCCAAGCCGTAATAATGAAAACCTGTCCATTAAAAATGTTAAAATTCTTCGCTTACTTAAAGAGCGAAAAGATTCCTTAAAAGAGGTGTCTGTTAAATTGGTTTCCTCTAACGCAAACACAAGCACACACACACATTGTTGAGAAACAAATCCGAAATAATGGCGCTATATAATAGTCAAATGCATTCAAGAAGTACTCCTCAAGAAGTACTCGGATCGCAGTCTCACATGTTCTTTCTCTATGTAACAATCGAACCAAATAATATTACGCACGTCTCCGCGTTTGAGCGAATACTGAATGGTCACCATAGCAACGACAAAGTATTGAAACATTAACTTCTATCTGTCATACTGTCCCTTAGACACCTTTAAAACAATGGCTATCAGTGGTATAATTATCAAGTGCATATCTAGCGTATTGAGTACTGAATCGTTACCGGAACGCGTCTTTCCAATTACTAGGGTCGGGATGACATAGACGAAGTTAATGCCCAAATATTTCAAGTGACTCTTCATTAATATTCATGATCTATTTATATCGGAAAATATCGTTTTCTTTCCGCATATAAGAATTTGTTAAACAAAAGTTATTTTCATTAAATGACGAAATCATGGCCTGCAAATCTATTTTGACAATCGTTCGAGATGCACTACCATTATTTTCCTGCAACTTTTGCAAGAATTAAACGAAAAGCTGTCGAGCGATGACCACGCTACTAGATGTTTATGCATTAGCCTCCCCGACCAGAATCATGAATATTAATGATGAGTCACATGAAATATTTGGTCATTAACTTCGTCTATGTCATCCCGACCCTAGCAATTGGAAAGATGCTACCGGCCCTTCCTTGTAGTGTTGCATGTTCAGAGGATTCTGGGAAAGCAAATAGCAGCGGATCGTGTCTGCCGAGACCGAGAAATTGCAGTTGATTATGATGAGAAACCGATATTACAAACATTTGTCTTGTTTCTGACTCCGGCGCAACATAAACAGAGCGTGTTCTTCGCTCTACAGCCCAGATAATTGGGCGAATGATCCAGTGCCTATAACGTAGAAAAGGAAGTGCCTGGACGCCCGTCCCTTCTCTGGGCTGTGCTGTTCATAATTATGAATGCCAGGACAGCGTTGAGATTTAAATGTGTAGACGCCGTCCATGACCGTCCAGCCACACTTTAAGCCCTGGGCGAAACTGAAAATTTGAATCTGCTTCATCTTACAGCACCGTACTGTACGCTGGTTCCCTGTCTTACAGTTCATCAAATGCAGAATAGCTCTGCTGTTTTGACGCTGTCTCATTGGCTGTGCCATATAAATAGCCTATCTGTAAATGTTTTAAAACGCTTGGTCAACCAATAATTGGACACCTGCATTAAATATTCCTTGGAACAATAAGATTTCTATGATTTTTTGTTTTGAATAATCACAAAACTAGTCGAGCTTAGTGCATGACAATCTGGTGGAGGCTACTTCCTCGAACTCAAACTGAAGCGTTTAAAAAAAAATAAAAACTGCGCTTTTGCTAATGTAAGGAGCGCTTCTGAATAGCATCCTTGAAGAAGCGCTATATATATATATATATATATATATATATATATATATATATATATATATATATATATATATATATGTATGTATATTCGAGGAAAATGAATAAATGCCTTCTATTATTGTGTTATAACGCATCCATGTACAAGTTATATGGAGAGATTTTAGATCACCAACTGTGACAGCCAGCACGTGTGTTTACAAGGTGAGCCAGTCCTAACCGTGGTAAAGGAGGATGGCTATTTAAATATCGCTATCAATTTGATCTTTTGAACACCATTTTAAAACTTAACATATAACTATAAATTTAGAGGCTCGCCGTACAAATTGCTCAAAACCACACAGTGTCATACTAAATTCAATATTAAGATTATGCCGTAAGATAACTTGTGGATCGAAATCACAATTTTTCTTCTGGTCATTCATTTGATACTGTCCACCGCGCAAACCATTGAAACATCGTGTGACAGTTTTGTAGGGTTATATGAGTAGAAAAATCATGAAAGGAAATTGAGAATATAAAAATTTTTGAAGTAAATGGAAAAGTCAAATAAAATGTGGATCGAACAGTAAATTCAGATGATCACTTGAAAGGTAGTTGACAAAATCCTAGATAAAATCGAGATTAGATTTATCAAGTTAGAACCTGGCTCGAATTAAGAGGTCACATTTCCATCTGCTCTACTGGTTGATGATCTTCGTTTAATTAATAAAGAGACAAATATAGAATCTGTCATCGAAGCATCAAATATAATTGGTATATGGACTGCTTTTGTATTCTGCATGAATTACTTAGAAGAGGTGTCTAAATTATCGCGTTAACATCCGAATTCAAAATAAGGGTATATTTCACACTATTTATATACGAAGTGAAAATTTTAGAAAAGGAGTCTTAAACACATAATGCATAAATATGTGTAAGTCTGACATTTCAAATCAAATCAAATCAAATTTTTTTATTGAGCCAGAGAAAAGCACACAAGGTACATATCATCACATAAAAATAAAACATGAATGTTATTGGCAACAAAAGGAAACCCAGAAGGGACTGCAGAGTCCCGCTGGTTAGGGCCACCCAAGCACATTTTCTGGTTCTAGGCGTTAACAAATTCAGCACAATAAAATTATATTCTATTTTCCATCATATATGCAATAAATCAAAAATAAATCAAAACTTAACTACGAAAATTAAACGTTCCAAATTTTAACATCACGATATTACATAATATGAATATCTAAACATGATGTTAAGCAAACACGTCTTAATTTTAAAAAATAAATCAATACCAAACTGAAAAAAGTAAGAAAACCTTAAGTAAAAAACATAAAGCCTTAACTAAGGTAGGGAGAAGGAAGTTTAAAGTATGAACCCGACTAACAGTTCTGGTTAATCAACCATAAACCCAAGCAATGCTTAAATGACTTAAGAATTGGGATACTGCGAAGGTTTAGAGGTATTCTATTTCATTCAATAGGACCTGCATACTTAATAGAGAATTTTCTTGAGTTTGTTCGGGCGCGCACAGTTCTATATGAGGCTAAGTTTCTCGTGTTGTATGAGTGTATATCTGAGGCTAGAGTAAAGAGATTGGCATGGGAGATAGGCAATGTGTTATATGTATATCGATGCATGAACTCACACATCTGCAGTTGCTTAATTTGTAAAACTTTTAGAATCCCGAGCTGCGTGAATAGCTTTTCTGAGTGTGAGTTGTAAGGAGAACCGGCTATTAATCTGACAATTCTTTTCTGCAAGACAATAATTCTGTAAAATCGAGAGTTGTAGTTAGATGCCCAAATCATGTTACAATAGGATATGTACGGGTATATCATAGAGTAGTACACAGTGAGCAAAATGTTTCTAGGCAGTAAGTAAGATATTCGCTTAAGTATACCTATGTTTTTAGCCAGTTTTAATGCAATGTGTTCAATGTGTACACTCCAAGTGAGATGTTGGTCCACATAGACTCCAAGGAATTTTACAGATTCTACTTGTGGAATATCAATATTGTCTATGTGGACTTTTCCCTTCAGTTGTGGTGTTGCTTTCCTATGAGAGCAGAAAAGAATGTAGTTGGTTTTTGTCAAGTTAAGAGATAGCTTGCTTGCTTTAAACCAGTCAGACACTAGTACAAGTTCTTCATTAAGGATTCGGAATAATTCCTCATAGGATTTGTGAGAGAGGAAAATATTAGAATCGTCAGCGAATAGTACAAAGTGTAGGATGGGGGATACATTCGGAAGGTCGTTAATGTAAATCAGGAATAATAGAGGACCCAATATTGACCCTTGGGGTACTCCAAATTTAATCGATTTCCAACTTGATGTTATGCCATTACATTTAACTTGTTGCTGTCTACCACTAAGGTAATCCTTAAACCAAGAAAGAGGGATTCCTCTTATGCCATAGCTTTCAAGTTTCTTAATTAATATATTATGATTTACAGTATCGAAAGCTTTGGTTAAATCTAAAAATAGTCCTATAGAAAATTCATTTTTATCAATGGCTTCTGTAATCTTATCTTGAATATTTATCAGTGACATTGCCGTCGAGTGGCCCGACCTAAAACCATGTTGAAAGGGATGCAAAATATTTAGTTTAGAGATATAATCGTATAGTCGCTGATACATCACTTTTTCTAATAGTTTCGAAAAAAAGGCAGTATAGAGATCGGTCTATAATTTGCTACGTCATCTCTATTGCCTTGTTTAAATATAGGTGTAATTGAGGATTTTTTCAGTTTATCAGGTATTATTCCTGTTGATAATGAGCAATTAATTATGTCAGTCAGAGGGATAGCAATAAGGTCTAAGTTTGGACTAACTATACTAGGATCAAGTTGATCGGGTCCCGGACTGTGAGTGCGCTTCAGAGTCAGATTAAATTCCATCAGTTCCTGAGGCGATGTTGGATTTCTTTCCTGCTTGTCATATCTGGCTAATTATTGATCATTTGGATGGATGGATAGATACAAATATGACGAGGACCTATGACAATAGAGGCCGTTGCTTAGGAAAATTTTGTTCATCATATTACAGCGTTAGCGAACTTTTTCACTTGGTTGTTGTCTCCGAGTATGTTTCTAAATACGCCTAAACTCGTTGTGATACCGTAACTCAATTTGCTGCCATTAGCACGGCTTTAATTATATTATGATGCGCTAAAAAGAGGTGTCAAATGTTTGTTTGTGCACTTGTTATAGCGCCCATTCAAGCTATCTACTAAGAGGCGCTCCGGAATACAGCGCGGACACTGCATAGGAGTTTCACGCCTAAGTGCTGAGCACTTGCGAGTGAATGACTCGCCCAAGGTTCCTACGCAGCGACTTGAGGTGGAATCGAACCTGCAACCTTCCGGCTACAAAGCAACAAACATACCCATTAGACTGCCGCGTCCCGCAATGTTCTATTTAGTCACCGATTAAATGCATTTTATTTTCAACACTATGTATAACCTTGAATCGTTACGTGTGTACTGGTTCCTAGCAAGATAATTTCAACGTGAATGGTCTTTTCAGCCACAAGATGGCAAAACCTAACGTAAACAAACGCCTTTTCTTGGACACCTTTTATAAGAGATTTCATAGAATTATATGTTTAGAAAAATCTACTGTTGTTCAATCACTCGGGTATTCACTACCACAATGTAATAGCATAGAAAACGTAAGATGATTATAAGTTATTTGGTCGAGACATATTGCTGCGTCCGACTCTTAAGCTCGTAATAGTAAACTCGAAACTTCTAAAGCGTCACTTGAAAGCAAAGCGAGACGGTAAGTACCTACCTTTCTCTCCATATCACCTGATCCCCAACGTAAGTCAAACATTGGAATTCCTCATCGCTGTATTCCTTCATAGGTGGCACCACCGTCGCATTCTTCCTCCACGCGCCATTCTTCTTCTGTTCAAGGATAAGAATGTAGCATAATTAAAACACCTCTTCTAAATGTGTCAGTCAGGATACAAATAAATATGTTTTGACACCTTTTGTTGTCGCTGGTGATCATAATTATTGGTGAAATCATATTTTGTCAGAGCGTTGAACCAATGGACATTGATGAAGCAACAAAGCAAATTACATGACATGAGTTTCTGATCAACGTCGACTCCAGTTTCGAGGAAACGGTCGTCAATAAGACATTAAAGAATGTTTAGGAATGTTATTAATAATTATGAATTAATGGTTTGGTAAAATTTTGTAATGTTCGGTAAAAACTAAAAAAGGTGTCGGAAAGGTCGAGACAACATCGGGATTTCAATGTCTTATTATTATTTCACAGTTTAATGTCATCCTATGGCAGCAAAAGCCGTTGACGACAATACAATATAAGTGTACAAAGTAGTAAACAAAAACTTATGTAGCCTCCAAACTACACCAAAGAGGTGTCTAAACGGAGCTGTACAATCTCAATTACATTCAATTTTTAGACAACACAAAGTAGTTCATCGGACACTCGTTAAGGTTTACGCATTGTGGAAAAAAAGATCTTAATCCAAACATTAGATATTAAAATTGTACATTGATTGTCTCATACAACTAATTACGTTAGTGACTCTAGTAAACAGTTCCTGTTACAAAAGTTCAGAATAAAAGTGCATCAATATTAATAATAATAATGTAATGTTTCTTGTACAAAAGAAACCTGCACCATTAAATTTTAAAACATCAATCAAATATTTATAAATCTGACCAAGATACAAATGCCATCTATAACAAGGATGTAGACGATTTATTCACAAAATCCGACCTTTAGTTATAAGTTTAATCAACCGATACACTTGATTTTGATATAAATTGACAGTCAATAAAGTTTTAACAGAAATTTCATCTTTATATATTTGACATGTATTTCTTAATGAATTCGAAATATTTTCTTTTTTACACTCAATTAAAATGTGATGAATTGTCTCTTTGACGTGACAAGCATCACACAAACCGCTGGAATGTCTTTTTATAATGAATAATCTTTGATTTGTGTTTGCCGTTCCTAGACGCAATCTAGATATCTGGACTTCCTTATGCCTAAAAGGTTCGAAATATTTTATATCAGTACTAACAGTTGGACAGATAGATTTATTAAAATGACCTTTCTTATCACTATCATATTCTGACTGCCATTTGTCTAATATGTATCGTTTAATTAAACTAAAAACTTCTTCAAATTCAAGAACATTAGTAGAATTATTGTAGTCAATACTTAGGGCTTCTTTAGCCAATGAATCTGCTCTGTCATTACCGCTCAAGTCAACGTGACTTGGTATCCATATAAATTTTATTTGATCAGAATTTAGTTTGTTAGTACGATATAGTAAATCATTGAACAAAATGGGGTCGAGATTCACTATAACACTTCTTGATTGATGTAAGAACACTCAATGAATCAGAAAATATTGCAAACTTGGAATTAGAAAAACATTCACTATTCGACATCCATTCAATAGCCTCGATAATGGCCGTCAACTCGGCTGCATATACACTTGAATCATTACACAATCTAAATTTCTTATCCACATTTAAACTTGGCACTGTGAATGCAGCAGCAACTATGTCATCAGCTTTAGACCCATCAGTAAAAACATGTACACAATCATCATATATAGAGATTAATTTAAGAGCAGCCTGCCTTAAAAATTCCGGGTGATCGGTGATCGGATTTCAATGTCAAAAGTTTTCAACATTATTTATAAGCATAGGAAGCTCTTTAAAAGAGGTGTTTAGAGCAATGCTGGAAAACATTTTAAAAGTCGGATGGTAATGGATTCAGCTCAACGAAACTATGTGATAATAAAGTGCATTAGAGCATTGCGCTTTACATTTACAAGTTATGCAGTAATCTTAATTAAACTTAACTACCAACTGAGCAGACAGCTTTGCAATTGCATGGCGCTAATAGCAGCCTACAAAGCATATCCGCCCAACGGGGGCTTGAACCCGCTACCTCTCGCACATGTATTCTTGGCCAACGTGTTAACCATTATTCTACCAAGCCCCCACCCCAATTTATGGTCAAATTAGAATCCTCCTTCTTTTTACCGTACTACTTTGATAGCATTAGTTAAATGTCTCAGATTAACGACACTATTATAATCATGATAACAAAGATTACCCCACAACTTTATCTGTCCGAATGCAAACAGCGGTGGGGTTCATTTCACGACATGCTCCAAAAGCATGATCTCACTCAGCTTTATATATGAAAACTTCCCGCTGTTTTCCTTCTCTTGAAATGTGGTAGGTCCATCTCTCTGGAATAGCTTCGCGTTGGACACCCGTGAATATGTTTTACCGTCTCCTTATAACTTGTTGCATATCCGTGGTTGGACTGGGATGACTTCTTGAATAGCGCGTTAACAAGTTAGAACCTTGTTCGAAGAGTTCACATTTCCACCTCCTCCACTGATTCATATCACCATGTGAGACACGGTGGTGTAGTGGTGACGTCGTTGCCTTTGAGCCGGAAGGTTCGAAGTTCGAATCCACCTCAAGTCGCCGCCTAGGGACCTTGGGCAAGTCCTTCACTCACAATTGCTCAGCGCTTCGGCGTGAAACTCCGATGCAGTGTACGCTCTGCATTTGGGAGCGCCTCTGATTAGGAAGAGGGAGATAGCTTGAAGGGGCGCTGTAACAAGTGCACATACAAACAGGATCATATGCCTAAATGAAGAAATGAAGCTCTTTAAACCCATCACCTGTCCATTACAATAATTATTAAAATTCTTCGTTTACTTAAAGAGCGAAAAGATGCTTTAAAAGAGGTGTGTTTTAGATTTGTTTCACTAACGCAAACACAAGCACAAGCACATAGCATTGGTAGTTTTAGTTAAACTTCACAGTTTGATATCAAAGATCAATGGTGACGGCCTTCCCCTCCACATTGTCTTGTAGTTGGCACTTGGCAGAATACCAACAGTGGCGAAGTTACCCATCTGCTTCATCTCTGTAACTGCATTAAAAATAACTTTATTCACCATTTTTGGATCACGATAATTATCACAACCATTCGCGATATTGAAGACTTTGGTCTGGTACCGTTTCGTTCTCGGAAGTAGTTGATCTCGTGATCATCTTAATCATTTTGTTTCATGATCTCGCACTTCTACCAAACAGCGCCGAGCATTTTCTACTGTGGGTCTTGCTGTCTGGAATGGCCTGCCACTAACCTTGCAACTTATGCCTAGGCTAAATTCACATGCTTTTATAAGTCGCTCAAATCTTATTTTTTAGCTGTGGCTGGGCTGGGAGCGCCTCTGAGTAGGAGTTTAAAAGGCGCTATAAAAAATCTCGAAATGTTTGAATGAATTAATTTGGATGATTTAACGAAGCGTGTTACCGAGTACATTTTTTTTTACCTCATTGGCAACGTTGATAACGTTTTACATGGACCTACAATTGTACGAACTATTAGACACCTGCATTAAGCTTTTCATGGACTAATAAGATTGATATGCTATTGGCTTTTGTGTTCTTCGTTTTCTTCTTCATTTATTTATATTTATATTTATATTTATTTATATATTTACTGATAATTTGATATAGCGCTCCTTCAAGGTTACTACTCAGGAGCGCTCCCAGTCCAACCTCGGTCGAATAAGATTGAGAAGAGAAAGAAATGAAGTAGAAGTAGAAAGGCTAATAGGTATTTGACGAAGGATAACAGGGAGCTCATTCCAGGTCACAGGGCCAGCCACGGAGAAAGCACGGCGCTGCCTGATTGCAGTCCGTGAGCGTGGAGCAATAAGTCGCTTATTAAGTGCTGTAATATGCCGAGCAAATTTCTGTCCAGGGTAACGGCCTCTGTTATCATGGACCCTGGTCAAATCGGATCCTTTTGCATGTTTTGTTTGGGAATGTCACAATTTCAATTGCTACACCGCATACAGAAACAGGAAACGAATTTTAGATTGTTAATTCCTTCACTGTTCGGTATCAAAGTGCATGAAATTGATGCAGAAGGTTTTTTTAGCATGGCAGTTAATTGAAATTTATTCGACACCTTTTAAAAGGATAAAAAAAACGATAAATACCTAGCTAGCTCGTGCATGTAAAATTCTGCTTCTTACAGTACTGTGACGTTACATGAGACATTATCCGGTACTACATGTAGATGCCGTAAGCAATTTGAAAATGTATATCGAAGCGACGGGCGAATAGGAAAAGTTTGGAAGTAAATGGGGAAAATGGAAAAGTCAACACATAAGATGGTTAGAAACGTAAAATTCAGAAGATCACTTCAAATAGAAATTTCAAAACCATATTTAGTCTTGCTACATATATGTGACCGATATGAGATTTAACGATCATCCATACCATCCTGTCAGGTTGGGTTTCTAAATAGGATACTGCCCACCGCTGCCTGCCTCATAGGCCGCATTCCCTAGTTTGGCCGCGTTGCTTAGTACATGCTGGATGTTCGTGAGGCGCGGTGGTGTAATGAGTATGTTCGTCGCCTTACAGCCGAAGGGTTGCAGATTCGAATCCATCTCAAACCATCGCCGCGTAAGGACCTTGGGCAAGTCCTTCACTCACAATTGCTCAGCGCTTCGGCGTGAAACGCTGATGCAGTGTGCGCTCTGCATTCGGAAGCGCCTCTGAGTAGAGAGAGTTTGAAGGGGCGCTTTAGCAAGTGCACATACAAACAAAATAATATGCCGAGATGAACAAATGAAGCACTTCAAACCCATCAGGTTGTTTTCTTGTTTAGGTTGCCCTGCCGTAATTATGAAAGTCGACTCTCCTGTCCAACGGTCGTGTCCATGCAAAATGCTATAATTCTTCGTTTACTTAAAGAGCGAAAAGATACTTTAAAAGAGGTGTGTTTTATATTGGTTTTAAAACACAGCATTCGCACATAGCATTCAATTGGTACTTTTACTTAAACTTCACAGTTTGATAGCAAAGACCAATGGTGACGACCTTCTTCTAGAAATTGGCAGAGTGTCAACAGTGGCGGAGTTACCCATGTGCTTCATCTCTATAACTGCATAAAAATAATTTTATTCACCATTTTTGAATCACGATAATTACTACCATTCGCGATAATGAAAACTTTTGTCTGGCACCGTTTCATTCCCGTAAGTAGTTGATCTCGTGTTCATCTTAATTATTTTGTTCCTCGAGCTCGCACTTCTACCAGACAGCGCCGAGCCTTTTCTACTGCGGGTCCTGTTATCTTGAATGGCCTGCCACTAACCTTGCGACTTATGCCTAGGCTAAATTAACCTGCTTTTTATAAGTCGCTCAAATCATATTATTTTTTTTGCTGTGGCAGGGCTGGGAGCGCCTCTGAGTAGGTTTCTTTAAAAAGTCCTATTTAAGTTCTCGAAATGTATGAATGAATCTGGCTGATTTAATGAAGCGTGTTACCGAGTAAATTTCTTTCCCTTATTGCCAAAGCAAGAATTAAGTTACGGCTATAACCACGGTTTCAATATAATTATGGTTAGCTGAAAAAAGGGTAGGCTATGTGGTGACACTTTTTGGGTGGTTGAATAAGAGAAACCCTAAAAGAGGTGTCTTCCAAATTACATGTATGTGCAGTTGGTTTTCAGACTGCCGCATACTATTTCTACAGCAAATGACGTAGAATAAGTTTCTCTTCTCTTTGACACATGTAATAATAATTAGTGTTTCTCTTGTTCATCTGGTCGTTTCATTAAAGAACAATAAATAGAAAATTCATTTTTATTAACAAAAGGAAACACTTTTTTAAATGCCACATTCCGAACCAAATCACGCGCGACTTCGCGTTTAAGCGAGAATTGAATGGTCGCCATAGCAACGATGCAGTTTGTATGCGCACTTCTTATAGCGCCTCATCAAGTTCACAACTCAGAGGCGCTCCCGACTACAGCTCGGACACTGAATCGGAGTTTCACGCCGAAGCGCGGAGCAATTGAGAATGAAGGACTTGACCAATGTCCCTACGAGGCGACTCGAGTTAGATTCGAATCCTGCAACCCTCCGTCTTCAAGGCGGCGAACATTCGTACTACTCCACCGCGCCCCACAAAGTGTTCGTGGTGTATAATTAATGAATGAATGGTTTCTTCCTTCTCTTTTGCCACTTCAGGTAAACTCCCTTCATTGTACCGCTAGATATTCAGAAAATGGTTTTGGGTGATACCAAATTAATATTGCCTCCCTCCCTTTTTATTCATTCTTTGGACTGTCGCAAATAGCGATTTCCTTTTGATTTTATACAGCATTTAGCTCCATCTTGTGACACAATTAGTCGATGTCTTTAACAGATATGCTAAGCTGCACTTTAGCTATTTAACGATTGTCAGTTTGTAGTAATTTCAATTAACGACACTGTGTGATAAAAGCTCTGATCATTCCACGGTCGCCCTCCTCTTTTTCGCACCTGTGGACTGGGACTGACAGAGTGCAATCAGTGACGAAATCAAACGGGATTTGTATGTAAGCTCTGTATGCATAATATTGCATATGGACATTTATATAGCGCCTTATATTTATTTCACGAGGGCACGCATTTGATGGGTTTTTACCGTTATCAGCCTTCACTTGTAAGAGCAATAATAAACTGGAGTAGATAGTTGAAGGTAAATTATCTCCGAGCTTCGCAGCTTGTATTTGTAGGGTGGGGAACAAATGTTAAAAAGGTTTTTATTTAATTTTGCCATCAAAAGAGTAAAATGCACATTTTCTAGACTTATTGCATTTGTTTTTGTGTCTTTTGAACGCAGTAAATCGCGCAAAAATTCTTCGGAAGTTTACGAGAAAGATGAGAAGTTAACAGAAAAGGAGAAGCAGCTTTTAGAAAAGGAAGCCGAGGTTTGTTTTGCTTTCTCTTTGGCGCTTTAACTTTCCGACGAGGTCTTCGACACCTTTTTAAAGCTTTACATTATTACTACAATAAATGATTGATACGTCTATTTATTTACTGGTTGTAAGTGGGATGACAGAATTTACGCAGTAATTAATCAATCATCGAACAGCATTTAACCCTTTAATGCGGGAGGGTATAGAATTTTCAATGCCATTTACTACCATATAGGCCTAGGCATTAAAGGGTTACGCAAAAATTCAATATTTGTACAGAATTTAATGCAGGCTTTTCTTTCAGCATGCCATTCTGCACAAATTGCTTAGTTCTAGCTTGCAGTTGTAGAAGTTTTCCAGAAAGTTTAAAAAATACAGTAAACAGGTTACTTGTCTTCCGATTTAGACGGAAAATTCCAAAAATTCCTTTTAAATCTGTACCGTTTTTACACCGTAATTAATTAATTGGTGTACCGCATTTTTTACACCGTAATTAATTCGTCTGTGTACAACATTTACACCGTAATTAATTTATATCTGTACCGTTTTTACACCGTAATTAATTAATTAATTGGTGTACCGCATTTTTCCCCCTGTGGACTGGCACTGACAGAGTGCAGCCAGTGGCGAACTCAAAGGGGATTCATATGTATGTATGCATATGGACATTTATATAGCGCCATATCTTTAACTTGCATTACGTATGGCGAATTTTCACTGTTTCCAATTACATCTATAATGCCAGTGGAAGGAAACAATGGGTAAACATTTCTAGCAGTTATCGCGCTTTACGGCTTTTATAATACATTGTGTCCCAATAAATCGAGACCCCTTTTTATAATGTAAAAAAAACAGGCAATTCTTAATCGATTTTCAAAATTTTCAAAATTTTGAAACTATTTTTATCCCGAGATAATTATCTTACATTGATTCAAATATGAAATATCTGGCATGAATATTGACGTCACAATTACGTCATTTGCATCAGAGAATTCACATGTTAAGTACCGAACACAACTTTTTCGGTACCATGACCGTCCTGGCACACTCTAAGCCCTGGGTTAGAAGGATTATCAGAAAAAGACTAGCCAACTTTTTTATACAAGTTGTAACTCACTTTAAAAAGGAGTGCAAAGTAGCATCATCATCACCACCGCGCCCCTGAGTCAACTCTCGCTCGCGGTGGTGTAGTTTGTTTGTCTGTATGTGCACTTGTTTTAGCGCCCTTCAGGCTCTCTCTACTCAGAGGCGCTCCCAAATTCAGAGCGGACACTGCGTAACAGAACGCCGAAGCGCTGGGCAATTGTGAGTGAAGGACTTGCCCAAGGTCCTTACGCGGCGAGGTGGATTCGAACCTGGAACCTTCCGGCTGCAAGGCGACGAACATACCCACTGCACCACCCCTCCCCACAATGATAAAAAGAGAAACTTAGAAATATGTTAAAACAGTTAACGGTTCCATCTGCTGCGCTAACCCATAGTTATCCATAAGAATGAGCACATTGATAAACGACGGAATAGTCGACAACGCTGAAAAATCCACACTGGAAACGGCGACATCTTTACCGGTTTACCCTCGAACCCATTTGAATGGAAAAGACGTTCAATGCTGAAAGCGTATGTTGTCGTGAGAATTCTAGCTGCCCTCGGGTCGACCGAGACCGAGAAACTGTGGTCGCCGATGATCAGAAATCAATATCATAATTATTATTATCATTTCTTGCTTTTTTACTTTCTCCGTTGAAGACAAAGTATATTCACCGGTTTGGCGTTGTCTTCTTGGCATGTACATGTACATGTATGTAAAATACCCAATTAATTAATTAATTAAATTCTACACACGTAACTTAGTAATAACTTTTATGAGTAGTAATTACGCTATAAAAGATAATCCGACACACGTTAAGATGTTTACGCTCCTCTATGGGTCGATGAAACAATTTCACGTACGACGTCACGTTTTAACGAGAAAAACATAAACTATTGTGGTAATTTTAGAGATGGCATTTTGTTGATCGATATAATGTATTTAGAAGTTACTGTTATTTATAATACAAGTGAATTACTAAGAAGAGATGTCTTAGCACTGGGCACGAAGACACCTAAATGTGAGTTTACAACTTTGCATTATGGTTTGTTTGTTTGTATGTGCACTTGTGCTAGCGCCCATTAGAGCTCTCACTACTCAGAGGTGCTCCCGAATGCAGAAACGGACACTGCATCGGAGTTTCACGCCGAAGCGCAGAACAATTTGTGAGCGAAGGACTTGCCCAGGGTTCTTACGCGGCGAGGTGGATTCGAACCTCGAACCTTCTGGCTCCAAAGCAGCTACACCATCACCACACCACCGCGCATAAACACCTTTTCTATTACTAGTAACTAAGCTATAAAAGACGATCCGACACACTTCAATATGGTCGTTGAAACAACAATTTCGAGGACGACATCACGTTTAAACGCGAACTGAACATCGTCGCCATAGCTTTTGATGTTTACTCCCCCTCTGTATCACTTGAAAGGACGTTCAATGTTGAAAGCGAATGAATTAAAGACAATTCGATCGTCCATTTTGTCGCCCGAGAAACTGCAGACGCCGATGATGAGTAACCGATTTAACCCTGAAGCTACCACGCTATTTTTGTAACACTGACTACCAAGGGGGGGGGGTGGTTACCACCCCCCTGGATTTTGGGTTTGGTTTGAGATATCATAACTTGTAATACACCTATAAATTCAGCATTCATTTCTGCACAAAATGGTATATTTAGGTTTAAAATATATGAAACCACCACGAAGTTATGAATTTTTTACCGTAGGCACCCGTCGATTCCACAAAATGTATACTTTCGCATAAGCAAAATATTAGATTCTGTGTGTTTTAACATAATTTATTTAATTAAAAATAGTTTACATATAATAAAGTCCAATATTCAACTATAAAAACTAGTAAAAAGTTAGTTTTAGTTACAATAAAAAGAGAAAAAACATGTAAAACATGCTGAAAAACGTTTACGCAGACTTATCGGTTTGCGTTGTAAAAAAAAACCAACATTTTCACACATTTAATATTATTTTGAGCACTTCCGGTCATCAAATGTCAAATAATTGGTATAAAAAATAGCCCTAAATGCACTCTATAGAATGACATAATTTATTTCTCTTAAAAAATAAATTATGAATAATTTTTAATAAGAAAAACATGAAAATTTTATGAAAATAAACACCTTTATTTATATTTTAATTTATTTTGAGCACTTCCGGTTGTCAAAAGACAACTCCGTGACCACCAAAATGTAGCCCCACATTCCCTCTACAGAATGGTGTAATTGGTGTCTCTTCATGTCAAAGGACGGATACGATACAGCCGATAATCTAAGGGGGGTGGTATCCACCCCCCTGGTGCCTCGGGTATATCGGGTATAACTTTTGAATGGTATGGTATATCATCACACATTTTAGCTCAGAATGTGTGCAAATGAATCCTCTACAGCTACCTAAAACGTCAAAATTTTATTCCTACGAAAAAAAAATGATTTGGGAAAAACCTAGGGGGGGGTGGATACCACCCCCCCCCTGGTAGCCCGAGGGTTAAAGTCACTTTGTTGTATTTCTTACACTGAATTGAGTGTGGATATTAGCTAATACGGATGGGTGAATCATGGCAACAGAGGTCGAAAATAATTTGCTTCGCTTCATTATTGCATCATCATTAAAGATAACAGATCGAAACTTATATAGGATAGATCCGATTTGACGAGGGTCTATGAAACAACAGAGGCTGTTAACCTGGACAGAAAGTTGCTTGGCATATGACAGCACCTGGCAAGCACAAACCATGCACGATAAGTTATAATTATAGTTGTTCATGTAACGTCATTTGTAGCCTGAAGAAAATCATTAGAAGAGGTGTCTAATTAAAAGACGTATTCATTCAAAAGCCAAGAACTGAAAAAACACAGTATAGACAAGGGGAGATTTTTGTAGATATTTCTAAAAATGATGTCCACATCACTGCGTGAGAAAATTTAAGAGACAGACGGTTTCACTTTGTGATAATAAGGAGTATTACGGACCATTTATATAATCCGAACCAAAGTTGAAACTTTTCGACCGGAAGTCGGACATTCGAGACCGGAAGTGATTGCGCCTCTGGCGGAAGTGGTCATTCGAATTAACGGATGACATCGCGTTATATCGAGAACTTTAATCGTCGCCATAGCAACGACAAGGCGACTGTGTTGCCTAAGTTCTCTCTTCCAAACCATAATATCAAATGACGGGAAAAGTCGTCCAATGCTGAAAGCGTAGGCAGCAAAGAGAATTCTATAAGGTCGCTCTTGTCAGCCGAGACCGAGAAAATGTAGTCGCCGATGATCAGAGACCTATGTCACGTGATTTTGCTTTGTTGCTTACTCTGAACATAATAGGAGTGTGGCTTCAAGTGTTAGAAAGCAGCTAAATATGGTTCACCCAGAAACGGTATTTGTAGCCCACGTTTAGCAGTTAGAAGAGGTGTCTAAACTAATTCCCGACGTTTGCATTCAATAGCAAATTTATGCACGACACTATTTATTAGAATAATTAGAATTTTAGAAGAGGTGTCGATTGCACTGCGTTAGAAGATTATTTTAATAGATAGAACTAATGGCAATTTGTATTGTTGCTTGTTATGCTCGCCTCTCTTGCTCCATTCTTTTTATTGTTGTTGTTATTCTTAAGTGTTATACTATTGATTGATTGATTGATTGATCGATTAATTAATTAATTTTATTAAATTTTACACATGTGAATTTGAAAACATCAACTATTATAATAATTCCAGAGACTGTATTTTTGTTGTCTGCTCGAAACGATTAACCCGTTGGAGGTGAGGTGACGCATTGTAACGTTAGAGGTGAGATGGGGTGTGACACACCCCAACACATATATTTATTTTCAAATCGCGATGTTGAATGGAAAACATTAATTCGAATCAAACTATTCTTCTATGATCAATTATCAACTAAACAGGCGATTATCACGAACAAATATCTGTTTTCAATCCTTATTAGATGGCCAGTAGGTCAACCCGTCCATTGTGTACTTTGCCCGTGTAAGTTCGGTTTGTATACGAAAAATCGCAATTTCCTTCAAATATACATTAAAATAAAATAAAAACTGTTCGTTCAAAATTCCTGAAATTTTGGTAAAGTGTCCGTATTTCATATTCACAAAGGTAGAAAAAAATAATCCAAGGTGGTTTGACGTTTTCCACAAAAAAATTAAAGTAGAATACCTCTGGGGTTTGTCACACCCCACCTCACCTCCAACGGGTTAAAAGTGAAACCCATTCTAGAGATGTATTTATTCAGAAGTTTCTTTTATTTATAGACCAAAGTAATTCTTTAAAAGAGGTGTTTAAGAAAAACCAAAAAGTGAGTTTGTTGTTTACCTTTAACGACACTGTGTGCTAAGAAGGACTACCTCTTTCATTCAAGCGCCATGGAACTGCCTGGCTCAAAGGGATGTATATATTGTACAAACGCACGAGGGGTCACGAGATCTATTCTATTTGCGCAGTGGTGCATGGTACGCGGTCTCGGCAAAATATGCATGGGCAAATTAAATATCTAATTGTGACGTCACATTAGCCCTATTTGTAACTCTGTATTATTCATCCCATAGTATTCGGATACATTATAATTATTTTAGAGCTGTTTTGTGCCAAATAGGTTTTTTCTAGGGCAACGACCTCTGTAGTCATAAGCCATCGTCATATCTTATTCCATCGATGAATGTTTGATCAAATCTTCTGATGGATCTCCTTATTAAGAAATTTCTAAAATGTATAGACTGAAGAATATATTTAATAGAGGTGTGTAGGAAGACATTAATAATTGAGTTAGTTGTAGTGTAAATTTTACTACACGGTGTGATAAGAAGAATCATTTCAGTTTCTATACCACCCACCTCCTTCATTCAAGCGCCATGGAAATAATGTACTGTACGTACGTGTCGTGGTTATATTAAATGATTATCAAATTAAACACTTGCTATGCATGTATAATTATTAATTATAGGTAGAAGTTAAGCTAGGCAATTTAATTGGCGAGTTTAGGTAATATGTGTGGCAACATATAAAATATTAATACATAAAACCAATGACTGCAGCTAAGCGTAATAACGAGTGGTCAAGATTACCATGACAACAAAGGACGCTAATCCTATTCGTGATTGGTGCAAACTGGAAGCGAATGACGTGACGAGTTAAAAATGACGTCAGCGAAGTGGACGTTAAGTTTTTGACTCTCTACAGGTATATCTGGAAATGGTGGTTGTTTCACTGCGGTGATCAATCCAAAGTTGTGATTTTCAGAGTAGAGACGAAGGTAATTGAACTGTTCGGACGATCAACCGATAGTTCAAAGTATTGTGCATTAAGTGCAACGCAATTTAAATGAGAAATTTGCGTTAGTGCATAATAATCATCGTGTGAAGTGTGAGACACTTGCGAAGAAGACGAACTCTTAGGCAACAGACTGAAGAGTCGTGTAATTTGAATCGGCAAGCGAACAGCTGATCGGCGTGTGAAGTACGAAGGACGTTTGGTCAACTGGAGAAGAGCTGTGAGGTGAATGCGATGATTCATCTCGTGTGCAACTGATTCACGGCAAGATACGAGTAAGACGTTTGGTGTGGTCACTTCCATGACTGCATATTCAACCGTCTGATCAACATTCTTGACTGCGAAGAATCGGACGACGGAGAGAGCCGAAGACATTCGAGTTTCATACAACTCGACAGATAAGCGCAAATATAATATTTCCTAAGTAACTCGCCACACTAGGTAAATAGGATTGTTATTTGTTTGTGCATATGAATGATATTGAATAACTTTATATTATATATATTTCATAAGAACTGGGAGTTCGTTGAATTTGGAAGAATTTCTTGAGTAAGTTAAACCCAACCGATTAACCACTAGGATAATAAAGTGCCCTTTTACACGGGATACGACAACTATGGGGTCCTACGTTCCGGAATATTAAAACTGGATTTTTAACTAACACTCGAAATATCAACGAACAATAATCTCAAGTATTGAAAATGTATAGTTTAAAAGTTATCGCTTTTGCGATTGCGAAAGAACAACTTTATTAATAAGCGTTTACTCGATGCGAATTGTTTAGTAAAGATTAACCTCGCGTAACCATAGAGTACGCATCTCAAGAGGGAACATTTTATTAATCTTATTTAAGATTATCTTTTGAAGAATTTAATTCTTGTATAGCGAAAGCTATTGGGAAATACTTGTTAACTGAGTAAACAAGTAAGTAGACCATGTCGTCATTTGGAGAACATGAACAGTGGGTTAAACTCGCTAAAGAGATGGGAATGGAAGGTGATGAGTTGAAGACGTTTGTGCGTGATAGACAGCAGGAAGCAAGAGACGACAGACTGCGTGAACGAGAAGATCGAAAGCTTAAAGATGAGGCAGCGGCTGAAAAAGATAGACTAGCCAGAGCACAAGAATTAGAGTTAGCAAAAATAGCTGATGCAAGGCTTGAACGAGAAAATCAAGCGAATAATGCAAGACTTGAAAGAGAGGCGAATGACGCCAGACTGGAACGGGAAAGTCGTGCGAATGAGGCCAGACTTGAAAGAGAGGCGAATGATGCCAGGATTCAACGAGAACGAGAGGCGAATGAGGCCAGACTTGAAAGAGAGGCGAATGAGGCCAGACTTGAAAGAGAGGCGAATGAGGCGCGATTAGTTCGTGAAGCGGCCGAATGTCAAGCTAGGAGAAATATGGACCTTGAAGTCAAAAAGCTTGAATGTAAATTGTGAATGAATTTTATTGGCCATCGATAGGACAAGAAATTAAAAGGTATGTCCTGAGTTGTGATGTATGCCAAAAGTCGGTAGACAAAAAGGTGAGCCACAGAGCACCGATGGGACATCTTCCGGTACTGGATGTACCATTCAAACATGTCTGTGTAGACATTATCGGAGTGATAGAACCTATGTCATCAAGAGGTTATCGCTATATATTAACGATAGTGGATTTGAGTACCAGATACCCAGAAGCGATTCCACTGAAAGGAATAACTACAGAGGAGGTGGCGGAAGCCTTGTTCAATTTTTATTGTCGCATGGGTGTTCCTCAGAAAATCCATACTGACAGAGGGAGCCAATTCACTTCAGAATTGATGGCTGAAGTTAACAAGATGTTGTTAATCAAGCACACTTTCACTAGCCCTTACCATGCTATGGGAAATGGATGTGTGGAGAGACTTAACGGAACAATAAAAGCAACGTTGAGGAAGCTAATAGGAGAACAGGTCAAGGAATGGGACAGGTTCTTAGCACCATTATTGTTCGCGTTACGAGACACTGTACACGAAAGTCATGGGTTCACACCCTTTGAATTAATTTTTGGAAGGTCATGCAGAGGACCAATACAGATATTGAAGGAACTCTGGACAAATGAGAAAGTGGAGGATGAAGTAAAAGATGTTTATACATACATGACCGATTTGAGAGAAAGAATAGAAGAAACATGTGATATGGCACAGAAGGCCATACATAAAGCAAATGAAAAGAATAAGAAGTATTATGATAAGAAAGCACGATACAGAGAGTTGAAGATAGGAGATAAAGTTTTATTACTGTTACCCAGTTGTAACAATAAGATGCTTGTAAAATGGCAAGGACCATTTGTGGTCAGAGGCAAAATAGGAGATTATGATTACAAGGTGGAAATTGATGGTGGAAAACTCAAAACATATCACATCAATATACTAAAGAAGTACTACGAGAGAAATGGAGAAGGTAATGATGTAGAAACGTCAGCATACATATCGGCGATAGTACATGATGGTAAAGATGGTGAAGATGAAGAAGAAGAGATATTGAGCTTATATGTAAGTAAACAAACGGAGACTTACAAAGATGTGGATGTCAATCCTAAATTGACGGAAAAACAGAAAAGAGAATTAAGGGAACTACTGAGAGAACATGAGGACATATTCAGTGATAAGCCAGGAAGGACAGATATGGTAAAGCATGAGATTCATCTGACGAGTGATGAGCCAATTCGGTTACGAGCTTATCCAACGCCATATCATCTTCAAGCGGAGATAAACAAGGAATTAGAGACAATGCTGGAGAATGGAATTATAGAAAGATCGGAAGCAGCGTATGCAGCGCCGCTTGTAGTTGTTAAAAAGTCAGATGGAAGTAACAGACTTTGCTGTAATTATAAACAACTCAACAAAGTGACAGTATTCGATCCAGAACCGATGATGTCTAATGAGGATATTTTTAATAAACTCAGTGGAAGTAAAATCTATAGTAAGTTCGATTTCTGTAAAGGGTATTGGCAGATACCAATGAGCGAAGAATCAAAAGACTTAACCACATTCATCTGTGCAAGCGGATTATATAAATTCAATGTGTTACCATTTGGACTAGTCAATAGCGCGTCCAGTTATAATCGCTTGATACGGAAAATATTACATGGAACTGAAAATCTAGAAAGTTATGTCGACGATATTCTTGCTCATACAAAAGGATGGGACGAACACATGAAGACGTTAAGAGAGTTTTTCACAAGAGTGAGAAAAGCTCATTTGACATTGAAACCGAAGAAATGTTCACTAGGATATGGCAAGATAGATTTCCTAGGCCATACATTGAACAACGACGATATAAGCCCTAAGGGAGAATCTATTGACAAGATTGTGGAAATGCCACAGCCTAAGACGAAGAAGCAAGTGAGAAGCTTTTTAGGAGCGATAAATTACTATCGAAAGTTTA
This sequence comes from Lumbricus rubellus, assembly GCA_945859605.1. NCBI lineage: Eukaryota > Metazoa > Annelida > Clitellata > Crassiclitellata > Lumbricidae > Lumbricus > Lumbricus rubellus. The sequence goes on from OX243821.1 coordinate 33,351,263, forward strand.
TTCCACATTGTGCAGAATTGATGGCACCGTTGAGCGACTTGACTAAAAAGTTAGCTCCTAACAATGTTGAATGGAACCAAGAGTTAGGTGAAAGTTTTAAGCAGTTGAAAGAAGCACTAGCTAAGACACCAATCCTTAGGTTACCAGACTTGGAGAAAGAATTTATAATACAGACAGATGCATCAGGAAAAGGGATAGGTTGTGTTCTTATTCAACAATATGAAGGAATAAACCATCCGATAGCATATGCGAGTAGAAAACTGTTGGAAAGAGAGATGCGATATTCAGTTGAGGAAAGAGAATGTTTAGCCATAATGTGGGGAATCAGTAGATTTGATCGATATTTGTGTGGAAGAGAGTTTGTGATCGAGACTGACCATTGTGGACTACAGTACATGAAGGAAGGGAGGATGAAGAATGCAAGAGTCATGAGGTGGAGCCTTGCCCTTCAAAATTATTGTTTTACAATACGTTACATTAAGGGATGTAATAATGTAATGTCCGATTATTTAAGTAGAGGATTGACCTAAGATTTAAGTAAATCAATGGTGATACTATAGGTAGATAAGAAGTAGTTGTGTTAGGTTGTGATGTTGTGTAAAGTAGTATAAGCATAGGCATAAGCAGTTATTGTAATTTGATAATTAGATAAGTTGATAAAGCCTGTGTACAGACTTTTGAAGAAAGGGTATTTGTCGTGGTTATATTAAATGATTATCAAATTAAACACTTGCTATGCATGTATAATTATTAATTATAGGTAGAAGTTAAGCTAGGCAATTTAATTGGCGAGTTTAGGTAATATGTGTGGCAACATATAAAATATTAATACATAAAACCAATGACTGCAGCTAAGCGTAATAACGAGTGGTCAAGATTACCATGACAACAAAGGACGCTAATCCTATTCGTGATTGGTGCAAACTGGAAGCGAATGACGTGACGAGTTAAAAATGACGTCAGCGAAGTGGACGTTAAGTTTTTGACTCTCTACAGGTATATCTGGAAATGGTGGTTGTTTCACTGCGGTGATCAATCCAAAGTTGTGATTTTCAGAGTAGAGACGAAGGTAATTGAACTGTTCGGACGATCAACCGATAGTTCAAAGTATTGTGCATTAAGTGCAACGCAATTTAAATGAGAAATTTGCGTTAGTGCATAATAATCATCGTGTGAAGTGTGAGACACTTGCGAAGAAGACGAACTCTTAGGCAACAGACTGAAGAGTCGTGTAATTTGAATCGGCAAGCGAACAGCTGATCGGCGTGTGAAGTACGAAGGACGTTTGGTCAACTGGAGAAGAGCTGTGAGGTGAATGCGATGATTCATCTCGTGTGCAACTGATTCACGGCAAGATACGAGTAAGACGTTTGGTGTGGTCACTTCCATGACTGCATATTCAACCGTCTGATCAACATTCTTGACTGCGAAGAATCGGACGACGGAGAGAGCCGAAGACATTCGAGTTTCATACAACTCGACAGATAAGCGCAAATATAATATTTCCTAAGTAACTCGCCACACTAGGTAAATAGGATTGTTATTTGTTTGTGCATATGAATGATATTGAATAACTTTATATTATATATATTTCATAAGAACTGGGAGTTCGTTGAATTTGGAAGAATTTCTTGAGTAAGTTAAACCCAACCGATTAACCACTAGGATAATAAAGTGCCCTTTTACACGGGATACGACAGTACGAATGGACGGATCACGAGATTTAAGTTAATTTTGCGAACTGGTGCGTAAAGCTTGGGAAGGGGTCTCGGCTAAAAGTAGGCCTATATCGGCAAACTAAAATTATATCTACTTATGACGTAAGCATTTATCCTATACAAGTGTACGATAGCATTTTATCAAATTATAATTAAGTTACGTTCAGATCTAGACAGTTAATCATAATTATAGTTCACACATCAACACATTTTTAGCGAGAAAAGTTGAAGCTGGGGAACATGACGCGAGACAGACTCAGACAGAGAGAGGCGTCGGACTCCTACGGGCATGTGCCCATGGATTTAAAGAAGAAGAAACATCAACATGTCAGTGTCATGCTTTATCAGTTGCAGGTCCATCTGGAATAGTCTCCCGTTGCAGATACGCCTGCTACCTAGGGTGGACTCTTCTGTGTTCTCCTTAAAACTGTTTGGTTTCACCGTGGTTGGACTGGGAGCGCCTCTGAGTGGATTTTTTAAAGGTCGCTATACAAAACCTTGAAATGAATGAATGAATGAATGAATGAATGAATGAATGAATGAGTGAATGAACGAATGAATGAATGAATGAATGAATGAATGAGTGAATGAATGAATGAATGAATGAATGAATGAATGAATGAATGAATGAATGAATGAATGAATGAATTCTGCTCAACTGTGGATCTTCATTTAGGCAATGTCATCCAGCCACTCCCACACGGCCTTCCCCTACCTAATCACCGTTCGTCTATAATAATTATTGTAGGCCTAGGATAACCTATAGGACACCTGTGTTAAGCATTTCATAGACGAATAAGAGTGATAGGTTTCCACTTTTGAGTAATAATTCCGATACATTGGGCATCCACAAATTTAGATAAAATTATTACACTGCACAACTTGTAAAAAAAACAGCAATGTGACAGTACGTTTCCAGATGTTTCTATGAAAAATATTATTGATTACATTGTGAAACATCGATGTCAATTGAAATCTCTTCGACACCTTTTTAAAGTGTTAAAACAGAAATAAATAACTGGCCTCACCTATGTAAATAATTGCTGATGTGGGTGTTCCCAGTGACATGATGTGGTTCTCAATGTCGTAAGGCTTAAACAATTTGAAAATATGAATACAAAATTAGCGAAGGGCGCCAGTCCTGTTATGGGCGTCCCTAATTCCTACGTGGGGCGTCACAAAGTCTCGACGATCCACAGGGAAAAGCAATGACAATGTAGGCCTAAAGCTCGGAAGAAAATAGAATTTAATTCAATTCAAAAGTTGGTTGAAAAGTTATATTCGGAAGATGTCAAATTACTGCATTTCTTTACTCAAACTTTAAGTCTAGGCCTCTAGGGACTGCATTCATAATTTTCACCACTCTGAATTTTGAAAAAAGGTCAGATTCGGTCAAAAAAGAGGCTAGAAAAGGCAAGATTGACAATTTCTCTGGGAAATGCATGGGTTTTCCATTTTTCCAGATTGAAATTTCTGACGACCTTTTTTAGTCATCCGATGATTAAAATTTGCTCTCTTTTTCCTCCCGATAAAATTTCTGGTAACCTTTTATAAGTTTTTCGCTCTAAAATTTACAAGTTTTGATCCAAATTCACAAAATTCTCGAATTTGTTCACGTCTTTTATGCAATTTCACCTTAAACTGTCTATTTTTATGAGTAAAAAGTCGGAAAACCGCCGTGAGAAAAAAGGCTAGATCCTGACAGACAAGACCTAGAAACCTAGACAAGACCGAAAACACCAAGATCTTGGTGGAAAAAGCTAGGAGTGGCATCTTTGTGTGTTTGGGCTGTATTCATAATTTTTACCCCGAGTCAAACTTTGTAAGCTGGATGACACAATTAGAAGAGGTGTTTAACTTTTCGCTTACTATAATGATTCAAACTTATTATGCTTATAAATGGTTGCGATCATCACAATTGACTTGCCACCATAACCACGGCTTTAATAGAATTTGTATTTACTTTAGAAAGGTGTTGAAAACAGTTGTAGGAGATTGAATGGTAATAATTTTAAAAGAGGTGTCTCTATAATTCTCTGCTCTTTTGTTTTTGAGAATGTGTCATTGTATTTGCACATCAATTGACATTAATTTAATAAGTTTTTTACTTTTATTTTATGCCATGTAATCGTTTTTCTAACTATGTTGGTCGTTTCATTAAAAAATAAATAAATATTCTAATTTAATATTTCAACGAAACACGTTTCTTTCCTAATGTAGCATCCAAACCAAATCACGCATGACTCCACGTTCAAGCGAGAGTTAATTAAATCGTATCGTATTAAAACATTTATAGAGCGGCTCTACTAGGTGGTCGCCATAGCAACGACGAAGAAATCATGACGTACAATTATGACTTTCAGGCCTTCCTTCTCTTTACGCACGCTATTTCATGGGTTGTAAAAAGCCTCATCCTTGCAGCAGATTATTCGATTACAATATAACCTGATAAACCGATGTCACTTTTTTAGTCTTGCTTCTGACTCTGGCGCAACATAAAGAGACCGTGTTTCTCGCTCTTCAACCCGGCCGATAATTGGGTTTAAAGACTGTATAAAAAGAAATGCCTGGATGCACTTCACTTCTCATTGCTCTGACGTCCACAAAAGTGGCTGGACGGCGTTGAGACTTGAAAGTAAGTGCCTGGACGCCGTCCATGACCGTCTGGCCATACTTTAAACCATGTCTTAGCATTTAGCTTTACTAATATTATTGATTAATTGATTGATAATTAGCTGATTAATTGTTCGACGTTGCCTCATGTGACCTCCGTTGTCCAATTTCTATTGTCCTGGCTCACTTCGACAGTATTTAAACGACTTCTTAAAACTTTTTTTATTACTGAGACTGGACTGTGAATGCTTTTGAGTGGACTTCTTGAATAGGACTTTAACTAAATTATCTAAATTATTGATTTGAATGAATGAATGAACTAACTAATTAATTAATTTTCGAATCAATGATTTTATTCATGAAATAATTAAGCAAATACGCAATTAGTTAATTAATTAATTACACGTAGGGTAATTTTTTTGAATCTGAAAATATCAACTCTTATAATAATTTCAGATAATGCTTTTTCTTGTCTGTTTCTATAGGATTGAACAAACTTACCTCTTAATGAGTATCGATGATGAGAAGTTTAAATATTTATAGACTAATTAAATTCTTTAGAAGAGGTGTCTTAGAGGCACTGACCTAAGAATACTTTTAACATGGAAAACCGTCATCTACCAAGGGCATATTTCCTTCACCTAGTTCGAATGATCTTCAGTAATCGCATCATTCACCTATCACAATCGCCATGGTCTCCTCCTTTGGGCGTCCAAGTAGCGATGGGCACCCGTCCAGTTATGGGCGCCAATCCTTCGTGGGGCGCCATTGGGTTCTACAGGGAACCACGCTGCTCGAGATCGACCGAAACGGCGCCCACATAAATGCCGGAAGTGATGAAATACAGACCGGAAACGGTGACATCTCTACCGGAAGTTGCGACTTTTCAACCGGCTGTTGGACATTCTAGATCAGAAGTGATTGCGTCTCTAACGCAGAATATTATGGTCATCGAATTTGACATGTTTATTGTTTAAGCGTTGTCGTTGTCATGATTATCATTTATCACAACATCATACTAATACTGCTTCTACAACAGACACTGCTACCGCTACATACTACTACCTCATGTTAATTTTATATTCTTATGCTTTAACCGGTTAAAGGTATTTTTAACACCTCTAAAACACTATCATACAATGCTATAAATAAAACGTTTCACCCAACGCTAAGACTCGGTGACATTTTATAATTATGATTATACACGGTGTCCAGATTGAAGTGATACACTTTTTGTTTTGGCGATATACTTGTCAATTCTAAATGAAACTCTATGAAATTCCATATAGTGTAAGAGGGATAAATTATCAATGTTTCCAGAATTTGTTTTCCAATTCTACGAACAGGGCATCAATTAAATTGTGTAGATTCGTCACCATAGCAACGGTGAAGAGATTTTGGTGTCTAGGTTTCCACTCAAAACCATTAAAACGGCGGGTGACAGGAATTTTTAAGCGTGCAGTTCTACACAAAATGTGCAGTTCTAAGTGGATTTGTGCAATTGTAGAAGCACTTCTGTGCAGCTAAAATCAACAAAAGGAAGCCATTATCATCCGATTTGAAGAAATTTACAATTATAGGATGGGAAGAGAAAGAAGAGATTGTGCAGTTCTAAAAATTCCTTTAAAAAGCCCTGGCGCGGATGAAAGGACGTCCAATGTTTAAAGCGTAGGTAGTCATTAGAATTCTAGCGGCCCTCGGGTCGACCGAGACCGAGAAACTGTAGACGCCGTTGATCAGAAATTCATGTCACGTGATTTGCTTTGTTGCTTAGGCCTACTCTGAACAAAATAATTACACGAATGTTATGGGTGATGACCAACATGAAAAAAGTCAAAATATATTTATTTGTATCCTGCGAAAATTATTAGAAGAGGTGTTTAAATTACGCGACATTTGCATACAATGTCAATTGTTTCTGCATTGTTTAACGTCGTCACAATTTATGTAAAGCATTATTTACAGAGATTTTATAAATTTTATAAGAGTTTTTTTAATTATCCATTGCGATAAAAGATTTAAGAGACAGAATCTAGTTCCAAGTTAACGACACTTTGTGATAATAAGGATTATTATAGCATCGCCCTCCCTCTTTATACTGATCTGGGACTGGCACTGCCTGTAGCCAATGAATGAATGAATTAATTAATTAATTTTTACACAGTCATATGAATCCGAAAACATCAACTGTTATAGTAATAATTGCAGATAATGTCATTTTGTTGTCTCCTCTAAACGTTTACAGTGAAAATTCATTGAGTATAAAATAATGTATTTGGTTAGATGTTTAATTATTTATAGACCAAAGAAATCCTTTAGAAGAGGTGTCAAAAAATCTATCAGCGGCGAAAGCCTATATTGTGCACTTCTGAGCTTTGTAAGGAGGGCATTATCAAATTTCAATTGTATTGTATTATATTAATCATCCCGATAATCATAGTTTTGATCAGAAATTGTCATAGTTGAATGATATAATTATTTCTTTATGAAGTATATTTTCCAGGTACAGAGCCCAACAGTTTTTGGCTCACAGTAGAAAAAGTCAAATGAAATAATGGACTACTTATACAAAATTAAGATCACTTCTAAAAGGTGTCCAAAATGTTCAGATCATTCATTTTTTTCATAAGCCTAAGTCGTTGTGTCAGAATAAAGAATGTATTGGCTCTCTGTCTCGCCATGTACAGTTTACAAACTCGAAATACATGAAAAGAATATCTGTCTGCGTGTATATGTCTGTCTGTATGTCTGTCCGTATGTCATTATGTCTGTCTGTATATTTGATTGTCATTAGATAGAGAGGCAGACAAATACGCAAACAAAATAAGCTTTGGGTGCCGCGTGTTGAAACATCAACCTATCAGCGTCTTGCCTTCTCAGTTGTTGGTCCATCTGTCTGAAATAGTCTTCCGTTTGAGATGCGTCTGTTACCTAAGGCTGACTCGTCAGTGTTTTACAGTTTCCTTAAAACGTTTTCTTATTTACCGTGGATAGACTCGGAGCGCCTCTGAATGGATTTCTTGAAGGGCACTTTATAAATTATTGAAATGAATAATTGAATGAATAAACTAACGAATTAATTCAGCTCGATTTCTGAATCTCCATTTCGCACCATGCAGTCTGTCATGCCATCCAGCAACCCCTCAACATCCACCCCCCCCCCCACACACGGCCTTCCCATGATCCCTGCTCCGTCTACAATTCTAGACTGAGCCATAGCACAGCTTTTGGACACCTGTGTTAAGCATTTCATAGACAACTAAGAGTTTAAAAATTTCCACTTTTGCATATCTCATCAATTAGTAATTCCGTTGGATTAACAATCCCTCCCCCCCCCCCCCCAATGCTCGTAATAATTGTGAGTGCCAGTCCCAAGCTTGCAAAATGTAGCGCTTTGGATAACACACTGGCATGGACACCATGCATCGGACACCTTTTTAACGTATAAACATCGATAATAATAATAGTTAGTTCGCTTCTACCACGTAAATGATTGTCCATATGCTGCAGATATTACAAGGATCTCGATATCATGAAAAACTTCAAAAACAAGAATAAAAAAAACCAAAGTGAAAACACTGAAAAGATAAAGTTTGGAAGCAAATGGAAAAGTCAATTCAAAAGTTGATTCAAAAGGTATTTTCAGGAGATCAAAAGTCAAATCGAAAACGTAAGTTATAAATTCTAGATAGCACTGCAGATATTAAATTTAACCCTGTAACGCACACCTGGGGTCCATTGGACCCCAGAGGTGCAAACAACTTGAATATCTCTATCGATATAAAAACTGAAAATCTGAAATAATTCAAATTCCTCAAGAATTCATCCCTCTACATGTACAAAAAAGTTGGGAGACTGTAGCACCCCTGGTTGAATGGAAAAAAATTGAGAAAGACACCTAGGGCATATTTAGCATACCTGGGGTCCAATGGACCCCAGGCTTCAGCATTGATAGGTTCATGGTGCATCGACTATAGCATAATGGGAACAGGACAAACCCCTCGGCCCATTACCCATACCTTTTCCACCACCACTGCCCTGACCATTACCCCATTAAAACATTACACCCCCGCCCCGCCATTGCCCCCCATCCGTCTGTTTACATCCGTCTGTTCATATTTATGTTCAGTGTATGTATGTATAATGTATATATGCAAGGTATGTATGTGTGTATGTATAATGTATATATGCAAGGTATGTATGTGTATATGTATGTATGTATGTATGTATGTATGTATGTATGTATGTATGTATGTATGTATGTATGTATGTATGTATGTATGTATGTATGTATGTATGTATGTATGTATGTATGTATGTATGTATGTATGTATGTATGTATTTATGTACATGTATGTATGTATGTATTGTATGTATGTATATGTGTATGTGTGAATGTATGTATTGTATATGCGTGTATGTATGTACATGTATGTAAGTCTGAATGTATGTATTGCATATGTGTGTATGTATGTATGTATGTATGTATGTATGTACTTACATACATACATGCATACATACATAAATACATACATACATATACATACATGCAGACATACACACATACCACACATATGTACATACAAACATACACAAGCCTACATTCATAAACATAACACATGCAATTATACCTACATAGATTACATACGTACACATATACACGGATAAATATATACAAATAGATACACATGCATACATACATACTTGCGTAGATACATACAAACATACATACCTTATGCCAAAAATACATACATACATATATTACATATGGCAACCCATAATTTTTTATGGCTATACCACTGGTGAAAAATTGAGCAAGTTACAAATCCTCGGTAGAAAACATTTATGAAAAAATCAATATTTTTCACACATTTTAATTTATTTTGAACACTTCCGTTTATGAAAAACAAATTATTTAGTATGACAATGTAGCCCGACACTACCTCTATAAAATGGTATAATACTTTTCTCTTTATTATGAATGTGGGATCAGATAAAAATAGTCTAAATACCTAAGTGGGTGGTTTCCACCTCCTCTTTGTACCTTGGGTATATCGGGTATAATTTTTTAACGGTATGAGGTATCATCACAAATATTACCTCAAAATGTGTGTAAATGAACCCCCTAAAACAACTTAAAATGTCAAGATATTATTCCATATGAAACAAGTTTTATTTTGGCAAAAACCTAAAAATTGATGGACATCACCCCTTTTGGTAGCCCTAGGGTTAAATTTTGGACTATATGTATTGACTCAAAAATGTTCCACCAGTGCATGTGCTATTTGCAACATAAATTTCAGTCATTCATTCCAAAGTTCTATCTAGTTGATATAATTTCAACCCATGTTATCGGTGGGGTCCATTGGACCCCAGGTGTGCTAAATGCGTTGGCGCGGAAGGTGTGCGTCATAGGGTTAATAAGTTGGAAAATTGATCAAATAGCCAACAGCTCCATCTACGCCACTTTTCCATATCTCCTTTAACCTTTTAATGCCGAGATGGTAGTAAATGGTATGAGAAAGCCTATACCCTCCGGCATTAAAGGGTTAATAATGAGCACAAAGACTGTACACTGTCGTCGGGAAGAAGATTCGGCACGGGAGAGGACTGGCCACACACAATCATACACCAAAACAAATGAACAATATTTAGGTGTGCGAAGTAGCAACACCAACCTACCAATCGCCATGGCCTCTATCGCCAATGGGGCCTTCTTCAACTTGCAAAAACCTTCGGGATCATTCTTATGACCCACCCTGTACAGTGGGCAACGCATAAGGTTGAGGAGGAATAATGTATGGTTAAAAGACAACTTATTTTCAACAACACGCAATAAATGTTAGTTTAAATATTGATGTACTTATATAATTTACTTTAAAAAGGTGTTTTTTTTCACAAGCCTCAGTAACTCTTAAAAGGCGTTGTGTAAGAATGAATAAAGATGATTATTTTTATTGTCTGTGTGTGTGCCTGCCTGTCTGTTTGTTTATCTGTCTTGTTGTCTGTCTGTCTCTCTGTCTGTATACCCTTTAGCTGCAAGCCGTACGTCTGTTTGCCAATATATTGAAAAACAGACAATAAAAATATGGTTGACAGTGTTATAGGCCAGTTGATTAAATGCAGTTAACTGTTATGTTCACTAAAGCTTTTTCAGTCAATTTGAATGACCTTACTCACGCACGTGTGAATTTATGGTGCACTTTTGTGCTTCTTGAATTTATTTGGATATTTTTAGCGCCATTTTATCCGTATTTCCTCTCGATGTGATATTTTTATGCATGAACCGTTGCGTTGATAATAGATCTAATTATAATTATCGTCAATGTTAATAAACACCGATTTTTAGCATTTATTTCAAATCCATATGGACGCTTAGGACAACATGTTAGACACCTGTGTTAAATATTTCACAGATCCATAAGAATAGTGATTTTTACTTGAGTCACTAACGTAATTAGTTATATGAGACAATCAATGTACAATTTTAATATCTAATGTTTGGATTTAAGATCTTTTTCATAATGTGTAAACCTGAACGAGTGTCCGATGAACTACTTTATGTTGTCTAAAAATTGAATGTAATTGAGATTGTACAGCTCCGTTTAGACACCTCTTTGGTGTAGTTTGGAGGCTACATAAGTTTTTGTTTACTGCTCTGTACACTTATTATTGTATTGTCGTCAACGGCCTTTGCTGCCATAGGATGACGTTAAACTGTGGAATAATAATAATAAACTGATGTAGAGTACTGTCATGTCATGTCAAGACCAGTGTTGCCACTGATGTTTCTGAAATAAACCCAGATTTCCTTCCGAAAAAACCCAGAAAAACCCAGACTATTCATAGTTCTATAAGCTATTTTAGACCCTTTTTGTTCAAATTAAGTTGGTTTTTCGCTTGTTCGTATGATGTTTAACAAAATGTTCGTCAAAAGAGTCAAATAAAATGTAATTAAACTTTTAAAATATCAATTATTAAAGTTGTCAGAGACTGACAATAAGCTGTATCGATAGGCCTATATTTGTGTGCGCATGCGCAGCGGGTTGTGCCTACCTGTCACATGGCGTAAGTCTAGTTTACATAGTTTTAAAGTTGTCCGAGGTTCACAGCCAAATTTTCTTAATAGGCCTACATCAACAATCCAAAGTTTTAACCACCTAGAACATTAATCTGCAACAATTATAGGTCTATACGAATAGAGAAATGACTTGACTTGACCTACAGTCAGTAGGCCTACATGCAGTGTATACATGAGATGCCAAAATGGTTTATTAATTTTCTGTGCAGAGCTATATTCTTTTTAAGGTTGCAAATTATTTGTGTATTGACAACGTGAGATCTTGATTGTGGAGTTTAAAATGAAAATTAGTGGAAAAATTGTGTATCACGACCATTTTACATTGAATTTAACAGATTATTCATGTGTTGTAAGCAGAAATGGTCAACACACAAAAATAAACCCAGATTTGGCCCGAAAAAACCCAGCAAACCCAGACGAAGACCAAAAAACCCAGATCTAGTGGAAAAAACCCAGCTGTGGCATCACTGGTCAAGACGCGCCGTCGCATCGCGACGGTTGGTTACAAGAATGGAGTGTAATTGTCTATATATAAAGTCTCCTGTCACGAACCGCGTTCAACAGCTGTGTGCCCACGAGGCCAGTCCAGTGCGAGATGTTGTCCAGCCACGAAATCCTGGATCAGCCTCGTCCTCGGACTCCCTCAAAGAGACCCGTCATCAGACTACTCTCGATATTGTCGTGCGGCTGTATTAAGATGTGGCCAACATACCGCAGTTTTCTAGTTTTGGTCTGAGCTAATAGTACCTTTCGGGCCCCTGCTAATTTGTATGCCTGCTCATTTGTCATCATTTTTGTCCATGATTATTATCAGCAGATTTCGGCTGCACTTATTTCTTATTCTCAATTGCCTGAAGACGATTTCTACCTCCTTCTTTAGCGTCCAGGCCTCACACCCGTACGTCGCCACTGGCCACGCCAATGCCTTCATCAACCGCAAAACTCACTTTTGCTCCTCAACTTCACCGTCTTGCTCGAGACTGCTCATTACCAGCTGCGCCAGCTTCGCACTGTCTCTTACGTCTGCTGCTATACTCTTACTTTAGATTGCGTCTCTGGCGGAAATCGTCATCGAATTCACTGGTGACGTCACGTTTAAGTGAGAACTGAAATCGTCACCATAGTAACGACGAAGAGATATTGATGTCTAGGATTTCCCCTACAACCCATTTCAACGGGTGGGGGGGGGAAAGTACAATGTTGACCTCGAATATGGGTAGCCATGAGAATTCTAGCGGCCCTCGTGTCGACCGAGACCGAGAAACTCAGCGTTGCCACTTCTTGGGTTCTAATCTCCATTGTCTAATTAAACATTGTGGTTACCGGAGAAACATGGGAACAAATTAATTTTGTTGAAGTCACTAACTGTAAACCGGTATTCGTTCAGCCTCAGGTAAAAATGCTGAATGTCTCATTCTTATGTAGATCTCTGAAAACTCATTCTAAAGGTGTCTAAACTCATGTTTATCGTGTTGTCTACCAAGTTCGAGGAACTACAGTTTACTGTAGTCGACGTTGCTGACTTGATTTGTTTCTTATTGTGAACATAATCAACATTGTCAATTCTTTCAGTCTTTTGTATTCTGCTTAAGAAAATTAGAAAAGGTGTGTAAATTGTGGAAACAACCGTCGGTATTCTAGAATATAATTATTGGTATGACAATTATATTTCTAAGACCACAAAGATATTTAACCCTCGAGTGCCCAAGGGAGGGGGGGGGGAGGTCCGACCGGACCCCAGGCCTGTTTTTCCCGGGTAACTTTTTAAAAGCTATGGATCTGCATAAATGGTTTTAGGTATTCCTAGACCAACCATTTGAGCATAGAATGGTATATTTTGCGTGAGTATTGTCCTACCCTGGGCCTGAAAATTTAAAAAGTATCATTTCGCCTTACAACATTAGCACCCGCAAATTTTTTATCGTACTACTTTGATAGCATTTAGTCGAATGTCTCAGAAAAAACCGACAGTATAATTATGATAACAAAGCTTGGGACTTGCACTGTCAAAGTGCCAGCAGCGGCGGAGTAAATTTCATGACAGTCATGTTACAGTCCTTCATTCAGCGTCACCTTCCTATTTTTTTCTCGCCTGTGGACTAGCACTCTCAGAGTGCAGCCATTGGCGAACTCAAAAATGAATCATATGTATCTATGCGTATGGGCATTCATATAGCGCAATATCTTTTACTTAGGAAATTACGCATTTGGTTTGGTGAATTTCCACCCTTGTCAGTTTTCACTTGTGATACCAATAGTAACAAAATATGGTAACATTTCAAACAATTTTCGCGCTTTACAGCTTTTATTTATAGGTCAAATAGTAACTCTTAAAAAGGTATGTAATTATTTGTGAGCATCGTTACGTTTTATAATTTGATATAGCACAGTTCTTTTGTCAATGTACACTGTTTCAGTACTATCATTGAAAGGGTAAAATTCCCACCTTCTAGACTCACAGCATCTGTTCTATGTCTTTTGAACGCAGTAAATCGCGTAATAATTCTTCTGATGTGTACGAGAAAGATGAAAAGTTGACGGAGAAAGAGAAGCAGCTGTTAGAGAAGGAAGCCGAGGTTAAACTTTGTCTTGCATTCTTCTGTTTGGCGCCTTCATGTTTCGATGAGGTTTTCGACACCTTTTTAAAGCTATTAACTCTTGCTACAATTGACGATTGATACGTCCCCGTTTACTTTTTAATGCTATTAGGCTATAGCTTAATACAATAAACGATAGATACATCTACATTTACTCAATGAAGTTTTTGTCGAGACAGTTAAGTTCTATGCAAAATTATATATTTACACTGTACATGCATTCATTTATTCATTCATTCATTCATTCATTCATTCATTCGTTCGTTCATTCATTCATTCGTTCATTCATTCATCCATCCATTCATTCATTCATTCAGTCAAGTATGTATATAGCGCCTCTTCAAGGAAACTACTCATAGGCGCTGAGTATAATAGCCAATACCCACTAAGACATAACTCTTTCCCTGATTAACTCTTACCCTGATTCATCTGATCCTCCACCCTCCAATTCCAGGCCCAGACGACACCCGCCCTAATAGCTGTTCCGCACCTCTGATCCTACGGTAACTCGACCCATACCACCACGGACAACACTCACGGACAATCATTCTAACGCAACGCTCGTGAAGAAGCTGGTGCCCAGCGCTTGTCTTTTGAGTAGCGCTTTAGAAATTTCAAGTTTACGATTAAGATTACCATTACGATGGTAGGCAAAGAATTCTTGAATAGACGAAGTTTCTAAACTTTTTGTTCTCGTGCACTAGACGAACAAACCTTGTAAGAAAGATTGCTAAATTGCGTCAAAAAGTAGCCCAAGCAGGTCGTGTCTGAGCTCAATGCAAAGAAAATGAAGTCGCTGGCACTTCGTCTGTCTCGCGTCATTATTTCCATTGTCTAAAATGGCTCGCATCGTGGTTACCGGAGAATCATGTTACGTACTTATAAATGGCGGTCAAACCTTGAAAAAGGTGTTTAAAAATATATATCAAAGATGACTTGAGATGTCTGAGGATGTCATGGGAGGAGGCTGAAGAACTGGACAGGGATGAGTGGAGGAGATGCGTTGCCTGATGTTCATAAGTAACTAAGTAAGTGGGGCGCGGTGGTGTAGTGGTGGCGTCGTTGCCTTGAAGCCGGAAGGTTCGAGGTTCGAATCCACCTCACCGCGTAAGGACCTTGGGCAAGTCCTTCACTCACAATATTTGTTCAGCGCTATAATTTTTTTAAATGCAGAAAATTTAATGAATTAAAGAACGAACGAACGAACGAATGAATGAATGAATGAACGAACGAACGAACGAACGAACGAACGAACGAACGAACGAACGAACGAACGATCGAATGAATGAACGAACGAACGATCGAATGAATGAAGCTGAAAACATTAACTTTCTTCTTTGTTCATAAGATTCGTTTGTTACCTGCTGCAAACAAGGATTGCTAGTGGGCTTTAGATGTTTTCGTTTTAAAGTTCTACTTATTTATAAACAAATTGAATAACTTAGAAGAGGTGTATATAAAGCACTGACTAATATGTTCGTGCTGTGAGTTAATAGTAGTTTCAGTTAAACGGCCGACATTATGTGATAAGAAGAATTATTTTAAGTTCGACCGATCCCTTCATCCAAGCGTTCAACTGGTACTAAGAGGCGAGCAATTGAAACTTGACCATAAATTCTTCCTATCATTATAATCGTCGTCGTCATCATCATCGTCGTCATCATCATCATCATCATCACCATCATCATCATCATCATCATCATGCCTAACGTTTCCCTCGCAATTTCACGTAATGGATTGTGACGCAGAGACTTCATCATTTGAAAATAAGTGGGGGAGGGGACCAATTATAGTCAGCAATGCAGAACTCTACAGATTGGATGTCTCCATAAAAGAAATTATTGGACGATAATTAATTATAGTTGTGGAACAAATGCTTGGACGATATATATATATATATATATATATATATATATATATATATATATATATATATATATATATATATATATATATATATATTATAGTTATTGAACATCATTCGTGGAGAGACAACGTTGAAAAGGAACTGCAGGGGAACGATATGCCTATTGAGTCCCAGGTTTATAAAGCGTGCGTTCAAACTGTTTTTTGAGGTGTCGAAGATTCCCATTTAGACATTGGTAATTTTGCGCACGACTTAGCAGCATAAGTTGCTGCCATCATAGGCGGAAACCTAGGACGGGAGAGGGGAGGACGGTCCCACCAATAAAAGTGTTGGGAGGGACGGTCCATGCATTTGTCCCCCAATCATTGAGCGTGAAGACTCTACACACTCGGCCACACTCGTTCGTCCCCTTCCCCAGTCTCCGCCCAGGTTTCGGCCTATGGCTGCCATGAGTGCAGTATATTTATATTTTATCCGCGACTCATTATAACTGCACTTATTTGAATAATTGGTAGGCGATGCTATAGCTGGTGTGTGGTGAGTGTTGATGATAAAAGTTGTTCGAACGCGTTACTAAGTCGTGCGCACGACTTAGAACATAGTTTGCATTTATGTCCATTTAGGGGCTCCGTAAGATTCTTAGAATGACGTGGATGGAAAAGAAAGCAAACGATTTAGTGTTGGAGGTGGTGAGGTGGAAAGAGTTCTGTTCAACTCCACCAGAAAGAAAACTTTAATACTTCGGTCACGTGATAAGAAGGACAGTAGAATATGCTTTGAAAAAAGATCTTGCAGGGATACACCTCGATGAACAAATACAAAAATGGATCCACGATAACAGAACCCGTATGGGTTTGTCAATAGATCGGATGCTGAAAGCGACAGAAGACAGGAACAGATGGAGAAAACTACTTGCCATTGAAGCGTGCAAGACAAGACAATTACGGTTTACAAAACTATATATTTCCCATGCAGTGTCGTTTTGAACACCTTTTTAACGTTTATAATTGTTGCTTTATATTCATATGTATAAGAACTATTTACGAATCGCTAATTTACGAATTAATTTTTAAAAACGTGTAGATTTACTTTCAATCCAACCCTTAAGTCCCTAACCAGGGTAAGAATTGCGGCAGGAATGCCACTCATATGGCTTTCTCCACCTCGAACTAGGTTTTCGCCCTTGTCTAGGTTTGTTTCATTTTTCATCAAGATCCATTTCTTTCGTCATGATAATAATAACCGTCCTGGCACTTATTTTGGAAAGGTAAGGGGCGTCCTGACACTTCTTTTTTACACTTTTAGCACTGACTATAATTGTGGAACATCATTCGTGGATGAACTTAGTGGGAGCAAAAACCGAAACGATATTCCCGAGTGTGTCCCAGGTTTATAAAGCGTACGTTAAAATCGGTTTTGAGGTGTCTAAGGTTCCCAGTTAGACATTGGTGTTTTTTGCATGTTTTATTCCAATGTTTTATTGCATGCTTTCAACGACCTTTGTTGTCATAAGATGACGTTAAAATTCGGATTAATATTACCTTTATTCACTAAATTGGTTTACGCAAAAATTAGGTGTTTACTGCACAGTGTTAGAGCGGTAGTTTTGAAAACCTTTTTACGATTTTACTTAATTCTATATAAACATGAGACTCTGCAGGTTTATTAGTTAAGTTCTGTTGTTTAACAAAGATCAGGTATAGAACGAAGGTAATGGTGATGGAAGCATGAATCAATCAGAATTTATATAACGCCCTTATGGCCGAAAGAAACGAAACCAGTCTTCAACAGTATGTGAAATTGAGAATAGTTTGAGAGGTGTCGCATAGTCAAGGGAAGTCCATTCCAGGTTGTTGGACCAACCACAGAGAACGAACGCCTCTGTATTGTTGCAGAGCAAGTGAAAAGCACCAATAAGTCACCATGGACAGCAGAGCGCATGCAGCGCGCGGCGGCCTATGCAAGTGGAAAGGAAGAGGCAAAAGCTCACACAGATTAGAGGGTGTCCAGCCTGATAAGCATCGCCACACGAAAGATACAATTCTAAATAATTAGAGCTGCAGCCTGCATGTGTTCGCAATAGTACTATAATTATGATGATGATGGTTCTCTGCCCGAAGGCAGGTTCATTGGCTTTTACGCCGCTGGGGATGACATGAGTGAGGTGGTTTCCCGTTGCCTTACCCACAGACAATGATGAGTAAGCAACTTGTCCAAGGTCGCTCCGTAGCAGCTTGCGCCCCGCGTCCCACACGTGCTAGCCCGAGATATCTAATACTCTGAGTGTCAACTCCCAGCCCGGGGCTTGAACCGCAGTCCGTTGTATCCAACAGACGAATGCCGCTCTCACTTACCGGTGTAGCTAACTAGGCCAGCTTATATACTATACACGCAAACAAAATAGGACGTGCGTACAAAGAATGGATGCACGATGTAACTTCATGATTGAAGTGGAACGTCGCTGCACAAACTGACGCAGACCGCGACGGAGAAAAGATGTAGAGACGTGGTATTCATGGGCGGGTATGTTTAGAAGTTGTGGCAGAACATGTGCCAGCTGGCATCTAATGATCTAAGGGAAGAAGCTGATTATTTTCATAAATACCTCGGGCGCTGAAAAATAATATAAATAATAATACTAAAAATAAAATATATATGCATGCAACAGCAGAAATTGCAGATGCAAAAAAAGAACAACAATACCAGTCCATTGCAGCCACTCTATAATACTTCAAGGTTCATATAGCCGCAGAGACGTGGTATTATAAAAAAAGTATGGATATTCAGCACATGGCTCGTGATGATGACCCTCTGATAAGCCGAGTATGTCGGGCAAAACTTTTGAACGGTGTGATATATCATCTCCCTATTTTACCTCAAATTAACACTCCACAGCTACCGTGTGATGCGCGGTGGTGTAGTGGGTATGCTCGTCGCCTTGCAGCCGAAGGGTTGCGTGTTTGAATCCACCTCAGACCACTTCGTAGGGACCTTTGGCAAGACCTTCACTCGCAATTCTTCAGCGCTTCGGCGTGAAACTCCGATGCAGTGTCCGTGCTTTAGTCGGGAGAACCTCTGAGTAGCGAGGTTGATGGTGCGCTATAACAAGCAGATGTACAAACGAAATACCAAAAAATTTCAACAATTTTTTTCGATGCGATACAGTTTTTGTGATGCAAAAGACCTTGGTACCTAAATGGCAGCCTGATAATTAAGGTTGAGTTTTCTAGTAGGCCTAACATGCTCTAAACTCTAAAGCAACATAGTGGGAATAAAAAAATTATCGATATTTTTTGGGAGTTTGAAAATTGTGAGTTTTTTCCTACAGTTTTGTATTGGACCACTGGCAATTCCCTATTCCAATTTACATAAAATCGTTGTCCATCTGCTTATATATCGTTGAGTTATTTCATTTTGAAGGTGTTCAAGACGACAATGCTTACCATAATTATTTTAAAGTTATAATTATCTCTCTAACAGCAGTGATCAAAGGTCACGGAGAACATGAAGTTTGTTTGCCTGAACAGCTCTAAACAGTTCATCTCAATATTATTACGTAGACATGTTTCAGTCGAGATTCCGACAGCAGAGAAACGACGTCACGTGATGTAACAATAAAAATAATATATTTCTTCATTGAAACGCCTGCAAGACGCACTGCGCTTTACATTTACAAGTTATGCAGTAGGCCTAATCTTAATTAAACTTAACTACCAACTGAGCAGACAGCTTTGCAATCACAATGGTGCTAATAGCAGCCTACAAGTCAAATCCGCCCAACGAAAGCTCGAACCCGCTACCTCTCGCACTCTTGGCCAGCGTGTTCATCATTTCTCTACCGCCCCCCCCCCCGCCCCCCACGGAGGACATGACAGCAGGACGGTCAGTTCCTCTCAATTGCGTGGACATGTCGTCAAATCGGGATCCATAAAACATGTAAATGCATGCGGTGTGCCATGTTGAATAATTATTGTCAATTAGAGAAAACACCACTAGACAACGAATATTATGAATCCCATTCATTTTCTGGGCGTGTCCGATATTAATAAAATCTTGGTTTATAACGTTTCAGAGGTGTCTCAGGCTCTCGAAAATGCTTGAGAGTCAGCTGGATATATAATAGTACAGAACTAACGAATCGATCTATACTAGTGCTGCAACTGTTGGAGGTTGTGAAGTTGAACTACTTTGTACAAATGATCAGTGCGGACAATGTTTACCGGCCTTCATAATTATTATATCAGGGATATCTTCTTCTTTGGTTTATCTGCCAAGCGGCAGGTCCAAACGTCCAATGTCTACACTTTTCCCGCTGTTGTGCCATTTCCTCGAGTTTTCTGTATCCTTCCTCCATCATCCCGTTCAGCAGTTTTGTATAGGTCTGCATCTCTTTGTCAGAGGTTTGTGGATGGAAAGAAAGCTTGATGAAGACAGAGTAGACGCTGGATGGACGATGTGGAGGAGTGGATGGGGTTGTCGATGGCGGATTGTTTAAGGAGAACGAGGGACAGAGAAGATGGATGGAGGAAACTGACGTCTTTGGCTCTGGTCTCCGCTTTTTGTTTTTTCTGCACCTCTTTATCCGCAGCAGTGAGTATGGACAAGATGATGATGAAGACTTTCGCTCAAAGTATTAAGAGTTGAACGTTTGAATTGATAGTTTCTAATCTAAGTTTCAATACGATAGTTTCTAATCTAAGTTTCAATACGATAGTTTCTAATCTAAGTTTCAATACGATAGTTTCTAATCTAAGTTTCAATACGATAGTTTCTAATCTAAGTTTCAATATGATAGTTTCTAATCTAAGTTTCAATATGATAGTTTCTAATCTAAGTTTCAATATGATAGTTTCTAATCTAAGTTTCAATATGATAGTTTCTAATCTAAGTTTCAATATGATAGTTTCTAATCTAAGTTTCAATATGATAGTTTCTAATCTAAGTTTCAATATGATAGTTTCTAATCTAAGTTTCAATATGATAGTTTCTAATCTAAGTTTCAATATGACAGTTTCTAATCTAAGTTTCAATATGATAGTTTTTAATCTAAGTTTCAATATGATAGTTTCTAATCTAAGTTTCAATATGATAGTTACTAATCTAAGTTTCAATATGAGTTCTTTAGGTTTCTTCATAACAATTTTCATTTTAAATTTGTTTTCACTTAAATTTCTGCTACCGGAAATTTATATTCAGCTTCAGTTACGACAGGGATTAAAATTAATTGCATCGCTATTTGTCGATGCCCGTATCAAGCAATTTTCCGTTCGTCTTCACAATTTATAAAGTTTCAATTCAAACAATTTTAAAGGTGTCTAAGACGCCCTTTGGACATTTGAATCTTTTCTTTTTATTTATTCCAACAACATAGCACGAAGCCGAATAGAAGTATGTCATTGACCTATATTACGGTCGAATAGAGAGTGCGAGCTAGAAGGGGCGCTGTAACAGGTGCACATAGGCCAACAAACAAAACAGTGCACACAAATTTAATTTTATGCATAATTGCATTTGAGCACAAGCTCAAGATTCTTCTGCGGATAATGAAGTAGTACAAAAACTGGGCTTTTGGTGCAAAAATAAAAATAAACCAGTACTGGTTTATTTTTATTTTTGCACCAAAAGCCAGTTTTTGTACTACTTAATGACATTACTTTCCCCGCACGAACGTCAAGCTTATATACAATCTCGCTTGAACTCATATACGGCGAGAAATTCCTTCTGTCTCGCTATAAAAATCGTCTTACTATTGTTCTGTGCACATGAAAATGTAGCCAAAGTCACTGAGTTCTGAACCTCCTACTAAATATCCCATCTTCATAAAAACATCCAAGAAACAAAGGTGAATAAAACTTGTGCCAGTGATCTTTAGGCCTACTTGTCCCTTGTATCCTTGTCCCTTATCTTATCCAAAAACTCTACAATCCAAACGTATTGATAACATCTAGCTATTGGACACCTGTTTTAAGTGATGAAACTGTTTAATAAAATCCAGCAGAAGACCAGCATAATAATTTTTAATCTGCCGTTTATCAGATGTTGCCTACCTCTTTTAAGGAATTAATATTTAAATAAGAACAAGCAGAAGACAATGCTTTTTGTATTGATCTGTCTTATTTTCTGCCTATATATTTGTAAGTGTACTTGCTACAGGGCCCATTCAAGCTCACCACTCAGAGGCGCTCACGGACACACTGAGACATTGCATCGGAGTTTCACGCCGAAGCGCTGAGCATTTGCGTGTGTGAGGACTTGCCCAAGGTCCCTACGTGAATTTGAGGCCGATTCGAACATGTAACCCTCCGGCTGCAAGGCAAAGAACATACACACTACACCACCGCGCCCCACAGTAATAATTTCTACTTCCTTATTCTTGTATACCCGATCGTATCCAAAACTCTAAAGTCAAAAAAGTAATAAAATTATCTAGCGTTTGCACACCTCTTTTAAGTGGTAATGCTTATTAATAAATGCTATCGGAATTTTAACATCTTTTAATTTGAACGGTAAGAATATAATTCTCGATAAGTGTCACCAAATTTGCCATTTATCCGTTTGTAACCCAAACTTGTCAAACTGTATTAACGAGGATGTCTCTGTTAGAGGATAACTCTCTTAATTTCGGGTTGGTTCTGCCATCGGTTTCTAATTGATGCTTATTATAGTTGTTCAGGTACCAGCTCCAGCATTGTAGAAATCGAACCTTCCAAGGTCCTACCAATTGTCCATCTCCAGATTTGACTGAGAAAAACGCAACACTGAACTGCACAAAGTGAATTGATTTCATTTTGTCTTTGGCAACAATAATAACGATTAGAATTTATTCTCTTGACTACAAAATCAATATTTGACTCGATTTTTCATAATCCAACATCAAATTGGTTCAGAACCCGAAACAAAAAAAAACAATGAAGAAATAAAACTGTCAATACTGCGTGTAAATTAGGTTAGCTCCAGTTGTTTATGCAATAAGCCAGTGACAATTATACAGGTAAAAAAACATATTGCAGCAGCAACTGTAATTTATTTATTTTATTGCAATACCAATAATTAAATAATCATTACAGTAGAACCAATAATTAAAAAAATTATACTAATATCGGCATTTTAAATCTAATTGTGGCAGTATATACAATTTACGTGATCATGCTCGAAATAAAAGTTCTAGTAATATGGCGAGCAAAAATGCATGCAGTAATACGGATAGTAGCAACACAAATTAAGATACTGGCAACAATTAATTATAACCCTGATAATCATACATTTTTAACAGTACTGATAACAATGGTACAAGTAATTAAACAATTAACAATAAAAAAGAATTTGAAATATGATCTGATTGCAAAAAACAAAAGTATTTTGCACAAATAATTCACAAGAGCAAATTTCCATTCTTTCACTTTAAAGAACACAATAAAAACTTTGATTGAATGATTGATTGAAATTTGAAATTCAACTTTAATGACTGAACAATTGTGTCTATTTAAATCCTATAGACAATTATTGTCAACAAATAGTGCATACATTACACACCTCTTTTAAAATTTTATTAAATTTTATAAAAGTCGTGCACCTCATTTAACATCATTCCTCCTTGCCTGTAGTATAGCTGTAACAGTTTCCAAAGCAGAGTGTGTGACTAGGACATTAATGAAAAATTCGACTATCGGGTTGGGTTCTCTGCCATCCTCCCTCTTTCGTCTCTATCAATCCCCAAATGGCCAGAGGATAGGAATTCAAACCCCCAAGTCTTTCTTGTGGCCCCAAGTTTTCATTGCATACCCCAACGCCACAAAACCCAGTTTACTTTTCCACAATTCTCAAACTGCACCCCACATCCACACAAGTTCAGCGATACAATGGGTGCAGTGTAACACAGAATAAGCCAAAAACAAAAAGAAATACCCAGCGCGATTTCAAAGGTTATTGGGCAACCCAAGACTTGGGACAGGCAATATGAGATTTACGGACATCTTACATCGTTCTGAAGAGAAGAGCCTCAAATGCGTCTCAGAAAGTTGAATACCGTTCAATCATTATAATGACATGAGGCCCATTTAGTATGCAAAATTGTGTTCGTGAGTTTCTCACTTCCAATAAGGTAAATATTTCAATATGGACGGTGGTGGCCATAATTAAGTTTATAATTTTAGTTGTCAATAACGCCATTCGTGATTTTTCATGTACAGGAACCCAATAAGTTTAACTACTTGAGCCTTCAACCAAGGCAAGTTGGCTTTGTTTCGGCTCCTATTTATAAGCCAGAGGAGATACTTAAAAGAGGCGTACAAAAAACTTGGAGTTATATGATTGGCATTTCTTTCAACCTCCGCCAGGATAGTAGTAGGCTAGTTTCGGTAAAAAAACTGCGATAATAAAGATCGTAAAAGTCGCCCTCCTCCTTTACTCGTGCTTTGGACTGGCTTTGTTAGAGTGCAGAACAGTGGCGGAGTTTATCCAGGATTGCTCGTTGCTGTTTAGGAAAACTGTGTCATATCAAAGATGACTACTGTCGCCCTCCCCAATTATACAGGTTTGGGACTGGCACTGTCAAACTTTAAAATCGCAAATGCAGTTGTAAATTCGCAGCAATCATTTCAAACCCATGAACACTAAATGCAACTCTAGGACTCAAAGCATGGATAAAAGAGAGGGGGAAAGCCGATACTCTTCTTTTAGATGCAGCGTGGTCTAAACATCTATAACCAAATGATTTGTGAGTCACTTACATTGGAGCGTTTAATTATAGATTGGAGCGCAATGATATTTGTCACTTTGCCAGCGATATTTTTGATGTTAACTAAGATTGCTGTTAGAATCGGCAGCGTTTTCGAATGGGCCCTTAAAAAGTGCCATGCAAATTCTTAAATAAATAAATGAATGAATAAATAAATGAATGAATGAATGAATGAATGAATGAAGGAATGAATGATACTTGTAATAGAGGGCGGTATACTTCTAATCTTCACCACGAAATTGCGGATTTTTTTACACACCTTTTTTAAGTGTACTGCATTTGTTATAAAAGTTGCCGGTGTCATGAAAAGGATTATCCCCCCTGAAAGCTATCCGGGGGGATGAATTAATCTATCCCCCCGGATGGAATTAACCGGTCTAGACTATCCGGGGGGATAAACCATTCTATCCCATTTTTTGAAAAATGCGTATAATTGAAATATTTATTCTCTAATCAAAATTTAAAGTGACTCTAATTGTTTTAAGTGTCCTAAGCAATGTTCAGAGAAAGGCAACTCAAAATTATTTAGTGACTCTAAGTGTTTTTAAGTGTTTCAAAAGTTTTAAGTGCTCTAAAACCAAAGCAAAAAAATATCAAAATAAAAAAATAAACATACCCGTTAGTGTCATTGGTCAAAACAAAGCAGATGAAAATTAATTTGCAAAAAATAAATTCACGCGGAAGTGGCTTTTTGACTTTTCCTCTTTTGGGGGGATACGATTAATACGGGGGATACTCTATTTCGTGACACCGGCTTCCAACGATTACCATTCGAAGGGTCCAATCGACTAGCATCGTCGTATAAAATGCAAAAATCGCAGGCTTTACTTAGAATCTACCTGGGCAGTTTAGCATATACATGTAGCTGTTTTTGTGCTAATATGTAAGCCAAAAGTAGCCTACTCTGTATAATAATGCATCAACAACACCCTCACAGCGCATTTGCATACATAATTGCTTCACTGGTTTGTCTTGGTTGTGTGCCCCGACCTATCTATTGTATGCGCAATTGTTATAGCGCCCCTTCAAGCTCTCTACTCAGAGCCTAAAAGGCACTTCCGACTACAGCGCGGACACTGCATCGGAGTTTCACGCCGAAGCGCTGAACAATAGTGAGTGAAGGACTTGCCCAAGGTCCCTACGCGGTGACTTTTACCTGTGACTATATCGATATTTTTGTTCAGTATGATGTTGCTTAGCAACCGGATATACAACTGTACAGATATCATGAAGAATAATTTGACACAGGAAATAATTCAAAGGAGACTGGAGGGCGGTACTTCTTATCCTCTAATCTTCGCCACGAAATTGCGGATTTTCTTATACACCTTTCCTTAAGTATAATTATTATATCTGCTATAAAAGTTGCCGGCGTCCAACGATAACCATTCACAGAGATCCTTCAGCCAGATAATTGCTCGGTTACGTGCGTAGAACGAAATTCAACGAATAGTGTTCGGAAGGATGTCCCATAAAGGAAGGACGACATAGTTGAGTACAGGAGAACATGAGTACTTAAAAGAAAGAAGCTATTAATCACTTACTTACTCTGACCTAAGCCTACTTTGTGAGAGCTTTAGGTATGAATTTCAATTTCGATTTCTAATGTGTCTTCAACCAGAATCCGTAATTTTAGGAAGTTAATAAAGCAGCGATTGGTTCTATAAAACAGGTGTTCAAATCGCAGATACATACAAAAGCATATCGTGTTGAAAACACTGAAATGAATGGCTCTAATTTTGATTGATTTTTAAGCACCTTTATCAACTATAATTATAATTGATGCTATAAAATAAATATCAAGTCTAGAACCCGTTAATAATACTTATAGACAAATTGCAACTTGTAGCTGCAGACATTGGTAAATAGTTAAAATATATGGAAAAACCCCAATAAAATGGGATTTAAAGCGATTCAATCCATCCATCTATCCCCGTCTGTATATCCATCTGTCGGTCAGTTTAAAAAATCGAACTGCCGTATCCATCCATCCTACCGCTTGAAAATTCGATTGACTCATTTCACTGAACTTTTAATTTACCTTATAATTATTGAATAATGGCTTCTTTATGAATCCCACAATAATAGACGAAAAAGGTGTAGTACGTTACACCAGCGTTGCCACTCTGAAAAAAAAAACCCAAGTTGGTCGGTCAAAAAACCCCAAGAAAACGTAAGTTGCCCAAATCTTCAGAAAATTTAAAAATTTTCGTCCAAAAAGGCCCAAAAATTTCCGACGACCTTTTTTTTTTTTTTTTTTAGTCGTCCGGCCAAAATTTTTCCGAAATCTCAGAAAAAATTTCCATTTCCATTTTGCCGTCCAAAAAAATCTGATGACCTTTTTTTTATTATTAGTCATTTGCCCAAATCTTCAGGAAATGTCGAAAAATTTCCGCTTCGGAAGCAAAAAACCCAAGATTTTCTAGAAAAACCCAAGTTTTTCGCGAAAAAAAACCCCATTTCCCAAGTTCGAAAAAAAAAACCAAGATTTTTTGCGCCGAAAAAAACCCAAGAAAAAACCCAAGTTCCTCGCAAAAAAAACCCATTTCCCAAGTTCGGATCAAAAAACCCAAGATCTTGTGAAAAAACCCAAGGAGTGGCAACGCTGCGTTACACACCTCTTTTAAAGTTACACTAATTACTATAAATATTACAAATATAAATAATATTATAAATATTATACGCGGGAGTCCAATATTTAATGTTGACAGTTTGAACGACGTCGAATATCTTGCTAGTCTCTACCCCACCCTACGTCGAAATGAAGACATGCGCTGAATTTCACTCAAGACTGAGTTCCGTTGCCTTGGTGATGTTTTCAGGGTGGAAATAATGGGGTTTGAAGATGCTCTTAGGGGAGAGATTATCAACCTTTGTTTGAATTTAGGACAACTTATAATTGCAGCACACAATGTCATTTCGAAAGAGCTCTTCAATTGCCTTCAATTGCACAGTTTTTACATGCATTTTCAATCGTCGCCCAACATTATATGTACCGCCTTGAAAAACCATTTTAATGGTGTGTAATAGGAAGGAGGATTCCAATTTGACCAGGGTCTATGACAACAGAGGCCGTTACCCTGGACAGAAATTTGCTCTGCATATTACAGCGCTTATGAGCAAGGTACCTGCAATGGGCTCAACCTAGAGATATAAATAAGTCCAAAAATTTTTAAAACTAATTTTTTCGAAGGCAACGGCCTCTGTACAGTTGTCGTAATACCTCGTCAAATCAGCATCCATCCAACCTGTAAATGAATGCTGTGTGACATATTGAATTGTCAATAAGAGTAAACACCACTAGACATCGAATATTGAATCAATTCATTTTCCGTGGCGTGTTTGAAAATAATAAAGTCTTCGTCTACAACGTTTCAGAGGTGTCTAAGGCTCCAAAATATGCTGAGAGTCAACTGGAAATAGCACAGAACTAACGAATCTATAACGTGTTGCAACTGGAGCAGCGGCTGTTGGAGGTTGCAGGGTGATGATTGCAGGGCTGGGGTTGGGGGTTTTCAACCCCCAATCTTTCTTTTTAGAGCCCCATGTTAAAGTATGTTTTTCAAACCCAAATTCCAAGTGGATCATTGTCCAACCCCAACCCAACCCCCAGTTATTTTCCACAATTCTTACACTGTGAGGTTGTGAAGAGTAGGAAGTTGAAATACTTTGGTCGCATGGTCAGAGCTGACAATGTACCGGTCTTCATATTTTGTCAGGGATATGTGGATGGAAAAAAAGCCCGAAGGAGACCAAGAAGACGCTAGATTGAATGGAATGGATGGAGTTGTCGATGGCGGATTGTGTAAGAAGAGCGAGGGACAAAGGAAACTGACGTCTTTGGATCTGCCATGATCTCCGATCAACAGCAATGAGGATAGACAAGATGACGATATAATATAATGACTTTCACTCAACCTATGAGCAATGTTGTTCGCCTTGAACACCGTTAAAACGAATGTAATGCATGCTATATAAATTCATGGTAATAGACTTGTATTATCATCGGCTTCTTAGCTTTCGGTCATGCTATCTTTCATCCAAGTAATCAAATAGCGTCAAGGAAACTACTCTAAGGCGCTCCCGACTCTAGCTCAGCCAAATCGGAACATTTTTAAGTGCTTGTAAAATTAATGTGTTCCATGGAACAGGCGCAGCTCAAGTGACAGGACATTCCATACCACCGGGCCAACCACATATATAAGTTTATAGTCTTTCTCCCGCAACCTGTACTTATGTTGAAGGGGCGGTATAACAAGTGGACGTACAATTTGTATGATGCAAAAGACCTAGGAACTGAATGGCAGCCTGATAAGCAATTAAGGTTGAATTTGCTAGCAGGCCTAATTACATGCTCTAAAGCAACATGATAGTGGGAATACATTTATCGATATTTTTAAGGAGTCTTAAATTGTGAGTTTTTCCCGACAGTTGTTTTTTAATTAAGCACTCGTATTTCATCATTGCATTTGACAAAAAATCGCCGTATATTTATTTAAATATCGTGATGTTCATTCATTTTGAAGGTGTTCAAGACCACAATGCTTACCAGAATAATTATTATCCTACAGTTATCGATATTCCGTCAGTGATCAAAGGTCACGGAGGACATGAAGCTCTAAACAGCAGGGCTGTCAGCTGTTCCTCTCAATTACGTAGACATGGTCGATATTCGGAAGCGACGTCACGTGATACCTTCGTGGACCACGTGATCGACCAAGAGCTATAACTTCTATTCGGCATTTACAAGACGTTATCCTCCAACTGTAATGTAATGTAATGTAAATCTTCGATAATTTCTCAGCGCCCACAGAAGCACGTCAGGGAGACCAACGGCGCTATATCAAATCAAGTCCGCCAATTGGCCAACCAACCTCACGCGATCTGGCAGAACGGCTTCTAATTGGATGAACTGAAATTTTGAGTCCCTGTCAATGTTGATGGAGACTATAAGACCAAGAGTTTCATATAAATATTAGCAAAACAATAGCCTACCTTTCTTATGATAAGAAAAATGGTAGAAAATCCTATTTTCATGACATGAATTGCCAATTGTTAGAACACCAAAAAAAGTTTGAACCCATTCATTTTCCCGGCGTGTCAGAAATTAATAAAGTCTTCGTTTACAACGTTTCAGAGGTGTCTTCTTCTTTAGTTATCTGCCGTCAGGCAGGTTCATAATAATTTTTCTATTATTATTAAGTTCAATATCGCCAAGAATTTCTGTTCTGTGCATCCCTCTTTATTAACCATCTCTGACCGTCCTTTGCCATCATCCAGTCCAGTACTAAGGCTCCCGAAGATGCTGAGAGTCAACTGGAGATGTCAAGGCCTTTTCTAACGTGGGTTCCGCTATCTGGGATGGCCTCTCACTAACCTTGCGACTTATGTATATAGGCTAAATTCAGTCGCTCAAAACCTATTTTGAAGCTGTGGCCGTGTAAGTTTCTTGAAGAAGCGCTATGTAAATTCTCAAAGTGAATGAATGAATGAATGTGGTTGGGAAAAGAGCCCGAGGAAGACCGAGAAGACGCTGGATGGACTATGCGGAGGAGTGGATGGGGATGACGATGACGGATTGCGTAAGGAGTGCAGGAGACAGAGAGGGATGGGGGAAACTGACCCCGTCGTTGGAGCTGTCAATTAATTAAGGTTGAGTTTGCTAGAAGGCCTTACATGCTCTAAAGCTACATAGTGGGAATGCATTTATCGATATTTTAGGGAGTTTGAAATTGTGAGCTTTTTCCGACAGTTTTGTAATGGAGCAAATCACCATTGTTAATCACCATTGCAATTGATATAAAATCGCTGTCCATCTGTTTATATAACGTTGTGTTTTGACATTTTGAAGGTGTTCAAGACGATAATGCTTACCAGTATTATCTTAAAGTTATATTATCGATCTTGCAGCAGTGATCAAAGGTCACGGTGAATATGGAGTTCGTTTAACTGAACAGCTCTAAACAGCAGGGCGGTCAGTTCCTCTCAATTACGTACAAGCGTTGCCACTCTAAAAATTGGGAAAACCCAAGTTGGAGGCCTTACAATCATGCTCTAAAGCTACATATCAATATTTTAGGGAGTTTGAAATTGTGAGCCTTTTCCGACAGTTTTGTAGTGGACCACTGGCTATTCACCATTGCGTGGGGCGCGGTGGTCTAGTGGTGGCGTCGTTGCCTTGGAGCCGGAAGGTCCGAGGTTCGAATCCACCTCCCCGCGTAAGGACCTTGGGCAAGTCCTTAACTTACAATTGCTCAGCGCTTCGGCGTGAAACTCCGATGCAGTGTCCGCTCTGCTTCGGGAGCGCCTCTTAGTAGAGAGAGCTTGAAGGGGCGCTATAACAAGTGCACATACAAACAAACATACAAACATTGCAAATGACATAAAATCGTTGTCCATCTTCTTATATATCATTTGGTTCTTACATTTTGAAGGTGTTTAAGACGACAATGCTTACCAGTATTATAATACATTATTCTTTCAAAATGAAAGTCACATTTTCAATTGACGGCAAATCGCTGTCTATCTTTTTATATAACAATGTGTTCATACATTTTGAAGGTGTTTAATACGACAATGCTTAGCAGTATAATATCTTAAAACTATAATATTATTATCGATCTTGCAGTAGTGGGCAGAGTTCACGGAGGAAATGGAGTTCGTTTCACTGAACGAATCTAAATTGAACAGCCTCTTGCACTTACGTACATGTTAATTACGCACATGTTTTCTGTTGCGTTGCTTGAATTGGGTTCTGCTGAAAATTAGAGAATAAGATAGCCCTTCCCACCTCTGGCCTGGATCGAGCACTTAGGCCAATAGTGTTAAGCTACCGAACCCAATGCTGTAAAGTCGACCTGCGTGTCGTGCTATTATAATAGTGGGCCGTATTTGGTATAACCTGTACCTGTAATCATTCTGCGGTTTGTCAGATTGAATGTTAATTAATAAACGAATATTATTATCGAGATTCCGACAGCACGGAAACGACGTCACGTGATGCTTCCGTGGACCACGTGATCGACCAAGAGTTATAACTTCTATTCGGCATCCTCAAGACGATATCCGTAACTTTTTCATTTTAAATTAGTTTTCATTTAAATTTCTGATACCGGAAATTTATATACGGCTTCAGTTGCGACACAGAATAAAATAATTGGTTACGTCGCGTTTTTTTGGTACTGGAAACTATTTTCAGATCGTGTCCACAGTTTATAAAGTTCAGTTTAAACAGTTTTAAAGGTGTCTAAGGCGCATCACGGACATTTGAATCATTTCTATTTATTTATTCCAACAACACAGCACTTCATCATGGGGATTAACAAAGGAGGGATACGAAGCCGAAATGAATTAGGTCATTGACCTAGATTACGATTGAATAGAGAGAGTGAGCGTGAAGGGGCGCTATAACAAGTGAACATACAAACAAAACAATGCAAACAAATATGATTATATGCATAATTATGAGCAACAACTCACGATTCTTCTGAAAGATATATGCCATTGCCGAGGTGACTTTCCCCATTCACGGACAATCTCGTTTGAACTCATAATTATACATCGCCAATTCCTTCGGTCGCGGCTGAGAAACGAAAATCGCCCTACTATTGTTCTGTGCAAATGAAAATGTTAATCATAGTAATTACTAATTGCGCTTTGAACCTCCTACAAAATATCTTATCTTTATAAAAAACATCCAAGAAACAAAGATGAATAATCATTGTGCCACTGTGCCACTGTAGGCCCACTTGTCCCTTGTATCCTTGTCCCTTATCTTATCCAAAAACGCTTAAATCCAAACGTAATGATCAAAGCTAGCTATTGTAAACCTGTTTTAAGTGATGAAACTGTTTAATAAAATCCAGCAGAAGACCAGCATAATAATTTTTAATCTGCAGTTTATCAGATGTTGCCTACCTCTTTTAAGGAAATAATATTTAAATAAGAGCAAGTAGAAGACAATGCTTTTTGAATTCATCTGTCTTATTTTCTGTCTATTTATTTGTAAGTGTACTTGCTATAGCGCCCATTGAAGCTCACTACTCAGAGGCGCTCACGGATACAGTGCGGACAATGCATCGGAGTTTCACGCCGAAGCGCTGAGCAATTGCACGTGTGAAGGACTTTCCCAAGGTCCATACGCGAAATTGAGATGAATTGGAACATGTAATTACCATTCGGCTGCAATGCAATGAACATACCCACTATAATAGTAGGCCGTATTTCGTATAACCTGTACTTGTAATCATGCTGCGGTGTGTCAGATTGAGCTATTAAACGAAGATTATTATTACTACACCACTGCGCCCTACAATAATGATTTCTACTTCCTTATCCTTGAACCCGGTCGTATCCAAAACTCTAAAGTCAAAAAAGTAATAACATTATCCAGCGTTTGCACACCTCTTTTAAGTGGTAAAGCTTATTAATAAATACTAGCGGAATTTTAACATCTTTTAATTTGAACGGTAAGAATATAATTCTCCATAAGACTTAGTGTCACCAAATTTGTCATATATCCGTTTGTAACCCAAACTTGTCAAACTGTATTAACGAGGATGTCTCTGTTAGAGGATAACTCTCTTAATTTCGGGTTGGTTCTGCCATCGGTTTCTAATTGATGCTTATTATAGTTGTTCAGGTACCAGCTCCAGCATTGCAGAAATCGAACCTTTCCAAGTTTCTACCAATTGCCCCTCTCCAGACTTGACTGAGGAAAACGCAGCACTGAATTGCACAAAGTTTATTGATTTCATTTTGTCTTTGGCAACAATAACAACGATTATAATTTATTCTCTTGACTACAAATC
Source organism: Lumbricus rubellus (assembly GCA_945859605.1). NCBI lineage: Eukaryota > Metazoa > Annelida > Clitellata > Crassiclitellata > Lumbricidae > Lumbricus > Lumbricus rubellus. The sequence goes on from OX243821.1 coordinate 33,384,686, forward strand.
AACATTTGACTCGATTTTTCATAATCCAACATCAAATTGGTTCAGAACACAAAACAAAACAAAAGCACTGAAGAAAAAAAACTGTTAAACAATACTGCAAGTAAATTAAGTTAGCTCCAGTTGTTTATGCAATAAGCCAGTAACAATGTAAGTAACAAAAACATATTTCACTATAGCAGCGGTAATTTATTTATTTTATTGCAATGCCAGTAATGAAAGAACAATTACAGTAGAACCAGCAATAAAATACAATTATACTAATATCTATTTTTAAAATATAATTCGGGTAGTATATATAATTTACGTGATCATGCCCGCAATAAAAGTTCTAGTAATATTTAGACATAAAACGCTTTCAGTAATTCGGATAGCAGCAACACAAATTACTATACTGGCAACAATTAATTATAACCCTGATAATTACACATTTTTAACAGTTCTGATAACAATGGTACAAGTAATTAAACAACAAATAATGAAAACGATTTTATATTTTTGGCAAATCATTCGCAATAACAAACTATGACTTCAAAACAACATAGAAACAACTTTGAATGTATGATTGATTGACTGATCTAACTGATATTCAACTTTAAACGACTGAACAATTACAGCGCCTAGTTAAATCCTACAATTATAGTCAACAAATAGTGTATATATTCTACACCTCTTTTAATATTATAATAAATTATATAAAAGTTGTGCACCTTATTTAAAATCATTCTTTTCTTCAGGCCAGAACCTTGCATAGCTAGTTAGCTACATGTATTAGTTTCTAGTAACCAGAACAGAGTGTGTGACTAGGACAGTATGGAAAAATTCGACTTTAATCCGTTATCCCTCTCACGTCTCTAAATGGCCAGGAGATAGGAGTTCAAATCCCCTAGTCTTTCTTGTGGACCACAGTATTCATTGCATTGCAAACCCCGCATAAACTAGTTACTTTCCGCAATTCTCAAACTGCGCCCCACCTCTGCACGAGTCTAGCGATACAATGGGTACAGTAACAGTAACACAGAATAAACCAAGAACGAAAATAACGCTTCCATGTTTGCAAAACTACCCAGTGCAATGTCAAAACGTTACCGGGCACCCCAGGCTTAATTTCCACTGTGAGTTTTATGGACAGTGTTTAGCGACATCTTACATCGTTCTGAAGAGCAGAGCCACAAATGCGTCACAGAAAGTTGAAAACCGTTGATTCCCTGCTTAGTTTATTCTGTTCCATGAGGTCCCGTATGCAAAATGTTTTGGGGAGTTTCTCGCTTCCAATCAGTCATAGGGTTCCTGGACCTGAAAAAAATGAAATTTTCAAAATGGCCATATTGGATTTGTCAATATCGCCATTCGGGATTTTTCGTGTCCAGTGACCCACTGACTGAATCGAAGTATAATTAAGCATAGCATCCATCAAAGCAAATTGTGTTCGTTTCAGCTTTTATTTATAGTTCAGTTGAGATTGTTAAGAGAGGTGTATTAAAATTTGGAGTTATATGATTGGTATAAACGATGTCTTTCAACCTCCGCCAGGATAGTGTAGTAGTTAACAAAGATCACAAGAGTCGCCCTCCTCGTTTGCCCATGCTTGGGACTGGCACTGCAATAGTACAAAACAGTTTATCCAGGCTTGCTCGTTGCTGTTGAGCGAGATTAAACTATGCCGTATCAGAGATGACTAGTGTCGTCCTCCCCAATTCTACAGGCTTGGGACTGGCACTTTCAAAGTGCAAGCAGTCGTGGAGTTATCCTTTGTGTATAATTCCCCCCCCCCCCCCATGCAAACCGCATATGCTATTGTAAATCCGCAAACTACTATTAAATGTCCCGGGAGAAAATACGGTACTTGTTTTTTAATTCACCCCCAACAGCTTTGTTTCTTCGTTGCATCCTATATAAATTAATATATAGTTGCTATCCAACTTCTATTTAGAGAACAATAATTTTTCGTCAATCCAGCTCCAGTTAGGCAAGAACATTTTCATCAATCCAGCTTCAATTTCAGCAGGATGACTGCACTAACCCTAAAACTAACCCTAACCGACCCTCACGACGCCTAACCTGAGCCCTAACCGACCCTCACGCGCTAAATCCCGCTTCTATTTCGTTAGGAAATATTTTTAATCGAATTTATAAATTTTAGTGGTCGTCAAACAAGCAAGAATCAACGCTCTTCTGGCCACCGATGACTGTTGGGGGTGAATTAAAAAACAAGTACCGAAAATACCAGAGCGTGGGCACGTTTGAGAGTCACTAAAAATCCATTTTCAGGAGGGCCAAACTGGCGTCAGAAAGAACCCTAAATTAGAGACTTTAGAAACTGCTTTGGGCATGAGAAAGGTTCGTGTTGGTGTGTTCATACGAACTGTCCGAGAGCCGTGTAAAAGTCCTGTAGGCAACGTTGAAGCTGTTTAAACGTTGGTCTCTCTTCTGGGCAAAATGACCAACAGCACGCCATGATCGCAAAGCTAAAAGAAAACAATTAAACAAAATCATACAAAGAATGATATTGATGCTAAAGAGAAAATTCACGTGACGGCTGTATAAATCTTACACTGCAACTACAGTCTGCAAAGAGTAACGTGTTATGCACCTCTTTTGAGCTTTATAAATGATAAATAAAAAGTCGCTCATAAATTCGTCGTTTGCATCAACTTGGGAATTGATGAAGCAAATGTGCAACAGTAATTTGAAAAATAATAATTATTATGCAATTTCACAAGCGCCAACATCCTTTGCGTACCAGACAACTATGTAGAAAAAAATGTACAACTGAGAGTGGCCCGCTCCAAGCACTGCTCTTTTAAAAGGTGAAATTAACATCCATGATATAATTATCATTTATCGTTAAACATCGTTGTATACGTGACTATACTTGAAAGTGCGTATCAGTATCAAAGTTACTCTGGTGGTACTCACACATCTACTTTACATTAAGCATTTTTATTCCACTCAAATTTTGTTGTTTTACTTATCTCTCTTCTTTCTGTCTGTCTTATATCTCTACCCATGCCTTTTTTCAGTCTGTCTGTCTATATGTCTGTCTGTCTTCTTGTCCGTCTTTCTCTCTGACTCTATGTCTGTCTTCCTGTCTGTCTATGTCTGTATGTTTGTCACTATATCATCATGTCTCCGTCACTTTCTGTCTGTCTCTCACTGTCAACAACTTCTGAAAGCTCTGTGATTTAATGCAGCCCTCGTGAATACGCTCTTGCCCCGCACACTGTTCTGAGCAACGCTTAATAAATTTCGTGAAACAGAAAACTCACAGTTCGTTTGGACAGTTGACCGGTTGTGAGACTCTGTAACCAGCCTTCAGATAAGTTGACATCTCAAATGGATCGATGTTAGCGTATGGTATTTGACCCAAAGTCATCAACTCCCACAGCAAGACGCCAAAAGCCCACTGTGCACACAATCACAAATAAAAATTCGACACCTCTTTTAAGTATAAGTAGTTTTTATATAAAAAGACTTTATACAAAATTAATACATAATAGGAAACATATTATCATTCAGTGATTCGTAGTCGTTGGGTCAACCACACAAAAATAATTTGACATTTTGACTTACTCAATTAGAACTTAGTCATGTTTGCACATCTCCTCCACTCCTCAACGCGAGTTCTACCTTCCATGTCAACTTCAATCGTCTTAGGTCGTTTTTGACTGTTTCTGGCATTTTGACAGTAACTGTTAGACCAAAATGCGAAATTGACTTTTTTGCAACAAAGACTTCCATGTTTTTGTCTAATTTTTCTTTGTTAACAACGACGGTAGTTAGACAATAAAAATAAGTGTTAAGGGTAGTTAAACGAAACGCCCTCATAACTGTGCTTTATAATCTCATTAACATAAATTTTCTTCAATATATAAAGTTGATCATCAAAAACTTATTGTGAACAAAAATGAATCTAATGCAACAACAATTGCTTCACTTTCGATTTCATTATCTTTACCGGAAAACAATTCAGTTAAAATTTCGATATATTATTGCATTGCTATTTTTTCTCTTAGATATGTTCTAATATAAATTTCCGTCCGCGAAACATTTTATATAGAACCGTTTTAAAACGTTTTGAAGGTGTTTATTACGTCCGATCAGTATTATTGAATACAGCATAAAAAGTTTTATTAGGTTCAGTTACCTGTTGAAAGCGACGACTGACATCTTGCATTGTTGTAGGAACTACTGTCGGATAATTTGTGGGGAGGATTTTTGGGGATAATTTAGGGAGAGGATTCATGGGGAGGAATTATCTAGAGGATTTATGGAAGAATTTATGGGGAGGATTTATGGGTTAAAACCACAAAATTTGTGCAGATACTTTAGTTTTTCAGCTTATTCTATGTATTTTTGGTGGAGGCATTTTGGGGTTGCGTGTACGGACCTTAGGCGAGTCCATCTTGGTTCGGCGTGAAACTCCGATTCACTGCACAGTGTTATAGACGGGAGCGCTTCTGATTAGGAATCTTGAAGGGGCACTATAGCAGCACGAACATTTTGAGAGCATATCCAGTGGAGACAGGGTGAGAATTGCCGGGAGAAAAATAGATATCGCATTTTATTCGAAAGCATTCGATATAAAATTTGCATTTGGTTTTCTTCCCAAGTATCATATTTTCACAAAGTTATTGTTAGAGTTTGGTCCGATTCTATTGTAGTTTTTAGACCGCCAGCGTCATTAATGTAGAAACTGGTAACTTAAAATGGGTGTTTTAATTTTTAAGCATCGTTTGGTAATAATCACTATCTTTCATTTGCAAAAGAAAAATACATAATATAGTTTGAGTGAGTACATGCTATTTTCTGTATTGTCGTCAACGGCCAATAATGTCAAAGGACGACATAATGTGGAATTATACAACAGATTCTGTACAGCAAATGTTGCATAGATTGTACCTGTTAAACATGTTTGTAATGCACGTACATGTATATGTAAATCTTTTTATGTAATTTTTCTCTTCATGTAGCCCAATTATTTCATTCGCTCATCCATTCACTCATCCATTCATCGCATTTATTTGGCATCGTATGAACATGACATTTAGATACGGTAGGCCCTACATCTTTATCACCTTTACACTATACTATGCATTCGACCATTTACCTTGTTCATTTGTTCTAAATTTCGTCCACAGTTGTTTGCGAAATTCGACGCCATAAATGGCGGTGTCATTGAGATGGCTCTCCAGTCTTACGAAGAGACGCATCATGTAGTGATACGACATTCGGAATCGTCGTAGAGTAACGCGGCCAATTTTCATAACTCTGTGTAGCTGTACCATTTGAATAATTATGTTGAACAACTGAACTTATGAACGAATTTTAAAACAGAAGAAATGTTTTCTGTAATGCAATAGCCTATGTGGATTGTGGAGTTTAGTAGATTCAAGCGATTTTGCGAAGTTCCTAAATTTTCAGTATAATTCTAAGTTGCTTACACACCTCGTTGAACTTTATATTTTTGCCTATAAATAGCAGCAGTTTCAATTCCATATTTGTGCTGATCCAATGGTTCGTACACACACCTACAAAGATTAACGTGCTTAACTGTGCTTAGAATTTTGAATTCAATTCATGTAAAATTATTTACTTTCCAAAAGTAGACTACAATCATGTAAAGTACGAAACACAGTTTTGCACAAGTGCTAAGTATTACAACATTGTCTTACTGGGAAAGTTTGGGGAGTCATAGGAACTTCACGAGTAGGCTATAGGAAGAATGAAGGAAAATGAGGGATTGGCTGGATTGAACTTTGGACTTCAACTTCTAGTGAATCAACAATTGCGCCTACATGAATCCTGCAATATTATCATAGTCAACAAATAGTAATATGTTGCACACCTCTTTTACAGGTTATAATATTGTTATAAATATTTTTCTCGAGCGTCGCTTAACTATCTAATAGAAATGACAGAACTCAAAGTGTAGAGAATGTTGGACTAGATACAGTCCAGGTTATTTACGGTTAAACCTGAGCAGAATTGCTTCAGAAGCTTGGCTACATACCTACCTACCTACCTACCTACCTACCTACCTACCTACCTACCTACCTACCTACCTACCTACCTACCTACCTACCTACCTACCTACCTACCTACCTACCTACCTACCTACCTACCTACCTACCTGCCTGCCTGCCTACCTACCTACCTACCTACCTACCTACCTACCTACCTACCTACCTACCTACCTACCTACCTACCTACCTACCTACCTACCTACCTACCTACCTACCTACCTACCTACCTACCTGTAGGCTCTTATTATATTATACCAAAATAGTTCCACCTCTGCCGAGAGTCACTTCCTAAACACCTCTATTAACTGTGTCGATTTTTCTATAAATAAAAATTGTGTTAAACACGTTACCAACTTACCAAATGAAGTATGATTCCATTCCAATTAATATACATTAGCGTTTCCCGGAAAATTTAGGTTTTCGTCCCCAAACTCAGCTCCACCCGCGGGTTCCCAGCCCCTCTGGGGTTTATCCCTCCACTCACACACCTATTTCTTCTCACTCCTGTCCCGTTAAACCCATTACCTCTTCCCCTCCCTTCTTTTCCTCCCTGCTCACCCATCATTTGTGGGGCGCGGTGGTGTAGTGGTGGCGTCGTTGCCTTGGAGCCGGAAGGTTGAGGTTCGAGGTTCAAATCCACCTCACCGCGTAAGGACCTTGGGCAAGTCCTTCACTTACAATTGCTCAGCGCTTTGGCGAGTAACTCCGATGCAGTGACCGCTCTGCATTCGGGAGCGCCTCTGAGTAGAAGAGATTGAAGGGGCGCTATAAGAAGTGCACATACAAACAAACAAATTTTCACTCCACTTTCGTTTGCCCCATTCTCTTCCCACCATAGCACAATAATAATGATGTTTTAAGCCACTCTGCTTGTAATGACCTTCCCACTCTTTGTCTGAATTCATTTGTCTTTAAATAATTGTTTAAAATGCGCTAAAACCTGACCTGCCAATTATAAACGCGCTCACCTTCGTTAGGTAATTTATGTATAGCCAAAAGACGAGTTACTGTAGAGAGAGAGATGGCTAATTTAAGACACCTTCGAAACGTTAATAAACGTTGCTATAATTCTTTAAAATGCGCTTTACAGTTATTAATCGGAAGCTATTTGTTAGACCTAATAATTATATCGCCATCGATGCCAATATGCTACCGAGTCTTTTGTTGCATGGTTTGTTTGTTTGTTTTTATGTGCACTTGTAATAGCGCCTCTTCAAGCGCTGAGAAATTGCGAGTGATGGACTTTCCCAAGGTCCTTACGCGGCGAGATGGAACCTTCCGGCTCCAAGGCAACGACGCCACCCCTACACCACCGCGCCTCACCAAAGTTATATCGTAGTCCAATTTAACTCACGTCACAATGGTCATTTTTTTCCAACACTATCAAAGGTTGAGTGACTGGATGTAGAGGGAAGAGATGGTTAATTATTGTCAATTAAAGCTTTCTTATGATAAACGTAATATAAGCGCTTGCACCATTCACGCACCGCCGAGTCAATAATTCGCTGGTCAAGTCGCTCTACTCTCAAAGTGCAAGGACGTTGACCTACAAATTCGAATAAGAAAAATATGTTTGGATGTTTGTAATGATGCGTAGCCTTTCTTGGGACGGACATTATTTCACACTCTGATCTCAGATATATTATGAACATTGATGATGATGGACTGAGCCGTCGCGAGTAGTGTTCTAGTCCTGGGCAATCAGGTCTTGCTCTGTTCAGCGCATTGTTTCCTTGCTTTGCGCCGCTGCCGCTTCTCCTTAAGCAGCGCCATCCTTCGAGTTTCAAATCTTTCCACCGCCTCGCTGCATGTGCCGCGCCACTCCGAGCGCTCCACCGCAAGTCCCTCCAGGTCGGCAGCTGTGATGCCGCACTTTTTCAGGTTGCACTTCAGATTGTCCTTGTAGCGCTTATAGTGTCCTCCCTGCGCCCGGTTACCTTGTGCGAGCTGACCGTAAAAGATTTGCTTCGGGATTCGTGAATCAGCCATGCGGACAACGTGACCGGTCCAGCGAAGCTGTGCAGCTGTTAGCATGGCCTCGATGCCCGTGATGCCACAGCACTCAAGGACCGCCATTATGAGGATTACACTATATACAGAAAGTAGTTTTGCCTTTATATAGCTTGATATAATTACATTTTGGAGGTGTGATAAAAATTGAGCTGCAAATTTAGCGGTTTTCGTCTACGTGTTATATGAATTTTGTTATAAAGCTTTGAAGGTGTCGTAGAGGCTAGAGCAGCCCTTCATTCATTCATTCACTTATATAGCGCCCATTCAATAAACTACGCAGAGACGTTCCCAGTCCAACCACGAACAAAGAAAAAAGATCAGTAACTGTTATGTATCGATTTTTGTTAGAATTTTGTGATGCAATACCAGAGTTTTGTATTTGAAATAAGTACCGCTCAAAGTTGGATTAGAATTATATCAAGAACTTAGCGAAATATTGCGGGTAATTGATAACACGCTGGCAGGAGAGCGAGAGGTAACGAGTTCGCGTCCCGTTTGGCGGATATGCTTTTTAAGCTGCGCCGTGTATTGCAGGCTGTTTGTTTTGTTGGTATGTTTAAGTTTGATGTGAAATAAACTATTTTATTTATTTTTAACCAACATTTAACGTCGTCGTTGACGACAATTTACATTTTTTACAGTGCAGTAACAATGAAATCATGACGTTCAAAATACACCTTGTAACGTTACCATAACTATATAACAATATCATTGTTCGTTGTTTTATCCATAATCATAATATTATTGTTCAATGTCCTTTAATTGTGTTCATTGCTTATAACATCAATTATAAAAGTTATGTTAAATCTTTTGCTTTGGAAATTCATTGATATAGGCCTACTGCAGTAAATGTCACATGTAACAAAAGTCACCAACTTTTCCTTATTACCATTCTTAAAACAAATTTGATTCATAACTTCTACATTTTAGTTATAGAAATTCTGAAACATGTTAACATGAAATATTCTTTTGCTTTAGCAAAAAATGTGAAAAATGTGAAATAAAAAAATAGTCGAGCCGTTCATATAAAATAGTCTAACACCATTTTTGGGGTGTCCTAAATATATAAAAATTCACGACTTACAAGAACATTCAAGTGCTGTAATATGCCAAATAAATTTCTGTCGAGGGTAACGTCCTCTGTTGTCATAAGCCGTCGTCTGGGTTTGTGTCGTCATCCGTTTCACCGGAAAGTACTGCACGTAATGCAGAAAGCAGTTATTGGATGAATTATGCACGGGGTATATTAGGGAAGGGTGAAATTAGGTAATCTTTGTTAATTTTGTTTTATACGATACAGTTTGTGTGTTGCAAAAGACATAGTTACCTAAATGGCAGCCTGATAATTAATTAAGGTTGAGTTCACTAACAGGTCTAACATGCTCTAAAGCAACATTCTTGGAATAAATAATTTATCGATATTTTTAGAGAGTTTGAAAATGTGAGCTTTTTCCGACAGTTTTGTAATGGAGCAGGGGCAAATCACCATTGCAATTGACATAAAATCGCTGTCCATCTGTTTATAATATTGTTGTGTTCTTACATTTTAAAGGTGTTCAAGACGACAATGCTTGCCAGTATAATAATTATTTTAAAGTTATATTATCGATCTTGCAGCAGTGATCAAAGGTCACGGAGGACATGAAGTTCGTTTTCCTGAACAGTTCTAAACAGCAGGACGGCCATCTCAATTACGTAGACATGTTTCAGTCGAGATTCCGACAGCACGAAAACGACGTCACGTGATGCCTCCGTAGACCACGTGATCGACCAGAAGTTAGAACTCCTATGCGGCGGTCGGATGACGTCATCCGCCTGCGTAACGTCATCGGACAGAACGGCTTACAATTGGACGAATTGCATGGTGAGTTTTGTTGGACGAAGGAGCTTGAATCTATTTATTTTCCTGGCCGTGTCCGAAGTTAATAAAGTATTCGTGTACAACGTTTCAGAGGTGTCTAAGGCTCCCGAATATGCTGAGAGTCGGCTTGAGACAGCACAGAACTAACGAATCTAAATTTTATAATACTATTATTAGAGGTGTTGCAACAGGAGCAGCGGCTGTTGTAGGTTGCAAGGTGAGAATTGCTGGCCTGGAGCTGGGGGGTTTCAAACCCCCAGTCATTCTTAGAACCCCATGTTAAAGTATGTTTTTCACACCCAAATTCTTCAAGTGGATCATTGTCCAACCCCGAAATTGCCCGAAAATTTTAGATAGATTTTTAATTTTTTTCCTGGTCTGCTTGCCCGAAAACCAGACTTGCCCGAAATTTGAAGGGGGTGGGGCATTTGGCCCCCTGGACCCCTCTAGTACGGTTATGAGGATATGTGATCGTATTTTCTGAGCTTCTATATATATATATTTAAAGCTACTCAGGAGCGCTCCACGAAACAAAGTGTACCCGAATCGTAGTTTTACGCTGATGCAACTGCGAGTGAAGGACTTGCTCAGTGTCCTTTAGAGCATGATTCGAACCTGCAACACTCCGGCTGCAAGGCAGCGAACATACTCACTACACCACCGGTAATGCCTGCTTAGAATGACTCTGTCTTAACGCAGATAAATAGCGTTGCCCTCCTAATTTTTCAAGTATATCCTGGCACCACCAAATCATTGGTTAATGAGTAATGACGAAGGTCAACAGTTGAGTCTTTGTTTACACCATTCGTACGAATAGAACATCCCTAGAAAGCCTCCGTTCTTATTTATACCCGACTGTTATGTAAATTTAAAATAAAATAACATAAATAAAATATTGCATTACCGGGCTCAAGCAAGCGAGCAGCTGAGTTTCAGATGTGCGCAATTTCTAAGCTTCTAAGACAAAGTCAAATGCCAGTTTCAGGGCAACAGCTTATTCCCAAGCGCGACTAGAAGTTGCTATAATGGTTAGAAGGCACTTCCTCAATGTTAGTCGACATTGTCAAAAAATACGCAAGTTGCGAACTTGTGGCTATAATGCAAATTGGCTGTTTGTTTTCCTTCGTGTTCACAGAATTTGAAAAACGATCATTATGTTAGGCAGGCCACATAAAGTCAGCACGCGGATCGCATGCAGCCCATATATCAGTTTGACAGCACTACCGTAGTCCTCTTATACTATGTATGTGGAGCGCGGTGGTGTAGTGGGCACGTTCGTTGTTTGCAGCCGGATGATTTCAGGTTCGAATCCACCTCAAGCTGCCTCGTAGGGACCTTCACAGGGACGTTAATTTGTGACTTCGCATCTGACTGCAGTTACGTCATACTCTCTCTAGCGCATAGATCTATACACAATGTCATGTAAGCTTACATGTATTACATCTCTGAAGATTTAACTCAAAGCATTTTGAAACTAAATCTGCTTCTAATAATTTTATGTTTTCGCGTAAGAAAGGTGTCTCCCCTTGCTTTTCTTTTTCATTCATTCAAACAGGAATTTCTATAGCGCCTCTCGCAATGAACTTCTCAGATGCTCTCCAGACGGTAAACAGCAACGTTTCGAAATGAATAAAAATGCTTTAATAACAGTTGATCGTGCGACTTCTGCATATATAAAAAGTTTCCTGGAGGCATATCTATGGCGCAACTCGAGACCTAACCATATACATCAGTGTCTAATATTGATTTTGGTAGGGGGGCCATTCAGGTTTCTGTGGTGAGGGATGCGGTCAAATTTGGGAGGCCGGGATTCATTGGGACAGACAAGACGTTTTGACTGACCATATTGTTTCTTCAGACTTTTTTAATTCATTTTCTTCAATACTCCAGTCTCGAATCATTCTCACGCGGAAACTGATCAAGCTACTTTTGGGGGATTTTGTGAGTGTTTCATGTAGCCTTTTCTGGGCGGAGCGTGTACATAATTATGTAGGGCGCGGAGGTGTAGTGGTGGCGTCGAAGTTTCGAGGTTCGAATCCATCCTCGTGCAAAGACATTGGGCAAACAAATCCTTCGCTCGCAGTTGCTCAAGTGCTTCGACGTGACTCTCCGATGCTGTTTCCGCTCTGCATTCAGAAGCGCCTCTGAGTAGTGTGAGTGAGCTTGAAGGGGTGCTGAAACAAGTGCACATACAAACAAACTAACAAAACATTACAAACAAATATAATTATATGCATAATTATAATTAAGCAACATCTCTAGATTCTTCTGACAGGTAAATGCAGAGGTGACTTCCCCCTCACGGACGTCAAGATTAAAACTGCTTCTATACAAATTCGTTTGAACTCATATACAGCACCAATTCCTTCGGTCTTTGCCGAGAAAAGAACGCTATTATAAAAATCGTCCTACTATATTATTATTCTGAGCAGATGAAAATGTAACCATGCGCTTTGAAACCTCCTATACAACATATCTCATCTTCAAAGAGAAAATCCACGAAGCAAAGATGTGCCACTGATCTCTAGGCCTACTTGTCCCTTGTATCCTTTTAACCCTCGGGCTACCAAGGGGGGGGGGTGGTATCCACCCCCCCCCTAGGTTTTTCCCAAATAAAACTTTTTTCGTTAGGAATAAAATTTTGACGTTTTAGGTGGCTGTAGAGGATTCATTTGCACACATTTTGAGCTAAAATGTGTGATGATATACCATACCATTCAAAAGTTACACCCGATATACCCGAGGCACCAGGGGGGGGGGTGGATACCACCCCCCCTTAGATTATCGGCTGTATCTTATCCGTCCTTTGACATGAAGAGACACCAATTACACCATTCTGTAGAGGGAATGTGGGGCTACATTGTGGTGGTCACGGAGTTGTCATTTGACAACCGGAAGTGCTCAAAATAAATTAAAATATATAAAAAGGTGTTTTATTTTCATAAAATTTTCATGTTGTTCCTATTAAAAATTATTCATAATTTATTTTTTAAAAGAAATAAATTATGTCATTCTATAGAGGGCAATTAGGGCTATTTAGTGATACCAAATAATTTGACATTTGATGACCGGAAGTGCTTAAAATAAATTTAAATGTGTGAAAATGTTGGGTTTTTTTACAACGCAAACCGATAAGTCTGCGTAAACGTTTTTCAGCATGTTTTACGTGTTTTTTCTCTTTTCATTGTAACTAAAACTAACTTATTACTAGTTTTTATAGTTGAATATTGGACTTTATTATATGTAACCTATTTTAAATTAAATAAATTATGTTAAAAACACACAGAATCTAATATTTTGCTTATGCGAAAGTATACATTTTGTGGAATCGACGGGTGCCTACGGTAAAAAATTCATAACTTTGGGGTGCTTTCATATATTTTAAACCTAAATATACCATTTTGTGCAGAAATGAATGCTGAATCCATAGGTGTATTACAAGTTATGATATCTCAAACCAAACCCAAAATCCAGGGGGGGGGTGGTAACCACCCCCCCCTTGGTAGTCAGTGTTACAAAAAAAGCTTGGTAGCCTGAGGGTTAAATTATCTTATCCAAAACTCTAGAAAACGTAATGATAAAAATTTAGCTATTGCAAACCTGTTTTAAGGAATGAAACTGTTTAATAAATTCCAGCAGAAGACCAGCATTATTAATCCGCCATTTTTCAGAAGTTGCCTACCTCTTTTAAGGATTTAATATCTCGATAAGTACCAGCAGGAAACAACGGTTTTTTGATTTGATCTTCCATACTTTCTTGCCTACATGTATTTCTTTGTATGTGCACTTGCTATAGCGCCCATTGAAGCTCGATACTCAGAGGCGCTCCCGACTACAGTGCGGACACTGCATCGAAGTTTCCCGCCTAAGCGCTTATCATTTGCGCGTGTGAAGGACTTTCCCAAGGTCCATACGCGAAATTGAGATGAATTCGAACATGTAAACATTCGGCTGCAAGACAACGAACATGTCCACAACACCACCGCGCCCCAAAATAATGTTTCCACTTCATTTTCCTTGTACCAGATCGTATCCTAAACTCTAAAATCAAAAAGCAATAACATACTCCAACGTTTGCACACCTCTTTTAAGGAGTAAAGTTGTTTAGTAAATACCATCTAAAGACTAACATCTTTTAATTAATCTGTGCAATAAGATATAAAATACCTCTTTTAAAGTCTATAATTCTCGATAAGTACCACCAGATTTGAAATCGATTTGTTTTTAACCAACACGGTATTGACGAGTATGATTGTCTCTGTTATACGATAACTCTCTTGATTTCTGGTGTGTTCTTCCAACCGTTTCTAGTTGATGAGAAAAGGTATTCAGATACTGTCAGCAGCATACCTCTTTTAAAGGATATAATTCTTAATAAGTATCACCAGAATTGATATCCATTTGTTTTGATAAGATAACTCTCTCAATTTCGGGTGGGTGCTTCCATCGGTTTGATGTATATTTAGTCAGATACCGTCTGCAGAAATCGAACCTTTCCAAGATTCTACCAATTGCCCCTCTCCAGATTTGACTGAGTAAAACGCAACACTGAACAGCACAAATTTTATTGATTTCATTTTGTCTTTGGCAACAATAACAACGATTAGAACTTAATATCTTGACTACAAATCAATCACTGACTCGATTTTTCATAATCCAACATCAAATTGGTTTAAAACTCAAAATCAAAACAAAAACACTGAAGTAATAAAACTGTCAATACTGCATGTAAATTAGGTCAGCTCCAGTTGTTTATGCAACAAGCCAGTAGCAATACTGGTAACAAAAACATATTGCAGTAGCAGCGGTAATTTATTTATTTTATTGCGATACCAATAATGAAAGAATTGTTACAGTAGAACCAATAATAAAACAAAATTATACTAATATCTTTTAAAAAAAATATAATTATGGTAGTATATATAATTTACGTGATCATGCTCGCAATAAAAGTTCTAATAATATGTCGACATAAAACACATGCAGTAATACGGATAGCAGAAACACAATTTAAGATACTGGCAACAATTAATTATAACCCTGATAATTACACATTTTCAACAGTTCTGATAACAATGGTACAAGTAATTAAACAACTAACAATGATAACGATTTGAAATATTATGTTCTGAACGCAGAAATTAGAATTTAGACGATAAACAAAAGAATTTTTGACAAAATTAATGATTTGTAAAAACAAATTTCCATATTTTCTCTTTATAACCTTTACGTGAACAAAACTGTTTTAATGAGGCTACAATTTATAGCTGGCTGGAGCTTCTTAAAAGAGGTGTATAAATGTCGGTTTTCTTGTTTCAAAAATAACACAATAACAACTTTGATTGAATGATTGATTGACTGATCTGACTGAAATTAAACAACTAACAATGAAAACGATTTGAAATATGATCTGACTGCAGAAATTAAAAGAAAAACAAAAGTATTTTTGACATATAATTCGCATGAGCAAATATCCATTCTTTCACTTAAAAAAAACACAATAACTACCTTGATTGAATGATTGATTGAAATTTGAAATTCAACTTTTAATGACTGAACAATAGCGCCTAATTAAATCCTACAATTGTCAACGAAGAGTGTATATAGTAAACACCTCTTTTAAAGACTTTATGCATACTACATGTATAACAAAGGAAAACCTCGGTTTTTACTGGTCTAGTAACTTGCTCATAAGTGCTGTAATACGCCGAGCAAATTTCTGTCCAGGGTAACGGCCTCTGTTGTCATAGACCATGGTCAAATTGGAATCCTCCTCCTCCTCATCAAAAATCAATCTTTCGATCTTTTAGGCTTCCGTCAAAACCTTGTACAGCTACTGTAAAAGTCTCCAGTAACCAAAGCAGATTGTAGGACTAGCAGGGCCGGATTAAGCGATGTGGGGGCCCTGTTCGGGAAATTTTTGCGGATGAAAATTTTTCGAGAAAATCATACCATTTCATCCGCCAAAAAAGTTGATGACCTTTTTTTAGTCATCTGGTGAAATTTTCGGGAAATTAGTCGTTTCGTCAAAATTTCCTCACAAAATTTTTTTATTTTGCATTTGTGGGGCCCCCCTAAAGTGTGGAAAGTGTGGGGGCCCCTGTTCGGCCGAACATGTTGAACATGCCTTAATCCGGCCCTGAGGACTAGAACAGTATGGAAAATAATCGACTCCTGTAGCTGTCTGCCGCCCTTCCATTCTTTATCGCTCTCCTCTCTCTATCCACCCCCATAATTCCCCAGAGGCTAGGAGTTAAAAATCTCCTAGTCTTTCTTGTGGACCCAAGTTTTCATTGCATACCCCAACGCTACACAATCTAGTTACTTTTCCACAATTCTCAAACTGCACCCCGCCTCTACACGAGTTTAGCGATACAATTGGTACAACGTAACACAGAATAAGTCAAAAGCGACAAGAAAGCATCCTTGCTTGCATAAATACCCAGCGCGATGTCAAGTGGCGACTGGGCCCCCCAGGCTTTGGCACTATGAGATTTACGGACAGTACTTAACGACATCTTGCCTAGTTCTAAAGTGCCACAAATGCATAACAAACAGTTGAATGCTGTTCATTCCCTACTTAGTTCATTATGTGCCATGAGGTCCCGTATGCAAAAAATTTTTGGGGAGTTTCTCGCTTCCAATCAGTCATAAGGTCCCTGAACCTAAAAAAATGAAATTTTCAATGTGGTCGGTGGCGGCCATATTAGATTTGTCAATAGGGCCTAGCGCCATTCGTGATTTTTCATGTCCAGGGACTGATTTGACATATAATAAAACAGGTCGTATATCAAAGCAAATTGGCTTTGTTTCGGCTTTTATTTATATGTTAGAGAAGATTCTTAAAAGAGGTGTAGTAAAATTTGTAGTTATATTATTGGCATGGACGATGTCTTTCGACCTCCGCCAGGATAGTAGTAGTTAACAAAGATCACAAGAGCCACCCTCTTCCTTTACCCGTGCTTTGGACTGGCATTGTAAGAGTGCAGAACAGTGGCGGAGTTTATCCAGGCTTGCTCGTTGCTGTTTAGGAAAACTGTGTCACATCAAAGATGTCTAGTGTCGCCCTCACTAATTCTACAAGCTTGGGACTGGCACTTTTAAAGTGCTAGCAGTCGCAGAGTTATCCTTTGTGTACAATGCTCCCTCCGATGCAAACCACACATGCTATTGTTGATCAGTAAACCATAAAATGCCCCAAGAGAAAAAGCCACAGCGTGGTTTACAAAAGAGGCCATTGTTTGAGAGTCACCAAAAAACACTTTTCTGGGCCTCAGGAGGATCAAATTGGCGTAAGAAAGAACTTTAACTTAGAGACGTTAGCAACTGCTTTGGGCGTGAGAAGGGTCCTTGTTGAGTTCAGACGAACTGTCCAAGAGCCGTGTAAAAGTCCTGTAGGCAACGTTGAAGCTGTTTAAAGGTTGGTCTCTCTTCTGGACAAAACGACCAACAGCAAGCCATGATTGCAAAGCTGAAACAAAAACAGTTGAACAAAAACATCAAAGATTGGTATTAACCCTCAGGCTACCAAGCTTTTTTTGTAACACTGACTACCAAGGGGGGGGTGGTTACCACCCCCCCCTGGATTTTGGGTTTGGTTTGAGATATCATAACTTGTAATACACCTATGGATTCAGCATTCATTTCTGCACAAAATGGTATATTTAGGTTTAAAATATATGAAAGCACCCCGAAGTTATGAATTTTTTACCGTAGGCACCCGTCGATTCCACAAAATATAAGCAAAATATTAGATTCTGTGTGTTTTTAACATAATTTATTTAATTAAAAATAGTTTACATATAATAAAGTCCAATATTCAACTATAAAAACTAGCAATAAGTTAGTTTTAGTTACAATAAAAAGAGAAAAAACATGTAAAACATGCTGAAAAACGTTTACGCAGACTTATCGGTTTGCGTTGTAAAAAAACCCAACATTTTCCCACATTTAAATTTATTTTGAGCACTTCCGGTCATCAAATGTCACATTAATTGGTATCAGAAAATAGCCCTGAATGCCCTCTATAGAATGACATAATTTATTTCTCTTAAAAAATAAATTATGAATAATTTTTAATAGGAAAAACATGAAAGTTTTTTAAAAATAAAACACCTTTATTTATATTTTAATTTATTTTGAGCACTTCCGGTTGTCCAAAAACAACTACGTGACCACCACAATGTAGCCCCACATTCCCTCTACAGAATGGTGTAATTGGTGTCTCTTCATGTCAAAGGACGGATAAGATACAGCCGATATTCTAAGGGGGGGGTGGTATCCACCCCCCCCTGGTGCCTCGGGTATATCGGGTATAACTTTTGAATGGTATGGTATATCCTCACACATTTTAGCTCAAAATGTGTGCAAATGAATCCTCTACAGCTACCTAAAACGTCAAAATTTTATTCCTAACGAAAAAAGTTTGATTTGGAAAAAACCTAGGGGGGGGGTGGATACCACCCCCCCCCCTGGTAGCCCGAGGGTTAAAGGAAATAGAGAAATACCACGTGGCGTCTCCATATATAAATAACTTACAACAGTTAGTAAAAATATTAATGAGTTATACACCTGTTTAGAGGTTATATTTATTTAATATATATCATGACAGATAAAAAATCGCGCTTACAATGCACAGTTCACATAATTTATACTTCATCATTAGGTCCAAAATAGTAAGTTTTTAAAAAACCCAAATAACTATCAAAGTTCCCGATCGTAACATTATAATAGTTTAAAAGGGAAAATGTACAACTGAGAGGGGTCCGTTTAATGCACACCTCCTTTAAAGGTGAAATTAATACACATATTGATTTTTTACGACTAAGATCTGAAATCCATATCATCAGACAGTGTTGTTAAACTAATAGGCCTACATTCTTCCGTGGTGGGAACAATTGACTCTGTAACAAACTCCACAAGGGCTGACCGCGGCTCTTGCCGAAGCATTCTTTATTCAAACCAAAACTGTGCTTTTGCGGTGCTGCGGAAGCGCTTCTGTGTAGTTCCCTTGAAGATGCGCTATGTATAATTTGATGAATGAATTAATGTACGAACTTCTGTAGACCTACACAATACACATACATGAAGCCGACAAATAGGCCTGGTAGGCCTAATATGCTTCGCAATAGCTACTGCACAGAATACTACATAGTGGATATCTGATATGTTAGCCGTGTGTTGAAAGTGTCTGTCTCTCTGTCTGTCTTTCTATCCACTTATGTCTTTCACTGTCTGTCTCTCTCCTGAAATCTCCTGATTGCATTTGGTACAACGCATCCGGGCATCCCTAGTGAATAAGTTCTTGCCCCGCGCTCAGTATTGTTCAGCGACTAGCCAAAATTGAAGGATGTGGTTACTACGTTATGTGTACTCACAGTTCGTTTGGACAATTGACCGGTTGTGAGACTCTGTATCCAGCCTTCAGATAAGTTGACATCTCAAATGGATCAATGTTGGCGTAAGGTATTTGACCCAAAGTCATCAACTCCCACAGCAAGACGCCAAAAGCCCACTGTGCACATTCACAATCAAACCATTCTGTTAACTACCGTCTATCGTCGACACCTCTTTT